>JAUMHP010000078.1:12260917-12298983 GCA_032361065.1 Enteromius trimaculatus | reverse complement strand
TTTTATGTAAATATAGATGGAAGATGAGGAAAAGTCACAAAATTTTATTCCATTGAGATGAAGGGAAACACTTTTTTGCGTTAAGGAAAAGAGGGTTGGGGTCATATTGACCCCAAGGTTCTTTTAAGAAGACAAGCAGCACAAAAAATAAGTTTACTGTAAAGAAAATATACTGTAGGCCTACTAAATTGCCTTATGTCGTATTAAATATTTTACAGAATGTTTTGAAATCTAAGTTTGCTATGAAACCTAAATCCATAACTTTGATTTCAGTTAGCTATATCCCAGACTGAAGTTGACATTACAAAATGCACTCCTTTTGTTTAGGCACTATATCAAACACCAATTGGGTCACACGAAAAACTTCAAAACCTTTTTTGATGCATTTTTCATCACATTTGTATAAATTTCTGTCACAATATTACTTTGATCACAAAATATCCATATTGCAGCCTTGAGACTTTTGAGCCTTTCCAACAATATGTGTTTTGTCAAGATTAGGAAAAGTTTTGATTATAAAATACTGTAGTAATAATACTGTGTAATATGACACTTGGCACCGCCCACTAGTAGGAGGAGCCTGCTAAAGGGTTGGAAGTTATATTTCCATGTATAGCCATGGTTCATTTCAAAACAGAGTTTTTCGAATCTAATTTAGGCTGATATTAAAACATGATAGAGAAAGGGTAATATAAAAATGTGGCAACAGCTTACATTAATTTAATTTAAAACATTTTTCTTGAACAAAATGCACAACACACACAAAATACAGTTTTTAAATAAGCTGAAAAAATTGCATTTAAACATAATGCATTTACTTTTTTCTCAAAGATTGAATGGTTTGTGAGAATTTTTTCACACGTTGTTTTGGTTGCCATCCTGTTCGCCTGCTGCAGTCTTCTACAGGAACATGTTTTCTTGTTTGTCACAGTGGGATTTGGTTTGTACCCTCCGTCCACTCAAACAGATGAGCCAGACCATTTACATGGGAGGAGTGCTGACCGGTGCCATTATATTTGGAGGGCTATCTGACAGGTCATGCATCTGTCATTTTAACACCATTACACATTACCAATATGCCTTTTTGCACAGTAAAAAGGTTCAGAAAACTTGTTTCTGATTCTGATTATTTTTCACTAGTACACATGTGAGGTCATGAATCAATGATGGCATTTCAACAATATGCCAGCAGTTATTTTTACAATGTTGCATATTTTTAGCAGCATTCACATCGACACCAATGATCTTAAATAAGTCTAAGACGATTTGACAAGACTGATAATATGCAATATTAATCGTTGATAATATGCAGGAAGCAAAATGAAAAAAAAAAGCAAATTAAATAAAAAAATAACCGATTCAAAAGAGTGATCAGGAATTTGATCTTCTCCAATCATCATTGAAAATTTAACATTATTAATCAAATACAGAGTTGAATTTATTTTAAGAAGTTTTGTGTGAGAAAATATAATTTTTATATAACATGAAAGTCAACAAATAAATTGAAATTAAATTGTATTATTTATAAATTACAATTGTAACTCTAAACAGTTACAGAAATCACAGGGGAATAAAACTTATTGCAATTGTTGGTTGCTGGGAGGCATCATGCAGTTTTATGAAATAATAAAATGTAGTTCAGAGAATGAACAGATAATGGTATATCAGTAACACTAAACAGCACTGGTTGAGATGTGGCTATTAGTGACCTCTAGTGATGTTATTACAGCATCAAATCTAAACATGGAATACGACTGTGATTACTGTATACTCTACAACCCACCACTTATTCATTTATTTAATGGATTACAAAAACATTCCTTGAATCAGTGTATGTGATTTATGTGAGAATCATTTGGTTACTCTTTGTTCTCCTGTAGGTTCGGGCGAAAGGCCATGCTGATTTGGTCATATTTTCAGCTCGCCCTCTTAGGCACGTTCACGGCTCTCTCTCCATCTTACGTGGTTTACTGCATCTTGAGATTTCTGACAGGAATGTCCGTGTCTGGAGTCATTCTCAACGCCGTCTCGCTCAGTGAGTGTCCCTCTTCGCTTTTGTGAAACAGAGAGGTTCTTTTATGAAATGTAATATTTGTACACTGTCAGCCGAGAATACAACTTGAACTAAATTGAGCCGAATAATGATGTCGCCGTCTTACAGTTGATATGGATGAACTGAGCCAAGAGCACATTGAACTAAAAAGAGCTGTTGAAGAGTAGCATCAGCCTAAATAAATAAATGTGTGTTTTTCTAGAGGTGGAGTGGATTCCTACCAAGGCTCGGACGCTGGTGGGCACCATATCATCTTTTTTCTTCACGTTTGGTCAGATGATTCTAGCTGGAGTGGCATACAGTCTGAAGGACTGGCGCAAAATACAAGTGGCCGTCTGTCTTCCTTTCTTTATCTTCTTCTTCTACAGCTGGTAAGAAACTATTCTGATCACTCTTTGTTAGGGAGTGAAACCTGTTGGCGTGTTACTGATGTTTGCTGCTGATGCCAGGAGCATATGACCTGAACAACCTGGGCTCACTAAAAAACAAGCCGGTTTGCAAAATGATATTACAATGCTAGCAGCATTTTATTGTATTAGTTCTAGATAAATGCAGGAGTTCAGAAAATAAACGTGGCACTAAAAGGGTAATGCATATTGCATTTGGAAATAAAGTACCCTAAACCTAACGCTGAGGAATATTTCACACAAAAATCTACTTTTTCTAAAAATTGACTCTCAGGCCAATCCATAATAACACCTCCTCTAGTGAAAGCATCCATCTCACATGTGAAAGGCATGCTGTTTGGATTAGGACTGTGTTGATTACATTAAAACAAGACACTTTTGAATATAGGGAACACTTTATAACTATTAACTACACTTTTCCCGTAATAAATTCCTGATTTGCTGCTTATCAATAGTTATTAAGGTGTTGAGTTTAGGTGTTTGTATGTAGAATAAGGTCAGGCATTAATTTATGCTTAATAACTACTAATAAATGACCAATATTTTAGTAATATGCATGCTAATTAGCAACTAGTTAAGAGACCCTAAAATAAAGTGTTACAATAGTGAAGAATGTTATTTTAATAAAGGCTTGCAGTAACTAGAATATACAATTTAAAATGGAAAATGTTAATAAACTGCATGTTCCAGTTATGACAACTTTACTATGTTTAGTAAATTAATTGCATATTTTATCAACAGCAAAACTAGCATTTTAATCAATTGTTGCCTTACAGAAATGGTCAAATAAAATAGAAATAAAATAGATCATAAAAAAGACACTAACATGAAAAAAAAGGCAAGGTTTTTAAAAACTCGCCAGGAGCTATCTTTAAAGAAGAGATCGGTCATTTTTCCGCTTGTGTATACTGTGTTGATTCAGATTCAGAAAGGGTGTTTGAATTATACGCTGATTAATTAGATCTATTGAACTTCTGCATCTAGTAGAAAAAACAAAAAACGAATGAAGCGTACAGTTAGAAGTACAGAAATGTGTCCATGTCAAAGGTGGTACTCTGAGTCTGCTCGCTGGCTGGTGCTGAACGGCCGCTCTGAAGAAGCTCTGAAACATCTCCATCGTGTGGCGAAAATCAACGGCAAGCCCGAGATGACAGAGAAGATCACATTAGAGGTTTCTCATCAGCCACTTCACATTTCATATCATCACATACACATGTCATTACACATATCATGTCTTCCTGTTCAGGTGCTGGAGTCACACATGCAGAAGGAGGTTCAGTCCAGTAAGAGCATTTATACTGTGTTTGATCTCCTAAAAACACCAACCATGAGAAAGATCTCCATGTGCCTTATGGTCGTCTGGTGAGAATCAGTTTGTTCTGTACTCAGCTTGTAATTTGCATAAACATACATTAATAAATCTACTTTAATTTACCACAAAATATTTAGCATTTTGTAGCATTTTTGCTTTTGGTGTTTGTCTTGCATTGCAAAAACTAATAATAATAACTTCTGAATCTGAGTCAGATTACAACTATTTGTTTAATTCTCATCCTTTTTTCACATGCATGATGCACTTTATGCCTAATCCTGATTTCATGGCCAGAATCCCAGCCAGAGTCAGAAGAAAATGCCAACATGAGCCAGATGTTTTCTGCTGCATCTGTCCGTGTTTTGCATCCAAAGAACCAGAAAATTACAAATTTATGGCGAAAACGTTCATTAAATGCAGTATTTGAACATTTTTCTCCACTCTTTTGCAACAATGTTAAATTATACATTTGGAAAAAATATCTTTGTATTATTTTGACTGCTTTTGATATTTTTAAAATGCCTTAAAGCGGATACATCAATACAATATATACAAATACAAAGAAGTGGTTAAATATTTCTAAGCGTATCATCTTCTTTGGAAATCAATATTTTTTGGCCACACTATAATGCCTTTAGGTGTAATGCATTATATTTATTAATAATGTGCACTGTAATACATTATATCTTGTTATAAATAATTTGGACAAATTGGGTTATCAAGTATTAATGCATTAACTGTGGTTACATTTATTCATGAAATTGTACTTTACAAGGCTTAAAAGACTAAGCTCAAGCCTAGTCCTAGACTAAAATGTTGTTTCAGCTGAAGGAAACTTTCAATGACGGATCTTAAAATATATCAGTGCCTTTGTTTTGTGTCAAGAGGCACACTAGTGATGTTTTCTTCTATAAACATTGAACTGTGGCCTGATCCTAGCTCAGTCTAAGCCCTGTCTGTGAAACCAGGCCTAATATTACATTTATAATGCATTATACAAAGCCTTTAAAGAAAGTGTTAGAGAATCTTTTCTGTGCTCTGTTGCTCTTCCTCACAGGTTTTCTACGAGTTTTGCATATTACGGTCTGGCCATGGACCTGCAGAAGTTCGGGGTGAACATCTATCTGATGCAGGTCATCTTTGGGGCAGTAGATTTTCCCGCTAAACTGGTCGTTCTTCTGATGCTGAGCTTCCTGGGCCGACGCACAACCCAAGGCACATGTCTCCTCATGTCAGCGTCTGTAATATTTGCCAACATTTTTGTTCCTAAAGGTAAGACAATGGTAATGTTTTTATTATGATGCCATCATCATCATCATCATCATCATCATCATCCGCCTAATGCGGTGAAAGCTGTTTAAATGACTCTATAGAGTACACAATACATGTAAATGTGACTGATTCTTACTGGCTGGTAATGAATCTGTGTGTCGTTACAGATATGCAGATCACAAGGACAGCACTTGCCGTTATTGGAAAGGGCTTCACTTCAGCGTCTTTCACTTGTATCTACCTGTTTACTGGAGAGCTTTACCCTACTGTCATCAGGTCAGAAGAAACTAACTATACAAGAAGAAATTATAGAAGTGGTTTAAAGCAGCCAATGGTGATAGTTTTGTTTCAATCATTAAGTTATTATGCAACTATAATGTACAAAAAGTATTATGTACAGTATGCTGTCTTGTTACATCATATACCATAGTAAAAAGTATGCTTTCATTCATTTATAACGGTGGACAGGCACTATGATATACTTCTTTTCCCAATGAATCGAACAAGATCAGACCCATGAAAACACAACAGGTCGAGCATTTTTTCTCAGTGAATATATTTCTAAAGGTACTTCTGACTTAACTTTTCAGCAGATGTCAGTAACAGCCCAATGCACACAAACAAAATAAAACAAAACAAATATATTAAATTTAAATTAAATTAAATGGGGAAAAAAGTATTGAACTACTGAAATGCATGTAATACTTTGTATGAAAGGCTTAGTTCCTCCTCCTGTAGGAAGAACTAGTGGCATGCATTCCTCCAGAGTCTTCAAATTCTTCTATGAACTTTGACCTTCAGTTTTTATTTTCTATTAGATTCTAGTCAGGTGATTGGTTTGGCCACTCTAGCAGCAATCGAGAGTTTCCTCAGCTGTGTTAGGGATCATTGTCAGCCTTGTTTCATCTTCATCATCCTGGTACTCTAGGTGTCAGGACTGAAGCAGCTCATATTTCCACTGAAGAAGGGCAGCATTTCCTCCTCATTACTGAGAGACTTCGGCTGGAGTCTTGGCTTTCCATGGCCTTTTGCATCATTCTTCGTTTATGTGTTCAATACTTTTTCCTTGCATCATTGCCTTTTATTAAATATGACTTTGTTTTGTGTTCTTTGTACATATGGATTACCGACAGCTGGTGAAAATTTCACGTCAGCAGCATCTTTAGAAATATACTTACTGAGGAAAATGTCTGCTGTATCTTCTGTATATAAACATCTGGTTATAAAAAAAGAAAAGAATCAAAGTGTCCCATTTTCCTGAGACTCTGGAATACTGATGACATAAATCATGTTCAGTTTCTTGCACAAACCGGTCATTTCACTTCATAAGACCTGAAGATTTTCCATTGACTATTTGTTTTGACTCATTTAATGAATAACTGCCTTTAATGAAATCACCAAGGAGCATGGTTTCAGCTAAAACTCTTTACTACATCTTGGATGGCCCGAGTTCCTATCCCTTGAATTTGCATGATATAGTTCACATTAGAAGTTCGCATTCATTTCATTTAAAATCTATTAGAAGGAATTTATTAATGATGGACAGAACTTTTAAGGCATTTATTCATGTATGTGAACTTAACAGTTGCTGGCAGCCATTGATTTCATGATATGGAGAAATATGACCACAGTCATAGCAGTCTATTTTCTACAGATGAGATTTATACATCATCTGAAGGCTGAATAATTGAGCTTTCCATTGTTGTATGGTTTTTATGATATGACAGTCACCTTTAAATCCGTCTAAATAAAGTCCTTAGCAATGCATATTACTAATCAAAAATTAAGCTGTGATATATTTACAGTAGGAAATTTACAAAATATCTTAGTAGAACGTGATCTTTAATGAATTTTTTTTTTTTTTGAAATTTTTTTATTGTTGGTTATTGCTACCTGTGCTCCATTATAACTGCTTTTGTGCTCCAGGGACACAAATATGTTTAATGATAAAACTATGCGTTAGAGATATCGTACTTTGTATTTCCAGAGTAGGTAGGAATAGCAATGCTCACCTTTACCGCGCAGAATGAGAGTGTTCACGCTTGCTCCACAGACAGACCGGCATGGGCTTTGTCTCCACGATGGCCAGAATCGGCTCCATGGCGGCTCCTGCTGTCCTGATCCTGGACGAGGTCCTGCCGGCTCTGCCCAGCATCGTATACGGAGGATCCGCCGTGCTCGCCGGTTTCATAGCCTTTTTTCTTCCAGAAACCCTCAACATTCCTCTGCCTGACACCATTGAGGATGTAGAGGAGAATGGGTAAGTCTCAGAGCTGTATCCGTGATGAGTCCGCTTTCTGTTTCGTTATACACTGTGTTGTGCATTTCACAGTCGAAGTCTTAAAGAACAGACGCAGAGCGAGTCGCTGACCTTACAGGACATCAAACAGAGTGGAGGAACATGTGAAGAGAAGTCCTCTGGGCCTAATCCTCTTGATCCTCTGACTCCAGTACAATAAGTCATTATTACAACTTGAGACAAACATTTATGACCGTTATTGATGTTTGCGGTCTCAGTCAAGACCAACAAGACAACAGATGAATTTGTTTTTGTTTTATGGGAAACGATTTGGAGAAATGCAGCTTCACATCACTTGCTCAGCAGTGGATGCCCTGCAGTGAATGAGTGCCGTCAGAATAAGAATCCAAACAGCTGATAAAAACACAATAATCCACACCTCTCCAGTCCATCAGTTAACATCTGGAGAAGACAAGCGCTGCGTGTAAGAACCAAATCCAACATGTAGACATTTTTATCAGCTGTTTGGACTCTGACGGCACCCATTCACTGCAGAGTTTCCAAGTGAGGTAATGACACATTTCTCCAAATCTGATGAAGAAACAAACTCATCTACGGCAAGCAAACTTTTTTTTATTCTCCTTTAAATCTCCAAAAGTAAGTAATCTATATGAGAACGGACTGAAATTTAAATCACTGTTCACCTGATAATCTTGAATTGTTTTCCTTCATGAAAAATCAGTAGGCATGAACATGTTTGCGTAATTGCAGGGACTGATTTTGTTCAGATGTTTTAAAGCAGAATTATTTTGTTAATATACAGTATATTATGGTATTACTCCATTTTTGATTATTTAGATTGCCTGTAATGAAGCTTCTGCAGTCACTTAATTAATTACATCTTAATGTATTTTGTAATTTTGTATTTGATTTTATTGCATTTTGCATATATGCAACAAAAAACATTGTATTGCTTGCATATTGTATTGCTTACAATAAGGTTCAGTTCATTAACATTAGCCAATGCATTAGAATTTAAAAATATTGTTTACTTTTAGTACGCGATACCCAGTGCGTTAGATCAAATCAACATAATGAACAACATTGTATGGTTTATACTCATTAAATTCAGAACTCATTCATCATCAATGTACTGTATAAGCAAATACTTGTACTGTAGGCTACGTTTAAGTTAAGGTTGAAAATGTATTTTAGATACACTGAAATATAACAATGTTGAAATTTTGTCAACAATTTAGCTATAACAAATTGATTGCATTCACTTACCTTAAAAATTGGTTAAGTTCAATGATTCATCTTTTTTTGTGTGTATGGTGATAAGAGGAAAACACAAAGTTTTTACTAATCTGAGATGCTCAAAACACTTCATTTCGAGCTGTCTTTACATTAAATAGTAGAAAATCCCTGACCCTTACCCATCAAACTTTCTACAGCTAGAAAATAATGTGGCCACACACTTTGAAGACACTGCTTTGCCCATTTACCGTACTGGTGCCATACAACTTGAATTGAACATTTTGTATGAGACTTCTACACAATTATAAAAGTGACTAACATGAATGAAATGAAAAGATTGATGTGCGTTGGTTTTTTTTTTTTTTTTTTGCAACTAGCAATAATTGTGAGGAAGTTAGAAAAAAAAAGTTATAAATAACAAGTGTCCCTATATACCATAGGATTTTATAAAGACTAGACTAAAAGTCAAACCACACTATCTTTAAATGTCTTTACGATCTGTTTAGCTTTCATTTCACCGGTACGATATCGCGTCATGTGTCATTCATTCAGTTGTTGACTAGTACAGTAGGGTTAAGTTCACCTGATTTTAACCCAACCCATGAGCGCGTGCATGTGAGTGGAGAAACCGGTAAGACTCGCGACACAAACACGCTGCTTACGTCTTCATTCTTCCAGAAGAACATCAGCAAGGTAAGCGTTGTGGTCTCATATGGATGTGCTATTTATATAGTATTTTTATTTCATGACTGTTTTTCATAAACTGATTGGAAACAGCAGTGAGATTAGTTAGTTTATGAGCTAAGAACACATTGCCTGTTATAGAAACTAACTAAGAATTGTGAGTCACTATTTTTGAGTGCATACAGACCAAACCGTAAACAAACCTGGAAAGGTCCACATGAATTAGACTATTGGTGGCGCTAGTAAAATGGTTTTTGGTTATATTGTATAACGTGTCGTGTAAACTAGTGTTATATCCTCAGATATCTCATGTAGGCTAAGAGGAAGTACATGCTTGTATACAGTTTCACTCTAAAACTATATATGCAGCTATATTTAATTAGTATTTCCTTTTATCTTCTACTTCCCTTATTGCAGTGTGATAAAAAAAAAAAAAAGATTTAGATTTAATTGCATCACATTAAACATTAACATCATTTTACATTGAACTTGAAAAACATGTTTCTATGTAACTGGGAATGTTCAAAAATATTTGCCTCTAGTAATCAAATGCAAGTCAACTGAGGACATTTAGAGATACACTATTCATAAGTAAAATGTTGATGCCTACATTGAACACAAGTTATTCTCTCTGTAGTATAGAGTAGGAGATTCGGATAGAAACATTACATTTAAGCACTTAACTCAAAAATTGTGCATTATATATAGTCCCTCTTCTCATCTCGAATGTTTCTTGATGGTTCTCCCTTTTGACCTAAACGGTCACGTCATGTTTCTGGGCAATTCAAAGGAAGTGAATTCTTGTAAATCTTGATGTTTACATTCTTGGCATCAGTTGCATACTCGTTATACTCATGTACTGCAGATGTCTGTGTCTGATCCTCCTGATATCATACCTGTGCCGAAGCCACGATCAAGATATTTACTAGCAGGTGCAGGACAGCCGGCATCCAGTGAAAGGTGAGCTCATGATCAGCTGATGTCTGATTTAATCGCATAATACAATAAAGACAGACATTAGAAGTATCAAAGGATTTGGATTTTCTAACAGGCGTTGGTTATCTGATCCCATCTCTCCCACCTGTTCCTTTTCCCCCAAATACACTGATGTACCCATATTTCTTACAGAAATGGCCAGTTGTCTTGTCCAGATGTTACAGCTGATACACAGAACAAATCTGAAGGTACTTTTTTTCATGTTTTCTTTACAATAATAACCATAGTATATTTATCCTTTTTGTTGACGCAGAATAAAATATACTTAAAAGTATTATTTCTCTTTTATTTTGGAAATGTAAAAGTTTGTTTACAATATCACCGTATTTTTGGCATCCCTACAAGTCTGTTTATACACCTGTGAACCACAATATACGAAGGGGAAATTAACGGAGCAAATCTAAATTAATTAAAATATAAGCTATAAAATACCATGTCTACATTTACATTAATTTTTGCAGACACGTTTATGCAAATAAGAGACATTTTAATATACCATGCAGCTAACAGTATTTGTAATACACAAAGCCAAATTGCAGGTATGTGTTAGATTAGCACACAACCTAGAAATTAAATGCAAATGTATAAATACATTTAACAGCAGAAATGATAGTGTTTTTTAAGGCTGTGTATCAGTTAATTACCTGCGGCTTCTTGTATGTTCAGCGCCCACCAATTTTTAACAATGTCGGTGGTGATCACGAACTGCACTATTTAATTTTTTAAAGAATCTAAGCTTGCGGTTAAAGACCTTCCTTTTGTTTAGTCACTGTGTGATGTTATTGTCATATTAAAACATAAGGCAAAGCCACTCCCAAATAGAAAAACAGTGACCTGCAGATAGTGAACAAATTTAAGGGTAATCTTTATAGTGATCGAACTTAAAAGAATTTTGTTCTTGCAACATATTCTGATACTGTATTCTTTGCCATATTAACTGTAAGGCAGGTGGCGACTCTGCAAACAGGATAGTTTAGATGTTTCGTGTTGTTGTCCTTTCACGTATATTTGGTGTTAGACAACACAAATAAGAGTACTTCTTTAGAGCATGACAAAAGATTATCAAAATGCAATCATTAAACTTCACGGGGCAGTTTCCCAAACAGGGTTTAAGACTAAATGTTAAGAGCCGTCTAAACTGGAAAAAGAGATAATAAAATCTTAAAATACCTCATTGTCATTGTTTGGTCTTAACATGCTCACAGATAATGCATTTTTGTAAGACGTATTTCTAAAAATTCTTAAATGTCCTAAATTAGCGAAGATCTTGTTCAACTTCTAATTTGCCGTTATTACAAAATGCACTTTTTAAAAGAGCTTTAAGAAATAGTCCTGAAGTGTACAGTCTTTAGATTCATTAGTAGTGCTGTCAAACAATCAATCACCATTAATCACATTCAAAATAAAAGTTTTTGTTTACAGAATTTGTGTGTGGACGTAAATATAAATAAACACACATACAACATATATTTTGAAGATATTTACATGCATACATTTATATTCATATAAACTGTCATATATAAATACATTTAATATATAAACACAACATATTTTATTTTAAATATATACATGCATGTGTTTGTATTTATATACACAGATATTATGTAAACAAATTGATTAATTGTTTGACAGCACTAATATATGATGCAAACACTACAAACACAATTATTCTTCTTTTAAGTGTTTGTGTGTCTTAAAAGGACATCTACTGCTCAAACCACAAAAAGACAAACACTTACTAAAAGTGATGACTGCTGTTTTTCTCAGTAGATACCGATATCAAACATGAAGTTAATGCGGATGATTCATCTAGACAGCTGCCGTCCATCTCTGCACCTCCTGATCCTCAACATGTTAAAAGCCTCTGCAGTGAAACACTTCCACTGCCAGATACGCTCTCTGTTAGTACCAATTCATCTCCAGATACATCAAGAGCTGATGATTCAGCGTTTTCTGATGACTGCCCGCTGACTCCAGACTTGCTCAGCAATGATCCCCACGATTCAAACAATGACAGGTAATGCACCTTTTAACTTTGATTTCATTTCACGTTTCTTGAACAAAACCTGTTAGACCAGTGCTCTCTAACTCAACCGCTGGAGGGCCACAGCTCCAACACACACCTGTCTGGACCTGCTGAAGACCTTGATTCGGATCAGTTGGATCAGGTGTGTTTGATTAGGGTTGGAGCTAAACCCTGAAGAATGGTGGCCTGTTTGAGACCAGTGTGTTAGGCTTCGGTTACTACTGTGCATTTCATGGTTTCTCAAATCTTACATTGAAACTCCAATGCACTGCAGAGTTTAGCTCCAACCCTGATAAAACTCACCTATCTGTGATTTTCCAATGATCCTTAAGACACTGATTAACATGCTCAGGTGTGTTTGATTAGGGTAAGAGGTAAACTCTGCAGTGCATTGGACCTCCAGGGTAAGATTTGAGGTGTATTTATATGTTTATATTCTTCCTTGTAGTTTCACTGATCAGGGGATGGATGTTCCGGCAGAAATTTGCACCAGTGGAGAGATCCTTCAAGTTCCCAAATCACAGGATCTTCAGAAGAAACCTGACAGACCCAATAAACCAAGGTATGATATGATTACATGTCTCACCCCTAAATCAAGAAATTACATTTTGCCTACATTAAGATTTTTCTAGCGTAATGACAATAGAATGAATATTTGCACTCATCCTCAGGTCATCCAAAATTTAGAGGAGTTTTTTTTTCTTGATCAGATTTGGAGAAATGCAGCATTGCATCACCGGTTGATACGCAGATGGAGTCTGTGCAGTGAATGGGTGCCGTCAGACCAACCAGCTGATAAAAACATCACAAAAATCTACATCACTCCAGTCCATCAGTTAACATCTGAAGAATACAAAAGCTGAAACGAGTGCAGCATTAAGATGTTTTTAGGAGTCCAGAATCTATAACAGCACTTCCTCCAGTGAAAAAGTGGTCAGAATCTGGGGGAGAAATCTGCACAGATAAAGCACGTTTACACTAAAAAAGTTGTTTGTCTAAACAAATTATGACCTGAGATGTTAACGGATAGACTGGAGTGCTGTGGATTATTGTGATGTTTTTATCAGCTGTTTGGTCTCTCACTCTGACGGCACCCATTCACTCCAGAGCATCCATAGCTGAGACACTGACACTGCATTTCTCCAAAACTGAAGAAGAAACAAACTCATCTACATCTTGCTTGGATTGATGACCTGTAACGATGTGCCTAGTCACTGACGAGGTCTTAAAGTATCTTGAATTCTTGGTCTGCAGGGCTGCAACTATTCGTGTGAGCAGAAAGAAGCAGACATTATCAGGTCCACGGCAGAAAGCCGACCCGTCTCACAGTGAGTGTGCGGTGGTGCAGTCCAGCTGGCTCGACGTATGGAAGGGACGCAAGTAACTAACACTTTACAATCCCTCAGATCACATACAAACTATAAAGAGAAATTAACTTCCTTAATTTAGGCCTCTATTATGCCATTTTAAAGGTTGCTAATATTGTTTTATGAGTCTCTTAAAACAGGTTTGCATGTATGCAAGGTCAAAAAACAATTTAGTTTAGATTAGATTTAGATAGATTTAATTTTACCCCATTTCTAAATGATTGGTAAACGACTCGTGTGAAGCAGTTCGAAGAGACAGTCTGTCTAAACCCCTCCCTCCCGTGAGCCCTCACTGCTGTGATTGGTCAGATGATGCAGTCCTTTATGATTGGTCTACAGCGCTCCACCGAGCTTGAACCAAAACTATACTCTCTGACATTACAGTAGTTGACCTATTCTCTCAGAAAGCACCTCTAGTAGTTAACACGGACTAGCGTGGAAAGTGCTTTTATAATTGAATCGGGCATACCTTCAGCATTGTATAATGCATAACACTGCGTTAAACATCGTTTATCATTACTTGAGCTAATGAGACAGACAGACATGTGCAGGGTTGTTACACAACATAACGTACACAAATACGATCTCAAGAAAATACAATCATCAATTATTAATCACACTTACAGTTAGAAGTTCAGAGGAGCAAGCCGGTCCAAATAAACTGGCCTATGATCCCTACTGTTTGGGGGCGGGGCAAGCTGTTTGCGACATAGAACGTGGGCGGGCATTATGCAAATATGTTACTTAGTGACGTGTGGCCATAACAGAGAAAGATTCAACTTGCTGACGACTCGTTTAGGTGAATGTTAGCCGACTCTTTTTTTTTTTTTTTGACAGACAATAACTTCATTCATTTATAACTTCAACTTTGCAGATAGTTTGCTCACATACAGCTACATGACACACTGCATGAACGATCATGTTTGAAAAAGCATAACAGGGGAACTTTAAAAAACTGCTCAAATTAAATAATGCATTTCATGAAATATTATGAATATTGAATTAACAAGCAATTTTATATAAAATATAGACAAATCATGCCATTTCACACCAGACGTGAACCTATATTGTACTTTTTTAAAATTTTAATTTAAAAGTACATTTTACACTTGATTGTGTTTTAAACTACATTTGAATGGGAAAAAAAGTATGTTTTAGTTTATTAGAAAGGTAGTTTGCAAGTACACATCAACCATATTTCAAAGAGAATACATGTCATTTGCTTCAACAGATGTACTCCTAATTAAGCACTCTTAATGTAAACTAATTTATATTTATATACTGTAAATGTAAATTATTACAACCAGTTTGCACATTAAATATAAAGATATATGAAATCTAAGTTCATACAGGATAAAGATGAACTTAAGCCTTAATAATCCCTAATAAGTTCAACTAAGTAAATGTAAACTATAATATGAATGTTAATTTAAATGCAATTAAGTGTTTGAAAGCCTTGAATTCAATTTGCACTTATATTACACATTTCTGTAAGTATATAATTTGCATAAGTACTCCTATTCTAATGTGTAGGAATACACCAGGGAGTAAATCTTTTAAGTGGAAAAGCATACAGAATATGTTCAGAAACCTTGATGGGGATTCATTGTATATCTCACAGTGGCATTGCATTAGGAATATTTATATTAATCATGGGTTATCCCTATGGATCAAATAGCTTTTTTCCAGTTAGAGTCGTTTAGCGCAATGTGGAGTAAAAGGGTTAGGTTTCATTGTTTTGGTGCGAAAGGTGTTTAGGAGACTCATTATAAGAAACCGTAGGACACCAACAGCATGAAGCGCCAACAAAAAGGAATGGTCTGTTTGTGTTGAACTTGTAAACTTTGTTTTGTAGGCACAATGTTCTGTGGAGCACTCTTGATGGACATGTCATGTCAATGTGGAAAAAGCGCACAGTGAGTTGTTTTGCAATGGCATGATTTTTTACAAATTATTATATTAATTATATATTAATTATTTTATAACCCGGTTTTCAATGTGCTCCAGGACAAGTTCACAGAATATGTGTTTCACGTAACAAGCATCACCAACATACGTGCGCAGGATCAAGGACGCTTCTCCATCTATTTACAGAAGAAGCACTTTGAATTCATGGCTAACTGTGAAGGTAGGAAACTGGAAACATATTTAAGCAATTTTTCAATAATTACAATTTGCCATTGATTTACTCACCCTTAGGCCATCCAAGGGATTTTTTTCCTTCAGTAGAATGGCAAAAAAAAATTTAATTGAAACCGTGGTCCTTGATTCACAAAATGCCAAGTCAGTGGCTGCACTCGCTTGGAGAAAAAAGCATATCAGGCAGCACAAAATGAAAACCTGTGGTTCCTAATAATGTATATTGAGGTCTTATGGAGTGAAATGTTCAGTCGGTGCAAAAAAAATTATCAGTGCTTACAACATTATTAACTGATATCCAGAGCCTCTGTCAGCATATTCAGACAGAAGCCGGGCT
Organism: Enteromius trimaculatus; assembly: GCA_032361065.1. Taxonomy (NCBI): domain Eukaryota; kingdom Metazoa; phylum Chordata; class Actinopteri; order Cypriniformes; family Cyprinidae; genus Enteromius; species Enteromius trimaculatus. Next base: position 12,282,894 of record JAUMHP010000078.1, on the reverse strand, counting down.
CCCAGGACAGCCAGGGAAGCTCAAAAGATCTTTTGACAGCAAATAAAAAGCAATGCAAAAATAAAGCCAGACAATAGCCAGTGGGGCTGGGAAACAAAAGGCCCAAGGTAGGGCAGAACACCACAGACTAGACCAGTTTCAAGCAGAAAAAAACTAGCCAGCCGAGGACAGAGGACACAGAGAGAACGAATAGCGTAGGGTAGTGAGTTTTGATTGAGTATCTTGTAGATCTGTGCTGCTTGAGCCATGAACTGTTTCCGATGATTCAGTTACTGATTTATCCAGTTCACTAAAAAGAATCCTTTAAAAGAACTTCTTGCACCGACTGATCACTTCGCTTCATCAGACCTCGATATATCAGCAGGAGCTACAGGGTTTTATTCCATTGCGTGCGTGTGTTTTTCTTGTTTGTTTGTTTTTTGGTGTGACGGTAGTCGCTGCATGCACTTGAATTTTATGAAATCACTAAGAACCACTAAAAATCGTCTTTACTTTCCCAATAAAGTAAGTTATCTATGTCTTGGGTGTAGAGTAAAGTAACAGCAAATTAAAATTTTGGATGTACTATCCCTTTAAAGGGGTCATACGGTGCTACATGCACTTTTTCAAGCTGTTTGGACTGAAATGTGTGTTGGGAGTGTGTGTACACAAACTACTTGTGGATCTTTATCATTGTAGGGTGGTTACTTTTAATTTAATAAAAATAGGTTGCCCCTTCTGAAATCAAGCCATTCTCAAATGCATGTGGGTGTGGCATCACAGAGACAGAGGCCACTCCCACAATAGTTAACTGGTGTCTTCCCTCAGGCTCTGAGTGAGCCGTCATCAGACCGAGACGCAGAGACAAGAAGGACTCCTATACGGCTAAAAAAAGATCCTCTGAGAGTGCCTCGGAAAAGAGCGGAACAGAGTGATTTCTAAAGCGCTGTTTATGACAGGGTAAAATGAATGTTTTTACACTATCCATGAGAAATTTTGAAACAAACTATATTACAAACTTTCTATTAAGACCCTAAAGAATCATATAAGCTAGTGGAAAATTGGCATTGTATGACTCTTTTAAAGAAGCAGTACGTAATATTGACAGCTAGGGATTAAAATGAGTACTGTTGTTCTAAGTAGTGGAGAGCTCTGTTTCTCTCAGTGCTTCTACTTCGTTTCGATGCTGCTTATGCGGGTTGCCAGATGCAACAAGGAACAAGTGCAACTGGCAATTTTAGCCAACAAGCCTTACGGTGTAATCTGATGAGTTCATCTATTTGTGTTTAATAAGTCTCTGTTCAGAGTGCTTTTCAGATGGATGCCGAAGCTTTTTAGTTCAGGTAGAATCTGTGATCTGTGACCCAGTTTGTTTGCTGCCTTCAAAGGCTGCAATATGTTGTGTTTTCCGCTGGCAACTCAGGGTTACTGGGTAAACTGGCAGTGGGTGGAGTCTCACAGATCAAAGCAAAAACAGACATTCGGACACAGAAACACATTTCAAAGCAGAATAACTGGCTGTAATTATGTTTTCTGAGTAACAAGTATGTGAACTTGGCACGTTTTATGCTTTAGTACAGTCAAGAATCACATACAGCACGTTTAAAGCTCAGTTAGCGTTTGGTTTATTTGAGAATCATCATTTTGACCTCTGTCCTGGGAACGTGTTGTTGTAGCTGTGCAAGAGCGCTGGTTGACGTCTCTCTACGCCACTCGAGGAAGGGAACCGATCACTGCACCCAAACAACACGGACCTCTGATCATGAAAGACCCACGGAAAAAAGTGTATACTGCTATCCGTGGCTACTCCCTGTGGATTTACAGCAGCAAAGAGGTGTGGAAAACCGCTTACTAATGGTTAAAAGATTACGTTGGTCCGGGCAGTAGTTACTTCAAATCTGTGTGTTTGTTTCTCCTTTTACACCATTAACATGCTTTCCATATCCACTTATACCTTGAGTGTGCATTTTTCAAAATGATTCAGTGGCCTGTTGTCAGTTATTCCTTACTAGAATAATCTCATTATAACTGCGTAAAATAAACGTATGAAAAAATTAACCCAGAATAAACTGAATAAGGGAGCATTAACTGAAGTGCATTTTTTTTTTTGTTTGAATGAGCAGGACTTCGGTGTAGGTCTTGGCATGATGTGCGTGGCTATGAATATAGCGTCTGTGAAGGCGACGGGCCGACACAGCTTCAGTCTCATTACTCCATACAGGACCTTCAAGTGAGTGTCTCTCGTTTTGCTAGCACGTTTCTGTGCTTCGTTTTCTGCTGGTGGTAAAGTAAGCCGCGGTTTGTTCAGTTTCTCGGCAGACTCTGCTAAGGAGACAGGCACGTGGCTGGAGAGTCTGAATGAAGTGATCCGCAGCGCTCTGTCCTACAGCGAGGTGGCTCAGCGACTCTGGTCGAGTCCCTTTAATAAAGTTTGCGCTGACTGTGGCGCGGCCAACCCAGAGTGGGCATCGGTGAACCTGCTGGTGGTCATCTGTGAGGCCTGTGCAGGAGCACATCGATCCATGGGCAGTAACAGATCCAAAGTGCGAGGTCTCAAACTAGATAATAAGATTTGGACAGAGCCTTTAATTCAGGTGAGTGCTGTCGTGCAGCAAACAACACAATGAGTCAGTCACAGGTTTAAAGGAACGGTTCACTCACCCTGGAGTAGGTCCAGACCTGCATGGAGTCAGTGGTGACCCAAAACAACCTGATTACAAACTTTCTTCAAAATATATTCCTTTGTGTGCTTAAATCTGAGCATTATTGATGTTTGAGGGTTATACACGGTGTGGCCCTTTTTTTATGACATTAAATAATGTTTTTGACAAGAAAATGAATTGTATACAATCCACAATATTCCATTCCATTCTCTACCATTATTAAAATAAATAAAAAAACAAAATCATAAAATCTTGTTGCCGAAACAGGTTTATTTTAGTATTGTTGTGATACTAGTACAGCTTTTGTTAGTATTTTGAATTAGATTTTATTTTTGTATTTTCTAATATAATTTTTAAAGTAATTTTGCTTTGTTTTTCCATCTTATTTAATATTTGTTATATTTAAATCAGTTGTTTTGTTATTTAGATTTAGTCACTTTAATACATTTAAGTCAAACTAAATAAAACTTCAAAACCAGCTCATATAAAATAAATGTTTTTTTTTTTTTTTTCGTATTTTATTTCAGATAACATTTGTTTGAAAAAATAAATATATGTTTTAGCTATAATTTCAGTTAACTGTAATAACCCTATATGATATAAACAGCTCAGTAGTCTGTTCACAGCTAGCCTTTTGCTTAATTACACTTTAGTGACACTGTTATCTTGGCATTTGTTTCATAGTTTGATGAACTTTGCGCTTTTATTTAGCTGAACGCAAGCTGAGTAATGACACTATTGTCTTCTGCTTTTTGTTTGATCTGAGTTTGCTTCATAACCAATAAACTTTGCAACATTCACACTGTCACTGAACTAAACTGAGCAGAATAATGCCACGATAGAGCTGCTTTACAGCTGAAATTATATTATGATAGAAGAACTTTGCAATATTAATACTGTATTTTTCTTGTTTCTAACTGAATCTTTGAAAATGAAATGAGACTTAACAGATACAAATGTCCCATGTTTTCAGCTGTTTGTGCGGTACGGAAATAAAGCTGCCAGCAGTGTTTGGGCTCACAACATCCCTGCGACGGAGCAGATCGGCCCAAACGTCTCTCCAGATCAGAGGATGGAGTTTGTCCTCGCCAAATACCGCAAAGGGCTTTACCGCAAAGCTCACCCGCTCGCCGCAAACCAGAAGCTGCTTGACCAGGTCAGCCACTTCCAATAGACCACAAAAGCAGTCATGAGTAGCGCTGCAAAATGCATTGTATGGGTCACAATGAGACATTTTTATAAGGATATTAGATTTTGTAAATGTCCTATTGTGTATGTATATAAAAACTTAGTAATATGCATTGTTTAGAACTTAATTTGGACAAGGATTTTCTCAATATTGTTATTTTATTTTATTTTTTTCGCACCCTCAGATTCCAGATTTTCAGTTGTATCTCAGCCGAATTGTCCACAAACATATTCAGCTTGATGATGCATAAATGTCAAATGACCTTTCTGACTGTTTTTGTGCTCGTCAGAGGCTGCGGGAGGTGGTGTGTGGAGCTGATGTGGAGGAGACTCTGTCTCTGCTGTGCTCTGGAGCGAGGGTTTCATGCAGCAGCACAGATCCTGAGCTTCGTTCTGCCATCAGCGAGGCTGAGACCGCTGGACAGGCCCTGCAGACCGAGCTACTCCGACACAACGAGTTTGTGGGTCAGTTGAGTCCTGATTCAGTGTGCTTATGTACTCTTAACATTTTTAATGCCAGGTCGTCTGTTTTTATTTATTTATTTGTTTGTTTGTTTATTTGTTTATTTATTTATTTTTAAACCATTCAGATCATTTGCATTGTGGTATTATTTTCATGACCTTTCAATTAGGTATTTTTCTTAACCAATAACCGACAGTCGTAAAAGACGTTATTAACCGACAAGAATTATGTTAAATTACAATTAAATTTTGGTACGTGGCTGTGATCCATTAAAAATAAAAGAAAAAGCTACATTCGTTTTCAGGGATTCATTTTATACAAGCAAACAAAAAGCAGTATAAACATCAGAAAGTGATTCAGATGGTCATCACGCGCAGAGCTTGTGCAAACAGAGAAAAACTTAGGCCCATGCCAAATATCTGTTCTCTAAATGAATAATAAATAACAAAATGAAAGGAAAGCAATTGCAACAAATGACAGCCTATATGCAGAATGTCAGTTACGCATTACTAACTTTCATCTTCAGGACAAAATTAATAGCTACATTTATACATATAGACGTATTAAAGCAGCATCAAATTAGAAGAAAAATTATGTTTGAGAGGTAACTTGTAACTTTGAAGCGCTAAATATTTTTCCATAAGTCCTTGGATGGGAACCTGATATGATGATCAGATCACGGAAATTGCATGCAAGTAACCACCACCGCCGATGTGTGACAAGCATTCATCCAGACAAGACTGTGCATGCTAGTTACTGTTAGACTTAACATGATCATAACTCAGTCGTTTTCATATCAGAGCAGCTGCTTCAGAACAGAGATTCAGTAATATCACAGTCATGAGTACAGCAGGTAGTTTAAAATAAACATTTCTATAACAGTGGAAATTAAGTCTCAGATTATTTACGTTTTCTTAACACACATTTGTGACTTTATAAAATGATTCTTTGTAATCTTAATGATTGTAGTAGTGTACAGTAGCTGCTATTCTTTTTGACAGAATTTATCATTATAATTAACTTAATTATTTCCTGGATTTTTTATCCACATTTTCAAAGAAGAATAACTGCATTATTTTTCCAGTATATAAACCAGTACGTTAACTTACCATGTTTCTTAATTATCTGCAAACATGTTTTTTTTTCCCTTAGTAGTCAAAATATTGCATACAACACAGTACAGTGTGCTTGTAATGTAGATCAAAGTTTAACAAGTATATAAAAATAATACATTTTTAATGAAATAAAAGGCCACTTAAGTGCATTTAAAGTTTAACTTTAAGTACACATTAAATCTAAGTCATTTAATCTTTTGTACACTTATTAATCATACTTATCTTGATGTGTTGACTAACAGACCAAAGCACATTATTAAAGTAAAAATAAATATGCTTGAATGACAGTAGATGTAATCATGACATTTTGCATATGATAGTGCAATTAATTCTTTGTTCAGTACCTAATATAAGAGTAATATTTGCAGGTTCTACTGTATATGTTGAGGGTTGTTTTTATTCATTTTTGGTTTTTAAGAGGCACCCAACTTTGAGCAAACGAGGCGTTCAGAGGAGCAGATGGGTAAGATACTTTTTACTGTACTATTTAAATCTGGGCCGGGCTTGCTTGTTTGTTTTTAATAAAAAAAAAAAACGTCTTTTGCAAATGTTAAAAGGCCTTTCACACCAAAAGTGAAATGAATGCACCTCAGACTGAATGAAATGTAAATTCAGATCTGTAAGTAAAGGACACCGCTGAAATGAGTTGCATGGGAAATATGATTCAGGAGAAGAAAGTAATCTAATTATGTAATATGTGTTTCGTGTAATGCATGACCACTAATGACGACGCAGCTATATCATTTGTGAGGGGTTTTTTCCACGTGCAGAAGAGCTTCATGGAAAGCTGGACGAGGAGCGTTTCTTGTTCTCTCAGGAGAATGAGTCTGCGGCCTGTGATGTGCTGGATTTGACAGAAGTCCTCTCAGTATTCGACTGCTCTGCAGGGTAAGAGTCTAAAGGAGCAAATTCTTCCTTTACTATCTCAAACTTAGAAAAGCATTCATGTAGCCGTGCATTACAGATATTATCATACGGACACATAGTGTTTTTTATAGGGGTGACCCTGAATAGTTGACGATTCGATGCTTGGATGGGAGGAGCCTGATTTGACTCCCAATATTATAACGATGCTGTAAATAAGAATCTGAAAAGAAAGAGGCTTCAAAGAAATATTTTCAACATGCGTGAATAAATCCAACCATCCCTTTATTTTCCATAATCTGTGACCAACAGAGGATCTTGGCAGCAGGGGAATTAAAACGAAGTGTATTCTAGTCTACATTAAAGGGGTCATATGATGTTGCTAAAAAGCACATTATTTTGTGTATTTGGTGTAATGCAATGTGTTTACTTTTAAGAAACACATTAGTTTCCACATACGTATTGTTTCTCCTCTAAGCCCGTTACTGAAATGGGTCGATTTGTACAAAGCTCATCGTTCTATACAAGCGAGGAGTGCTCTGATTGGTCAGCTATCTAGTGCTCCGTAAAAGTGAAACTACTTTGTTTGTGCTTCACAACGACACACAGCGTCTCCAGAACATGGCGCCCGCAGCAACACCACAGCCAGAATAATAGCTCCGCCTTCTTTCTTTGTGGAAACATTTGGGTGGTGTTTGAAAATAAACCCACTCTGTGACGGAGAAAAGTGGGGGCATGTTTGAACGAGGTGTTTTAGTGGGGCGTGGACAAGTCAGAAGTTGAATATCTCTGGTTTTGGGAATAGTTTTTTATTGAATCTTGAATGTCATTTATGTAAATCTGTCTGTAATAGTCCTGTATCCTCGTGGGCAGTGCGCCGACACACAGCACTGTTGTGCTTCGCGTCCCAGCTCGCAGACCTTTTTTTTTCTCATGGACTTATTAAAGTAGAGTAAAAAAGTCATTATTACAAAGTGCGCTTTTTAAGATCAAGAAACAGTCCTGAAAGCGTCTTTCTTTTTTTAATGGATTTTTACTTCGTTAATATTATGTTTTCTGCAATACAGGTTTTTTTCAAGATGCTTTATGATTTGAAATGCACTAAAAGTGCTCACTTTTGTTTTAATAAGATAATAAGCGAAAACGTTCTTTCAAGGTTTTCTTGTTAATACCTTTTATTGCAAAACATGGATTTTATTCTGGGAGCGTAATAATGCTGACTGTGTGTTTTCCAGGCAAACCCATGAGTTTGAGGTGTTATCGCTGACAGACAGACTGATCTGTAGGGCAGACGGACGAGACGCTCTCCTCAGTCACATGCTGCACATCATGAAGGTAGAAGCACATCTCTGTCCTCCTGTATATCACCAGAGCTGGGTAGTGAGTGACTGACTACAAGTCATCTCAATTACGTAAAACTTGTAAAAAAACTTGTAACCTTGACACTTGCTTTTTGGTTGCTTCCGTTGTCCTCATTTGTAAGTGACTTTAGATAAAAGTGTCTGCTAAATGTAACTGTATGAGATGCTGCTGTGTGTAGATTGTGCTGGCGGGGGCTGTGCTGGATGAGGATCTGCTGGGCGTCTGGGCCGTGTCCAGAGCCTCTATACGTCAGGGAGCAGCTCTGCAGTGCGCTGAAGTGTGGTGCACCCTACAGGACGGAGAGATGAGCGTCCACCGCAAACACAGCTGCACAGACACGCTGACTCTGGACAATCAGACACGCTGCCGTCAGTATCACAGCCCACATCACATCAGCAAACACTGCCAGAGTAATGCCCATTAAACAAATATCTGTCTTCTCTTCAGATCTGCAGCGCTCCGAGAACTGCATCCTGCTGGAGTTTCCTGACAGGTCAGTCCTGATGTCTGAAAGTTAAAACAAGTCTGATTCTCCTAAAAAGCAGGCAGTCCTTATAACCCAAAATGAGTAACATTATGTTTGAAGTTTAAAACAACTCCACCCATTCAGATATGATCACTTCCTGTCATGCAGGAATAGAGATGGTTTGGAGAGTTTACCGGTGGCCAGCAGCAGTATTTGATTCCTAATGACTCTACAGCTGAACATCACCAGTGTTAAAGCTGTTTGAGTATCTTCCATCACTTCTGTGTCAGCTGACCGATGTGTGTGTGTTTGCTGCAGGACGTTACACATGCAGTTTGAGCTGGAGCACAGCTGTCTTCGGTGGCATGAGCTGGTGCAGAGGGCCCTGCGCTCATGCTTAGATGGGCCCCGGCGCTCAGGGGCCGTGCCAGGCTCTATAGAGCGGTGTATCTCTCACATCACACAGTACGGTGAGTTTGTAACCTGGCTGTTTTGGGTCACCGTTGACTCCCATATAATTTTTTTCCCCCCATATTACTTTAATTATTTGACAGCGCTAGTATTTTTGCACAGCTACGATGCTGGATTGACCAATCAGCATCCAGGACCACATATCAAAGCTTGAAATAAATATTAGAAAGGTCTGTCTCATAGAAGTTTTCTGCGTTGTTTCAGGGCTGAAGGTGGAGGGTTTGTACCGGCGCTGTGGAGTCGTTCCTCAAATCAGTAAACTGGTGGAAGCTCTGAGTGTTTCTCCGAGAGAAACGCTTCTGGAAACCGACGAGCTCTCCATCCTGGACATCTCAGGAGCTCTGAAGCACATCCTGCGGGAGAGCTTTAACTTCATACCAGACGCACACAAACCGCTCTGGCTCAAAGCCGCTGGTACATCTGTGGTCTGACACAAAAAATAATAATAATAAAAATACAGCTGCTGCTCATGTGCATAAACACATGGCCATATTGTTCTCATGACAGATTTCTGACATCTTTACACTGTTTGCTTGTGCTTTGGCATTAAATATAGTCACGCATGCATAAATGACATGTTGAACATATACTGATACGTGTTTGTGTCCTCAGTCCTGTCAGATGAGAAACACCGACTGCAGACGTACCGCAGACTGTTAAAACAGCTTCCTCCGGACAGCCGTGTGACGCTGACCGCTCTGTGTGGACACCTGCACACGTAAGACAACCCCGCTGGCCAATATATTCATATTAAAACACATTCATATTAAGAAAAGTATGTTGTGCACAAATAAAATGGCAAGTAATTTTATCAGCGAGTCTCATGTTATCTGTCAGTAAATATGTTCATAGATTTGAACCATACTTAGAAATTGAAAATACAGACTTAATAATGTATGCAAATATACATTTATGAATATATGAATGTCCAAATCTCACATTTTAACATTTCGTTTCCATTTTGCAAAGTATTGTTTGCTCATCAGAGCTGCATTTTTGTTTAATTGCATTTAGGTTCGTTTGAAGTTTCTATTCAAGATAAAAAAATGATGATTATTACCACTAATCATCATAATAGCCATAATTAACATCTGATCACCAATAATAATAATAATGAGATGTAACGACTTTGTTTGAAAATATACTGTTGTTACTGTATTTTTGATCCAATAGATGCAGCCTTGATAAACACAGAGGAATTCTGGAACATATATTCTTCATATCTATATCGCTGCCAACAATTTTTTTATGATGTAACAAAGCTAGTAGTGATGTGAAATATACACGGTTAAGTGCAGGACTGAAAACTAAAATGTGCAAACACACACACACACACACACAGTGGGTTCAGGAAGTACAGTGCGGAGTTGCTGTGACCCATGTCTCCTTGTCTCTCAGGGTTCAGATGCACAGTCAGGTGAACCGCATGACGGCTCATAACCTGGCCGTGATATTTGTGGTCATGCTGTTCCAGGAGCTCGCCATGAACACAGCCTCGGTACAAGTCACTAAAGAGCTGATCCTGCGCCACAAAGAGATCTTCACGGTGAGCTGCACATCCACAATAAACCGCCCGTCGTCTTAACGTCACAGAAATGATTGCGTCTCTATCTGGCATTGTGTGCAGAATCATGTGGAGACGGACAGAGAAATCATCACCGTATTATGAAGAGCTCACCATTTCTCCTGGACATCAGCTTTCCTGTAGCTGCCTCAACTTACCGACGCGTTACAAATGACTTTAATAATATCACAGAAGATCGCCCTCGAAGGAGTGTAGCATTGCATCAGTTGCTCTGCAGTGAATGGGTGCCGTCAGAATGAGTCCAAACAGCTGATAAAAACCATAGCACTCTAGTCCATCAGTTCATGTATTAAGACACAAGCTGCCTGGAGAATGGTGTGATCCTCTTTAGATGTTACTGTGTACCGACACATACAGGAACATCCCGTAATAGGCTGCTTATAATCAATGCTTTAAGAGCTGGCTCATCCTGATCAGTATCGTGAAGAATGTTGGTAACTGAATGACCAAGTCAATGGGTACCGGCAACTGTTTGGTTACCCACTTTAATGTAACAATGTATTAACTCAAATTTATTCATTTATCTTGCTGGCCATAAAATGTCCAGTGGTACATATATAATGAAGGACGGACTGCATTCCAGAGTGTGTTATGCTTTTATTTTTACTCAGAATTACATGACAGTGCATTTGTATTTATGAATAAATGCGTTTTAAACAGGATCAGGTCACAGGATGATATTATTTCCAGAAAGACAAGCCTTCGATATACAGGGAGCTGACGTCAATGTTTGCAATAAAACACTTAGAAGCTCTCTCTTCCATCACAACTGCATCTAATTCTGAAACACTCTGCCAAAAAACGTGTGTATTAACAGTAAAAATTAGAAACAATATAACATCCTTTCTCTACCACTGTATTCACGAAGAATCAGAAAAACAACAACTTTTACGTTTACTGTTTGTACATGTGCGTCATGCATCTGGACGCATTCTTGAAGCTTTAATATTTGGGCCGTTTTATATCCACCCTGCATTAGAGAAGAAACAGACGTCAGATCATCAGCACACACATTTACACGCTAAACTTCGATCTTAGATTCCCGCTATCTGCTCAAATCCAATTGTTTCTTTCAGACCACATCTGGTGTAATATTGCTGCTGTCCGAACAAGAAATGTAGGTTTCAATGTGAGGTCAATTCCTAAGCTGAGGTAATAACTAGAGCAACAATCAAGAACACACAAGCTAGCGTGGTTCAGTTTTGAGTAAATCCACATCAGCCATCAGACATGTTGATTATTAATGATAAGTTGAAGTGTGCCGTCTGTGGACTGCTGGGAGTTCCTGGTTTCAGTGTGATATTAACTGGGGCCACTCGCTTAAACTAGTCTGACCAACTAGCAGTTATCAATGGCTAATCAGTCATATTTTTCAGATTTAAATTAGACCAATGCATACATTTACCCAACCAACTTAAAAAATATTTTGTCTGCACCATATCCCTTAAATGTGATTCTAGTTTGAACTTGCCACTTGCGTTCAGATCAGTGTTTTATCCCTAGTTATTTATTGCTTATGCAGAATAAAGATGTGCATTATCACTTACTAATTTTTATGTTAATTGGAGTAATAAAGGATTTTGAAAGTCTACAGCGCTACTGTAAGGTTAACCCAGCCTGATTTAAATAATCAACAGTTCAAAATATTAGAGATTTAGGAAAAGTAATGGAACGTAATACGATAGATTACTCTAATAAAGTAATTGAAAAGTTATTCCAGTTAGAACAGGGCAGCTTGTAATCTGTAACCTTTTCCAAAATAACGTTCCCAACACCGCTGAATGCTGTGAAAATCACAACTTATCAAGACATTTCCAAATGATTCACTTCAGTGACGGCACACGACTGACCCGACCTTTAGGATGTTTTAAAAATGAAGGCTTTAAAGCGTCTTGAGTGACTGAAGAAAAGAAAAACACTCACCCATCTGCCTCCATCTTCTTTCTCTTCTCAATGATCTGAAATAAACAGACGCTATGAACATGCAGCAGGACTGAACGTGACTCTGAACACCATTATCATCACCAAACATCTGTTTGACCATTGGCGTTGATATTTTAAATGTTTTGCAGAGAGTGTTTTTTTGCTGGTTTAGGCTTAAAACCACCAACAGGTGCTGGCAAATCCCTGCCTTGATGTGTGGTTCACTCATTCAAAACACCTGATTCATGCAGAAACAAAGCAAGTGGCTGCCTTCATGAACGGATGACTGAATCACTGACTCAAATGATTCATTCAAAAGCAGATTCATTCAGGAATGTTGAAAAGCTCCGGCTTTGGCCAAACAGATAAAAAACAGGAAGTATTGTGTCTAAAATGTAACACTTTGTGTGTGTGATTTTCTAGGCTGATATAACCAGGAACTACTAGCTTTATGAAGCTCTGCACGATCCAGAGATCAGCTGAATGGATTCAAAAATGGAAAAACTAAACTGTTTACCTCTAGGAGGAAATGCTTCTTTTTCAAAAAAAAGTAATGTGTTCCTTTAACTTACTAATTGTGGAACTGTTATGTAAAAATAAATACTACATTTGCCATGACGTTATCATATCTTATAAATCTCCCCCCAAAAACTCCCACAGGATAAATTAGGCTTTCACAATTATAGTAATTTAAACATTCTAATAAACGTCACGCAGTGAATGCTTTTGAATTGACAAGATACCTTTTTGTTCGTTTTTTGGCAAATTACCGAAGCAATTACGGTATTATCGCAACCCTTAGTTGGTCACAGCGTTTTAATCCACTACATCTGAAACTCTTAAACGCTACACAGAGCATCAGAGAGGATAAACTCACAGCGCTGATTTTCTTCCACTGTCGGTCTAGCTCAGCCTTCTCGTTGGTTTCTTTAAAGCGCCGAGTCTTTCGGCCCTCAGACATTTTGATGCCGTACTGGAAGGCAGCCCTAAAGAAACACAACAATCCTCATGATTAGAGTGAACACACAAGCTCAAACCGATGTAAGCTGCTGAAGAACCGTCTGTGTTACTTGGGAAGCGCCTCCTTGTTGTTCATGTAGTCGCTGTACTCCTCTTGCGTGTCAAAGTCCCAGCGGCCCAAAGGACCCTTCTTATTACCCTAGAGACACACACACACACACACACATGAACCACCTGACCAGATAACACAAAAACATTCCTCCTTCACAGCTCAAAATCACTCATACCTGGTCCATCTTGCTGTAGTCCACCTCCTCGTCGCTGTCCACAGCCAGATCATCCATTCTACAACAGAGACGCAACACATTATCAAACTCACCTTCATCATTATCCTCAACTGTACACGAGAGAATAAGAAACTCACGTGGCAGGATAGCACTCGGCGTAACTGTTTGACATCCCGAAGAAATCTCCGAGATGCTTCTTCTCTTCACGTCTGCTTCCAGTGCTCACGGTTAAAGAAACAAACTCAACACCAAAAAACAGGAAACATTCGTTGACCTTTCGTTGAAAATTCTTAAAAGTAATGCATTACAATACTGCATTATTCTCTGAAAACTAACTAAATGCATTACTTTTTCAGGAAATTAAATGCAGTACATAAATTTTGCATTACTTTTTGCTAACAGCATCAACAAAACAAAGAAAACACTGCAGTATGTAGGACACTTGACATAAAATAAGAAATATATCCTTTATTAATAAACAATTAAAATATCTCCTAGCTATTTTTTCAGGCACGTTCATAGTCTCGTTACAGATTTATTAAACGAATATAAAAGTGCAATTAGTCAACTAATGTTTTAAACGCACACGATAATCATGTTTCAGTCTCAGAGCATGAATGCTGCAGTCAGGTGAAGGATATGCTTCCTGTAAATGAGCGGCTCCAGCAAACTTCTCATTGATCAGCTTGATCTGGTCCTTCACAGAGCCTGGACCTAAAAGAGAACATGGCAGCATTCCTTTCAACTCCTTTGTGATAAAGACGTGTGTTAATGTGCACTTCAAGTGTTCTTCAAATCTTCAGTGTGTTTAAAACAAATCAGCATAGAGTCTGTTTAGTGCATGTTAGTGTTGTTAAGTGTATAATACTTCAAAAAGAAGCACATTTTAAATCATGTTATTAACCTTTTATATCATATCATATTTGGATATGATTAATCATTTGACAGCACTAATATTAATATATTATGCATTAAGAATTGAAATAAAAATGCATAAAATAAAATAATTTCTGGATCTATTTTCATTGATGTGGAAATGCTGCAGTTCCAAAAAGTGACAGATTGTGAACATTTACCTTTATCAATGTCCATGGCCTGGAGAGACAGAAATAATGTATATACATTAGACATATTAGAATTATTAGTGATTTTCTTCATTTTCGCACAAATAGATGCAATAAGAGTCCTTATGTTGTAAAGTCACCGATCATCTGACCTCGTCATCAGCTCGGGGTTTCTCAAAGTAACTGTGTCGTCTTTTCTCCTCGTCTCTCTCTCTCTCTCTCTCTCTCTCCCTCTCTCTCTCTCTCTCCCGATCTCGATCTTTCTCCCTCTCTCGCTCACGGTAGCGCTCCTTCTCTTTGTCTTTGATGCTCTTGGAGGTGGAGGGTAAGTAGTCGCCGATGTCATCAAAGATGCTGCAAACACACAGATGTCAGCAAGCTTCTGTATCAAGCTTCTTAATCTGACTGCACGTGAACTCACCTGATGTTGGCCTCTGGTGCCTTCTTCTCATCCAGACGCCCTGAAAACAGAGAAAACACTTGATTTTCACAAATATCTTGATTTCTGATGGTCACTGAAACCTTTGCAAAACTTATACAGGGTTTCTTCAGGATTTATGAAGGTAAATGTAAGACTTTTTAAAGCCCTTTTAAGTTAAGCAATGCTTTAATATGTGAAAATACACCACCTCAACAGCTCTGCTCCAAACCACTGGAAAATATGGAAATAACTTTTACAGGATTTTCTTGTGTGTGAAAACGTAACCTTGATATCTTTATATTGTAAGAAATCTATTTCTATACACTTCTATGTTTATGTCATAATCAGATTGAGACTTCACAGAGAGGGTCACAAATATCTGCCAGCAGGCTTAGAAAAATCTACCTTATTCAAAGGGAAAAAAATTCCTCACTGACAGATATTAGTCCTCGTTTCAAACAAACTCTTAATTTTGTTCAATCTCTCAGTTTACTTCAGCAACATGACGAGGCTCATGGTTTACAGTCTTGTTTCGTGCTGCAAGCATAACTTATCTTGACTTGAAATTTCAAGTAAATGGCTACAGAACTCAGAGAGCTGATCTCTAATGAACTACCTTTGTCCTTCTTCTTGAGTTTCTTGTTGCGGGTGCCCTGCCTCAGGTATGACAGGATCTGTGTCAGTTTGCTGATGACTATGTCGTTGGTGGTGAGCGTCGTCTGAGCCTGAGGATTTAAAAATCATCCACAGAAAATATGAGAGCAGTCTGATCACGCAACCTCACCAGAAACCACCTTCTCTGTTCGTGTCACAGCCCTGAAGAACGTCACACTATGGACTTTTTTGGTGGAAAATGTCAGAAATGTTGAGATCAGATCCCTGAAAACACATTAGTGTTTTACAAAAACTGATTACAAATGAAAATCTCAGTTTCCCTTCTGATTGTTTACATGCACCTCCTTGCCTGTTCAATCCCAAGCTACGTGATACGGCTTCTTCCTTTAGCAATTGTGTGTGATTTCTGATTTGAAATCAGAGGGTTCATTTTGAGTTGATTTATTAAACCAAATTGACTCATGCTGATTACGGCTGCAATGTCTTGATGCTCCATTTGAAGCTGGAAAAGGATGGAGTGAGAATCTAAATTCCCTGACAATTTTTCGACACTATTTGACTTCATCCTAAATTTAACAAGTCTTCTCTTTATTCCTTCCAAGTTTGTACTTCTCTACACATATTACGAGCACATCCTGTGTCTGTCTGCCTCTTTAAGATCCATTGCTAAATGTATTCCTTTGTAAGTCGCTTTGGATAAAAGCATTTGTAAAAATGAATAAATTGTAAATGTAAAAAGTTAATTTGCGTTGTACCTCCATGGTGGGGCAGTCAGCTTTGCTGCGGATGAGGGTGGTCGGGATGTCCGTGTCTGCATACTCATCTTCCAGGTCCACCACATACGCCATACGGCCCGGCAGAAACAGCTCGTTACGCTCAAACTGACGACCCTTGAACAGGATACGATAGATGTTCCGTCCTGAAGAGCACAGAAGACCATGAGCTTAAACGACTCGCACAGAAACAAGCTAAAGAGCTCGACTTCTCAAACAATGTATTAACTGAAATAATGAAACAATGCAATGCAAAGTTTCTGGAATTGCAAATATATTTAAATGTTTTGACAGTGGATGGGAGAAAATTCTGTACAATGACAGATTTTATATATATATATATATATATATATTATATACACTATTGAGCTACATCACTCAATAGTTTATAGCATTCCAGGGTTTCTGCAGGATTTTAAAGCTTTTTTTTTTTTTAAGACCTGCACAAATAAATTAATATCATATGAGTGGGGGGGGTAATGTCTATAGTACCACATTAAATTGTAAAATGACTGTAAAAAGCATAATTTACAGTTCAGATACAAGTTCTTACAAAAACAAGTATTATAAAATGATCAACTTTTCAGCCTTCAAACCATTTGAAAGAAAATTGATAAGTCAAAAGTATTAATTATTGTATTGATTTAAACAATTAATATTAATAAATTATATAAATTAAATAACATGAATTGGGGGTATGCGATACAATTTTTTAATGATTTTATCTGTAACGATAACTAGAGGATATTTTGCTCAGTGTGTTATTGTGCTGATATCTTAAATATTACCGCGGGCAGCTGACACCTGAATGTTTTTATGTATTCTTCACATTTTGTGTGAAATTCATTTTATGGCCATGCTTACCTTTAAGCCATTTCCTCTAAAAGTGTGCATCATATTTTGAGTCAAATTCTTGCAGTTGGGCTATTACCAAGCAAATGATTGAAGTATAAACAGAATGTTTGCAATGCATCAGATGTGTTTACACAGTTTAACCCAGACCGGATAGACACAGATGCATAAATAAGGTTTCGATATTTCAAACATAAAACTTTTAACCTGTGTTAACGGATTCATTCAGTCGACACGTTCACAGTAACGCAGGGCTTTGAACATGTTAATTAAACAAAATTATAGCTTTTTAACGTTTAATTATGACATTCAGACATGTTGCAATTCTGGTATTTCTGTCTCCATATTTAAGACCTCTTGAAATCATAATCAAGACTTTAAGAAAGCCATAAATTTGATACAGCTGAACGTAAGACTTTTTTTGCATTCACTTCCTCAAGGAGACACGGAGACAAACTCACCGAGGCGAGTCTTGAACTCGATCTTCTGCTCTGGATCCTCATCTTTCCTGTCAAACACAAACATGTTAAAAGATACTCTGAAATGAATCAAGTGAACATGCTTCTGGTTTTCTAAAACATACTTGACTTCCTTCTGCACTTTCTCGATCATGTCCTCCTCTTCTCGCTCCTTGCTGGTGATTTCAGCTCTGACCTGAAATCCAGACACTAGAGTAAACGAAAGCCAGTACGTAGCAGCTGTACGATGACGATTATTGTACAGTGGGGCTTTGCTGTCGTACCTTCTGGAGCAGGGCGAAATCCAAACCCTTCACCAAGTGAGTGTGCTCCATATCACCACCCAAGAACTTAGACTCCTGGATCAGCTGACGCCTTTTTTCTGCTGCCGACTTGTCCCTGTTCAGCAAAAGAGTATCAATAATATGCATGTCTGAATCCACACAATAAGACCTATAACTAGCTTTCAATAAAAGCTAAGAAAGGAGACCAAATAATAAAACTAAAACATACAATAGTATACTGCCATTTTTTAAAAGATAGTAGCCAAAGAACTCAATACATCTATATATAGGTGGTCAAAATTATTAGAACCGTAGTATTATCACCATCTTAAAAAAAAGTTTGAATCATTTTGGTGTCCGCTGTAATTCTACATCACACACAGTAATAAATAACGGATATAAAGTGAAAGGCAGAGGACACTCACGCCTCTGCAGTGGGTCCCACGGCTCGATAGTTGGCGGTGGTGCTGATGAGCTCTGTCTCCTCATAGTCTTTATTTACACCGTCACGTCTTTCTCGAGCACGGTCGCGGTATTTCTCGGCCAGCTCGCGCTCTCGCTCCATCTCCTGCTGTCGTAGTTTAGCGTAGTAACTTCAGACAGAAACATCATATTAGGACACATAAAAATCACTAAGAACAACTCACAAATTTTGTGTTTGGTTTTACTACATTTGTAAAATTTCAAGCCATTTTTAAATCAAATTAACTTTCCACTTGCTAACAAACGCATGCATCTATATGAGGTAAATACAGTAGAAATAAATATTCGGTGTATTCTGATAGGACAAGTTTAAAAAGTTTATCAGATTCGGTCTGCATGAATAATAATCAGCAGTGAATGAAGTCATCAGAAAGATGTAAATATATGCAGCAGCTGTAGTAATATAGGATGGTTTATTCATCACTGTTCCTCAACTCACCTTTTTTTCTTACGTCTGCGAGCCGCGGGATCCTCATCCTCATTATATTCCCGTGGCATCCTGGGAAATTCACCACAACAAGAAGTCAAACTGACTTGTCAGACTGTTATCATGGAAGCATGCAGTGTAGGGATGTATAGAGTAGCTGGGTAGAAGCTATTGAGTATGAATTAAGCGTCGCGAGCACATAAAGAACAAGAACTCCTGTTCAAGTTGGCAAAACCGCTATATTAAGGCTGTAAGTTGAAAGCGGTAACATACGCGAAACAATAACGCGTTTTCAAATATTGGAACGCAGTTAACGCACTGGCCCTACCCCCAGACCTGTACATCATCTTACAGTTTATACAGTAGAGGTTATGGTCAAAGTTGAATTATGTGTCTCCAAAGAACCGAGCAGTGATTCATTTTGAACAAATTGTGTGAACCAATGACTCATAAAGTGAGCAGTTACTTCAGTTTGAACGAATTGAATGAATGAATGAATGAATAAATGACTCAAAAACATTTACCAACACCTGCTGGTAATTTTATTTAGTTTAGTTTCTTATTTATAGTGCTTTTCCTCTGCATAGCACGGCACGTTCAGTACTGCTCACTTTTGGTGGGTTTTCCACTGGGAACAGTACCTGGTCCTTTTTTAAGTACCACCACAGCCGAGGTTCCAAGCGAGCCGAACCGTTACCAAAACGTGACGTGTAAACTCTGCTGGTCACTGATTGGCCGGAGAAAATCATTACTGCATCACTGAACTTGCGACACGAGACACAACAGACCCGCTAGATTTAAATCAGCACAGCTGTTTTGTTTGAAAAAACGCACCTTTTTGTATCAACCAAAAGTGGTTGTTTCGTGGTCTATTGAGGATAAACAGACGTCTTGTGGCGTGTTTACGATGATGTCACGGCAGTAGGGGCGGCGCAACTACACCGACACGTGAATAATCCCGCCCACTCTAAAGCGGTACTAAACTACAGTGGAAGTGCAAACCGAGCCGGACTGAGCCGTGCCGATCCGACTCGTACCACGCTGTGGAAAAACGCCTTTAGAGTACCATTTCGCTACAAAAAATACATAAGTATTCAAGATACACAGTTTGCCAAAAGATTTAAAGTCTGGTAATTAAGCTGTTTTGGTGACCAATGACTTTCATTGTATGATCAAAATATAAAACATATTGAGATGTTTCTCAATGTTATGTTGTAAGAAATTTTACGCAGAATCAAATTAAATATTTCTTCCTAAAGCTACTATTTGTAATATCTATTTACATAACAATAGCTTTAAATGATCTTTTTTCACAGTCTGTAATTTGCAATTAAAATGAATTAATCGACAAATCATTTACTTAATTAGATAAAAAAATTAACAGCCCTAATTAATATGCTTGCATATATTCTTTAGTGTCAAAGACGTTGATGTTATGATGTTATAATGTTAATGTTATTTGAATACTTTACATGACATACTAGAGACTTAACAATTGCAAACATTAGGCTATCAATTCATAAATGATATTTCATAAGAACAATACGTTTACGTGTCTTAAAGCACAAGTTCTGAGCAAAAATGAGTACTCGTGCAACCCCTAGTGTACATATGATCAAAGAAAGATAGTAGGCATGTGTTAAAAAGCAAGTCAAAGTACTCATGGTGGCGTGTTTTGGAGGGTGGAGCCGAGGACGGCGTGGATCTCGGGGTCATCAGAAGCTTCCTGAAGTCATCATTGGTCAGCTTGGATCTGAGGATCACAATGAGGTCAATGAGGCACAAGAACAGATGAATGAATAACCAAAACAGTAAATCTCAAATCTCAATCCTGATTTAAGTATGTTTTGTAATGGAAAATAAAAATACAGAGGAAGATATTTATTGTTTGCAATGAATGCAACATTTAATTCAACTTTGTGCTCCAATTTAAAGTCTTTACAATGGACAAAGGTTCTGCCCAGAAACCCTGTTATCCACCAGCCACAGGTGATCTATCATTTCAGCGGTCAGTGTGAGGTGGTCATCAGCAAATTACACTGAGACGAAGTGATGGTGATGAGCACTTACTGAAGCGCTGACCGGTGGTCCTCCACCTCATGGCCATCCGGAGCCAGAGGATTGGAGTAAACATCAGCTGAAAGAGACGCACACAAACGAGGATCAGACAAATAACACACATCTTTATACCACAACGAGTATTAGACGTGGTTCAAATAATCATTCATCGCCACAAGGTTAACTAGTCCAAATGAGGCACAAAAACATGGCAGAAAACTTTGGACTTTATTTAGCTGACGTTACATCTCATCCTGATGCTTTCCGAAGATTTTCCAGTCCCATTACAGCAGTATTGTAAACAGGTCAGAGATGAGACGTCCTATTTAATGTCTGCTTTCAATCAAATATTCACAGCGAGTGATTTTATACATATCGGAGTGTAAAAAGGGTGAAATAAGGTTATATCGTCAATAGGTATATTAAATTTAGATTTGGTGTACATGTAAACATATACATGTAAACTTTGTAAACATGATAAATACACAGTACAAATACATACATTACATAAACAAAAACTTTTTTCATATTAACTTAACGTTAGTTGTTGTCCAGCACTAATATTAACGTACATAATTATTCTGACTTGTACTTATTAAAACACATATATGAACTATTATTACACTGAAAGACATTATAGTGAGTTCATTTTGTAAAATGTGTGACCGTTATTAGCGTTAAAATAAATAATAAAAAAGCTGTTTTAAACGTTTATTGTTTTGATGGCGCTTTTCGTCTTCGCCGCTAATAACGTTACAGTTACTGGCTCCCGTTTTGCTGTATTTGTGTTAGTGCGTTATTTATTTTCACCAAAACAATCGTCTTGTGCATCTCAGGTATCTCTTTAATGAATAAATTCTACACACTAACGTTAGTTCTCTTTGAAGTCTCTGCACACAATCTATGGTCGCGTCGCTCGCGCACACTTCAAGCGACACAAACGTGTGCTTATAGAATATATAGTCTCATATATAACTATACACACACCGCATAAGCGCTTAATAAATCAGATGTAATACTTACACTCGCGTTCAGGCATGATGAAATTAATCGAGCCCCTCTAAACACGACTCGACGCACTTTAATGTTGATAGTACGTCTGCTGACGTCACACTTCCGCTTATTTTCATTGGTCCCACTCGCGAGAGCGCCGCCTGTTGACCTGGAGAAGAGCCTTGTTTGCCATTACAAGCCATAAAGGTGTGTTTAATTTAAT
>JAUMHP010000078.1:12243645-12258879 GCA_032361065.1 Enteromius trimaculatus | reverse complement strand
TATATATATTGAATATAAATAAATTATATATATATATTTTTTTTATTTTAGTCATAACAAATAAAATGAACACAGGAAAAGAAATACAGCAGGCTAGTGTTAGAGGACTTTTTATTAATAAAAAAGACAACGTAAATAAAAAAGATTAGAGAAGCTAGGGTTAGTTTTTTGAAAACAAGCAGTTATTAAATAGTGTGCACGTCAAAAGGGGGAAAGTTTTTTTAGAATAGTGTGTGATAGAGTTAGAGTGTCAAATAAAGATGGAAGCGATGTGGTTTTATAACTGGATATCCAAATATTATATCCAGTGGTCATATTTAATTTTAACATAATGGAATGTTGTGTGTCACCACAGATAAATCAGTGTCTATTTTGATAAAACTTTAAAGTCAAGCATAATGAGTTTGGAAATTGTAAAGAAATGCTTAATAAATGCATTACACTGTAAATAAACCCATTAGATTTACTGTAGATTTAGTCAACTAAAACTAGACTAAAACTACAAACATTTCAGATAACTAAAACTAAATGCCATTTTAGTCAAAATTTGCTGTCAAAATGAACACTGCTCTTTATAGTGTCCTTGCACATATCATACACTTTGCCAAGTTTTATTTCAAAGCTTTATCAAATGTGGGAAACACTGTAAACAGTTTTACAGTACGGGAGAAACTGCACTTTTGCAGTCTGTGTCTATGCTTATGCTAGTCATCCATTTTACTGTATTAACCCTTAGCTATTCAATTTGTAACAAAAACTGGCATTAGTGTGTCTGTTTTACTCCTGAATGAGTTAGTTGAATGAATGATTCAATGACTCCCTCATTTGTCGCCACCTACTGGTATAACCATCCACTAAAATCCTGAAAATGATGATTGTACGGTGGTGTGTTTGTGTTTTGTGCGAGACACAGAGCACAGAGTCGTTGTAGACAGAAAGCACAGCTTTATTGACTGCACTGGTCAACCACAGCCGAGCGCTGATGATGGGACGGGAGCTGTTATTAAGGCATCACAAACAGCATGCACATACAGTCACATGAACAGTATATTGCTCTAAAGACTGCTTAACATGGAAAATGTACAAAAAGGAAAAAATAGGTTTTTGCACTGATGAAAAATACTTGTCTTTTTTTCCTTCTATAAAGATTTCCAATACAAGAAAATAAATATTGCAAAAAAAGCCTAAAATAATTTAAAATAGCTCTTCTTTTTTTTCTAATTATATGTTCAATAGTTTTCTCTGCTATTAACAAATGGCACAACATTCTTTGAAACAAAGAACATAGAAGGATAAACTCCTGCAACATTCATATCATCGTATCCTAACCGTGTCGAGCGGAAGATGTCGATAGATTTACAGGACACATGTGATTCTTAATGGACTACAAGTGCTTCACCTCTCCTGCGCCTCCTTTACTCTTTCAGGAGAGAACTGCAGGGGCTTGTGGGAAAATTACGCTGCATAGTAAACGAGACAGGAGAGTTTGGATTTTGATATGACCGCAAAAGCTGCAGCTGGACAAGTGAGAGATCTTTCTCGGAAGTGAACGACAACACTGAAGGATATCTGGGCGAAGCTAGTGAGGGTCACGCTTCACCAAAAACCTTTAAAGAAACCCTTAAAAGTAGAAGTTCTTTCGGTAATGAATCTTATTCATGCTGTCTTTAATAATAATAAGATGTCCAGACATCTGTATAAATGCAAAAAAGAAAGGGTAATGGTCCTACAAATTGGCTTCACTTTATTTCTGTGGATGAAATATGACTTTTCTTCAATAATCTGTTCCCTTTAGAAGAATGAATGGGCCATCATGGGCCCAGTGGTATATTCACTTTCTCAAAACGATTGAGTATGCAAGCACAGCACGATGTGCTTAAAACGGACCACTCAACCCCAAAAAAGATGGGTCTTAGGGGTGTGCGATGTAGGATAGTATTATACTAATTGCGGTTTTTAGCGATGTGAGAGCTGATGCACGTCACTCGCTTTGCAAAAAACAAACAAAACTATGTCTAAGTGCATGATTCTACCGCATGATGTAGATGCGAGTTTTTGTACATGTTCAGCAATGTCACACGAGCATACTGTAAGTGCTGTTTTCACACATATCATCTGCACAGTTGCAAATGTGATATATTTCATATTTTTTATAATAAATGAGTCCAAAGAGAAAGAAAAATAGTTTCATACAGAGTCATAGAAAAACATTGTGAGCTCGTTACTGAATGAATCCAAGCAAGCGAATGATTCAACGACTCCCTCATTAAGACAAAAGACTTGCTGCCACCTACTAGTGGATTTACTTTACTTAAAGTATTGTTTTATTTTTGATATTTATTCATCCCAAATGTTATTTTTAAAACATCAAAAATGTCTTTTCAACGTAAATCTGAGTTTTTGTCCTAATCAGACGTGACGGTGATAAGCGACGGCGGATACTATTTTTCTATTTTCTGCGATGTCGTGGAAAAATGACATTCAAACTATGACAGTGATAATATCAGGTACATATTATGTGCTTTATTCAACATTAAAAGTGTCTAATGTGAGCCTGAAGATTATTTTGTGTGACCTTTATAGCCACACTGAAAGCAACAATAGGTAGTTTTCCTCAGATACTGAAAATAAAACCTCAGTGCTAATTAACCAGTGTATTTCATAGCGATGGTGTCAGTCACTTAGCATACTTTTAGTTAAGTTTAATATTTTGAATTAGATTATAAACATTCATTTCACTGGGAGTGCAGTGTGCTTTCAGAGAGGCTCCGCCTACACATGCTTCTGATTGGCTGTGATATTTGATTGATTTTGTTGCATTGAATAGTTGTGTCCAGTCTGTGGACCAACAATTTGTTTGTAGCTGGAATCCTGTCATGTTGTGTCTGGTTCGGACACAGTGCATTTGTAGTTGCAGTGTCAATGCATTCATGCCACCTCTGAGCTGCATTGAACGGTCTGTGTAAATACATATAAATGCTACTTGAGATGGAAAATTTAAAGAAAAGTTCCTTTCTGTCACTGCTAATCACCTAACTATCATTAGTTACAAAAAAACCGGAAAATAGAGAGATCGTTTTTCTGTCAATATCGCACACCCCTTGATGGTCTCAATAATTTCGAGCTAGTCACCCTTCTGGGGAAAGTCAACAGTAGAGACAAAAAAATAACCAAATGCAAAGACTAGTTACCCTTTGTTGTTCAAGCAGACGGTTCACTAACAACATACGAGTGTCAAGATCTACTCGTCATGGGAGGAAAATGATTGCACAGAAGCTGAACATTTACAGAGATTACGTAGAGTATATGTTATAGTTTCGGTACACGAACGGCAACGAAGCATGATAAAGAAGCGTGAACTCTTGCAGGAGGCTGAAACTAGGTCACTAAAGGCACAGTATTCTATGTTTGCGTCGGGTGCATACTGAACCAGAGAACGGCAAATGACCAGCGCTATGATTAGTCCCTATTAAAGCAGCTAAGATACATGAAATCTGTACAGGTTGCTGTCTGTGGTCTGTACGGATACAGCAGACGGCCGTCGTGGTTTGAGCCAGTGAAGGAGTGAAGCAATTCAGCAGTCGTTCATCCACCGCGGCGTCGTTCCCAATCTGAACGACTCTTCGGTGCAACACAAAATGACAGTGATTTGTGTGCTGTATATTGTAGTCTTCTGATGAAAAGTCCTTTGGTTACGATGCTATTCGCAAACTTATAACTTTGGGGACTGGGGAAGGTTTTTCGGTAAATAGATGCTTCAATTTGGGCGGAGCATCATAAGACACCAGAAGACTTGGAATGTTGCGCATGGACTACTTTTTTGGACCCTTTTCAGTGCGAAACAGGGTTGAAACGACACAAGACTGAATATAGAACTGGGTTTGGGTGAACTTAACCCTTCGGTCACTGACGCTACATATCAAACGAAACATTTCTGGACAGAGCATCACTGGAGCTCGCGTATGGGGACGATGCTCGATTGATGATGCAGTCCAGGAGTGTACGGGTGGACATCAGTGCAGGCTGAGATCTTTAGAAGATCCAGACACAAAGTTTACATCCACTTTCAGAGCATATGCTGACTTGCTTTTCTTTGGCATCATCATAGAAAATAAAAGAAACTAAGTGCTTCAGCATTACACTGAGAGACGATGGTCTCAAAACGTGACGTTTTGGCAAAGAAACACTCGTCGTTTAGTGAATGTACAGGTTTGTCATTGCACTGTGAGACGATGGTCGGATGATTGCAGATGATAAGCTTCTCAGATGATTGCAATCACTTCTCTTTAACCCTGAGATAAACACCATGGGTTGATTTATTAGACGTCACAATCAGAGGGAAAACATTAGCAAAGCCTGAGGACACTTTGTAAATGCGAATCCATTTTGACTGACGGAAGTTGGTTCATGAACAGCACTTTGCTAAAGCTGGATTGATGATTTTAGCATTGTTGGGTCAATGCTGTTTTCTAGGCACCTAGAATCTCTACAACCTCCACATTTACATACAAGCTTTTGGACCAAAGCAGGTTTTCGTTTCTGATTGCCATTGTTGTATTAAAACATGCTGATTATTCGTTTGATTTGGGGGGGTTACAGAAGGCACGCTTTAATGGAGAACAACAACGGTTCTTTCTGAACAAATGAACTGAAACGAGTGAAAAAGAAAATGCCAGGTATCAGAGTGAATCTCACAAGAAGATTATAATTAGCTGTAACTGGAATATCTCAAGTGGTCCAATGTAGTTAAATTGACCATTTTTAATCTTTTGCGTTATTATCTCAATCTATTGGCACTGCAAAACCACCATTTTTATTTTACTTCTTTAACCACAGTGCTTGTCTTTTTGTAATGGCACACATCAAATTTTGGGTCATACAGATGTTTGTGGAAACCTTAGTACGTCCTGAAGCTACGTATCTAAAATGCACATTTCATTATACATGACCATTCCTTGAACTAAATATTAAATATATATGCAGAATTATGAATAAATTATATATGCAGTTTGGCACTATGCCATCAAAACTCATGTGTTAAATGAAAACCATTTCAGCTATTGAAATGAAATCCTTAATTTTTTGCCGGAATGGTCTGAAGACGATCTGAGCCAAATCTGGTGACAGTCGGAACAGTGGTTTGGGAGTGGATTGAAAATTTATGTAATGCAGATTATGGCATAATGGGTATCAATGTTTTCAACATGATTCAAGAAATCATGATAGGCAAAATTGGATTTGCTTGATTAAAAAAAAAAAAAAAAGTTTAATTATTGCCAGAAACTTTTTGAGGACCTTCAGAGCATGGTGCCGAAGACACATACCAACTTTATAATGTGTCTGATGATATTCTTAAAAAAAACTTTTTTTTTTTAAATTTCCTAAATAAAATAAAAGGGTAAGACTCCCAAAACTGCAGACATTGGGAAATTGGGTACTAATTTTGCTCAGAATACCGTTATGAATTTAAAAAGACCAGTCTTGTGATTTTTCTGAGCTAAGACACTAATGTTTCCATAAAAAAAAACAAAAAACATTTGTTGTGCACCATGACACAAAGATGACTATTGTGGTGTTTTGCCAATGCCAATAGACAGAAGTAACCACTCAAAACTAGAAAAATTCAAAACGGTCAAGCGACCAACTTTACAACTTCGGACCACTCGAGATGGATTCACCAAACGTCAAAAACATGCTTGTTGCACGACTCCTACAGCAGGCTGGTACAAACATGTTTGTGAGATTCACCCATGACAGGAGGTGATCTGTCCACTGGATGGATGTCTGTGTGATTCTGGTACGTCTTAGTCTCTGTAAAAGCGAATGAGGCGGTGGATACGACAGGTACATGTGTGCTACATTCCCCGACGGCTATTTGTGCTTATTTGTGTCATATTTTCTCTGTACATCATTTTAAAGCAGCCGCATCCTCTGGAGACATACGACAGACGTATTCATATAAAACGAACACAACCTGAACAGACGTCATAATGCCCACGTCATCGTCCCTGTTGCAGGACAGACCCTATTGCTTCCCAAGAGGACACATCCAACAGTGTTCATGTAGACTTATTCGTTTCTTGCTGTTTGTCAAGCACAAATGGTTACAGTTGCATAAATGTAGGCGACAAACTAATATACACCCCCAGTTAAAAGTTTTGACCAGTAAGATTTTTCATGTTTTTTAAGTAAGTCTCTTCTGCTTACCTGGCCTGCATTCATTTGATCCAAAATACAGCAAAAGCAGTAATATTGTGAATATTTCTTTCTAAACGAATAAATTTGACAGTAAACTGTAATTTATTACTGTGATCAAAGCTGCATTTTTAGCATCATTACTTCACTCTTTAGTGTCACATGATCCTTCAGAAATCATTCTAATGCACTTGCTTTTCAAGGAATATTTCTGAATATTAATATTAGTATCAATATTTAAAACGGTCAAGTACATTTTTTTCAGGATTCTTTAATGAATAGAAATATCCAAAAGATCATAACTTATCTAAATAATAATAATAATAATTTTTTTCAGCTGCAAATCAAAATAGAATGATTTCTGAAGGATCTTGTGACTGGAGTAATCGTGCAAAAAATTCAGCTATGAAATCACAGAAATAAATTACTTTTTAAAACACGTTCAAATAGAAAGTAGTTATTTTGAATAGTAAAAAAAATTTAAAATTTATACCGGTTTGCTTTACATTGGATCACATAAATGCAGGCTCGATGAGCAGAAGAAACTTCTTACCGTTCATAACCGTTTGTCTGGTGGTGTACTCTGACACATGAAGCGAGAACAGAACACACCCCATTACTGTAGGTCTAAAAACGGGAGAAAGACGGGCATCCCAAAATGCTTTTAGGAGGCAAGCACGCTTCGCCGCACTACTTCCTCCTTCCCAGCATGCAGTTGGGGCAAGCGCAGCTTCCGGCTAAACAAGCGTAATTCATTGTCACTCTGCTCAGCGTCAGAGAAATAGCCATCCGTTTCAGTGTCGGGTGTGGAGGTGTTGTTCCCAGTGCTGCTGGGAAGTGAGGTCTCCGTCGAGTCGCTCTTAGAGCGAGACTTGCCCTGTCTCGGCAGACGTAGACGCAAGGCCATTTGCGAGCGCTTGCTGCTTTCCGTATCCACAACCAATCCACACTCTTCGGAGATGTGGCACGAGTCCATCTTGGATATGGCGGGCTGCAGAGGGTCCGGTCTGCCGTCGCTGCTGCGGGTGTGATGATGGTGAACGTGACGCACTCTCTCCCCTCGCTTGGGCCAGGCCTTGCCTTTAACGGCGGAGCTGATTCTCGGGAGCGAGACAGATTTCCTGCGGCTCCGCGGCGCTCCCCTTGGTTTGCGGCCCAGCTGAGGCGTCTTCCAAGTGGACTTGATGGAGTGGTCCATCATGAGGCTGAGCAGGCTCTCCTCGCCCTGCAGGAGCTGGTCTGACAGGAGGCTCACCGACGGGTCACGCGTCTCTCTGGACAGAGACCACTGGCTCAGCATGTTATCTGCCGTGATGTGAACGGACTGAGCCAGCCAGCTGTCGAACAGAGAACCGTCCAGTGGGAAGGATTTGGAGAAACCTGTGGGAGAAACATTACACATCATGCACTGATAAAGTAATACTTTATATCACTATAATGAACATGCATTGTGTTCAGGGTTTGAATTTAACTTTTACATTCAGCAGATGGCGCTGCAGAAACAGCAGAAGTGCAGCCGTTATGCAGATAACTCTGTAAACAAAGCAGGATTTAAACCTTTTAAGCGGTCAGTCTGTATTTGCTATCGCTGTGCATCTCCTTCAGCCTGAGGCTTATTTTCACTTTTGATGTAAAACAAACATCCCAGTTGCCAAAAATAAATCTTTGTGTTTTTTTTTAAAGTAATGCAAAATTAATTGAATGTATTGCTTTCTATTAAAAGCAGGGTTCGTACAGAAACTTTAATATGAAATTCCAGGACTTTCAAGCACTATTTTTTTCACTTTCACTAAAATGATCTTTCAAATTCTAATAAATAAACTAATAAAACAAAATGCTACATGTAAAGTGCAGCACATGCAAAGTATGCAATAGCTGTGGCAACTTGAAAGAATACTATGACAAAGTTATCGCTTTCCTTATTAAAGTGACTTATAATGTTGTACCACAAAATCAACTTTTCTGCTGCAAGAGCACTTTTAACCTTAATATTGTGAGACCTCGTAGCCTCCCAAAAGCCGGATGAAATGCTCTATATTTATATCAGACGAGCTGCACCAATAATTTTGCGAGAAAATATCAAATTAATACTGATTTCATTTATACTGCCTTTTAAACATTCAAGTACTTTTCCAGGAAAGTCAAATTCAAGTACTTCACGCACTTTAAGCAACCTTGTACGAATCCTGAAAAACGTATTCAGTTATCTATGTTTTTTATGGAGTTGCATCACTTTTAACAGTAACTTTCCCCTCATCTCATTTCAGAGAATAAAAGTCTTTTGAAAGCGAGCACATCGTTCAGTTACACACTTACCCAGCTGTGTGAATAGAGAGTCATCTGATCTCCATTTGTCTTTCTTTTCTGGACTACTCTTCCTCCTTTCTTTAATTCGTTCCCTGACTTTGCGATGAATCTTCTCCCCTCTCAGAGTTTTTTCTATAAAGCGCAGAACATAAAAGAGCATGCAAAATACTTAAAATGAGCAATTAAACATCTTATAGCTGTCATCTCAAATATTGTAAATATTAAAAATTATATTTAGCCTTTCTCAAAGCTGTCCTGAGACCCTTACACTGGTCCGCAGCCTGCAGATTGGGCCGGGACTGAAACTGGGGCGGGTTTTTTAATAAAAAATGCTCAGAGTTGGTATAAAGCAGTAGTGCATTGATTAATGATCAGATATTATAGCTGTGCTCTTTCACCAGTCCTCTCCAGTTTAAGAGAGATGTCTTATTCAACATAAATGAGAGCTTTTACAGATATTAGAGCTTCATCTGATTATTATTATGATCTGAAAATATCATATTACTTGGATCCTGGCTGAGAGAAAAAGACAAATTTAGCCATTTATGGTTAACTTGACTCACTATGTCTGTTTTATTGAATCATGAGATTTTAGCTGCTACAAGTTTAATCTTCTGGACTAGTCCAATTCACAAATGAATCATTCAGTGGTAGCCTATTTGTGAACCAGACCGAAAGGAATCAGCTCAATAGATTCGGTCATTCAGAAATTGGGTATCGGGGAAGATTTAAATTAGTTGATCATAGTATTTGACCACGGGTGGCTGTGAGGTTTTCGGATCTGGCTTGAGCTAGGAATGAGGTAAAATCTTATGACTGTGATTTGGGCCGTCTCTGAAACTTGTCACATCAGAAGTTAAAGTTACGGCTTTTTTAAGGATAAGGATTTTTGGACTGAGCCACACCAAAAAAATAAATAAAAATATGTTTTCAAGTCTTCACAATCTGTGCATGATTTCTAAACAGTGGTGGTGTGACGAGATCTCGCCAGATGCTATGTGTGGTATCCTTGCGACAGTGGTGTGATGCGGCGCAATTCCTTACAATTTTTATTTATTTATTTTTTTCAATCAAGATCACAAAGACACAAATTATGGATAGCAGCTCAGAGGTGATGTCAAGAGGTTTTTGATTGTAGTGTTGTATCTTATATGGCAAATAATGTATAGATTAACCTTCAGTGTTCTTGTTGAGGGTTGAGGACCGTGCTGATGAGGCTCGCAGGCCTGTCGGCCGCATGCCAGTCTGTGTGTTTTTTTGAAAGACAGAATAAATATGGGTCTTAACAGCAGATGACAGAAAGCCAGGGAGTAGAGAGAAGTGCTGAGTCAGAGATTGAGGAATAATGAACACTGCATCGAGGGACTCGACCGAATGCTGCTCCTTCATACAGCAGTGTGAGAAAAAGGGTCAACAGAGACCAAAACAATAAAGCACGTCTCATGAATGCAGAACACTCTTTTTTTTGTTTTAAGCATTAAAAATGAAAGCAATTAGATTTGTTTGAGAAACCTAGCATAACACATTATCTCACAATCTAAATCCTTTCTCATCTTTTCGCAATTTAAGTACAGCTGATGGTGAAAGACCTCAATTCTATGTGATCCTGCATTGAGAAATGTTATTTTTTAACAACTAGACTATTATCCTTTTAAGTTTGGCACAGAGTGGTTGCAAAGAGCGAGACTTTGGTGGATGCTTGTTTTTTGTTTGTTTTTTTATCCAATCATGATACTATTACGAAATGCACCTGCGTATTGTGGATTGTTTCAGAACTGAATATTATATTCTATTAATTACACTATTTTAATCAACTTTTAATGCTGTCTTGTAAAAGGCTAGGAGTGACTGCAAACATCACAGACAAAAGTATACAAGATAAAAATAAAGTTTGAGCACATTCTTTCCCTGACCAATTGTTTAAAACAGAATTATTTTTTTTGTCTATTTTATACTCTATTTGTGGTTAACGTTCCTAATGAACTATACTTTGGGGAAATCGCTTGCTTCAAAATAACATCTCAAAATAAAACACAGAGACTTTCCTTACCTCCAACCAGGTCCTTCTCTAAGAGCTGAATCTGCAAGCTGAAGATCTTCTCCTGCAGGTTGCATAAAGAGTGTTTGATCTTCTCTCTGCGTGTGACCATGTAGCACAAGTTTCTGACCTGAAAGAAAACGCCATTTACATTTAAATTACGAACTGAAATCACTATGGTTAGGAGTTTCTGAGCAGGGCTCTGGTGTAAAACCTGCAGTAACAGTGCTCATGATCCATATGACTCATTCTGATCTGTTCCTTATGACTGATCACATCTTAGAACCAGATTAAAGTTAACCCAAAATCCAGACTGATTGGTTTTTACTCAAAGATTTGTTTAAATGATAAATGCATATTAGCTTAAAGCTGACAGCAAATCAGAAAGAAGTATAATGTTTGCTTTTCTACTACTAATATTACACCAATCAATATAATATTTTTGCACACATTTTAATTTCTTGGTTTAACAGTTCTGTCTGTTTATTAAACAGACTTACATCCATATCAATAATTAGACAGAACTGATTGACAGCGTGGTCAAAAAACAAAAATACATTTATTTCATGCCCAGTACACAACAAATACCTTTTCATATTTATGTACTTAATGAAATGCCGTGCAGTTGTACTTGTAGTATACTAAACTGGTTTACTTAAAGTCTGCTGAATGGGAACAACTCATTTTGTTCAGAAGTAGTGCTGAAGTCCAATTAAAGACATGCTTAGTATATCTGATTGTGTTATAGTGGAACTATTGTAAGTATACTATAGGTACACTTTACATATTTTGCATTTAAATGGCAATTTTACACAATCCTCATCAAAAGTGATACAAACACGCATTTTAGGCTTATTAATAAGAAATATGCATTGTACAGTACTACTCCAAATAAAGTTTGATTCAAATGTTTCTGTCAGTAGGTCTCGAGTTATCTGTCAGTAAATATGTTAAAACATTTGAACTATACTTAGTATGAGGTAAACAGTGGTGGCTCCAGGATTTTTTTGTTGGGGGTGCTAATTAAATTTAGAGAAAGCAATGAACGCATAAACTTTTGCTATTCATTTTTTGTATACAGCAGCTTCGAAAAAGGCACATTATACTTTTTTCCCCATTTGCCACTGCTGTAATATAACTAATTTATTAATGAATATAGCCTAGAAAAGAGAGAAAGATGTTTTGTTCAATTCAATAAAAAAAAAATATATATATTAGTTTTTTTTACAATTCATAACTATTGCCACACGTGCAGATGCAACCTCCATGGAATCATGTTACAAAAGCCAGAGAGAAGCATAAACATGTTTTAGCATTTCAGTTTCGTTTCGGCATTTCATTTACATACGATAGCTTACATTTCTACATACTGATTGAACGGATCTGTTGTGGAGTGGAGCAAATGAAATAGTCTGTTTACAGTGAGTATTATAATCTTTGTAAACACTTCGTGCCTGCATTAGGCCTATTTCTGAATGAAATGATAAAAATGCGACTTTTGTTTTCTCTAAAAAACACATTTTTTTAGGCTATGAGAAGCATGTTTTAACCATGCAGTAAAAAATAATTTGATAAATTACTGTAAGTTAATGGTTAAATGGTAGAAATTAGTCCCCAAACATACTAATTGCAGGATTAATTGCATCAGCAGTTTTTCACAGTGAAGTTCTTAAGCTTGATGGCTCAACTCTGTCCAGTCTCTTGCATATGTCCTTTGTGTGTGTTTCAGCAGCACCATATCAGTGTTTCAGAGTGCTGATGCTCCCTGGAGGCATCTGCTGCTTTGCTTCTGCCAGCCTGCGTTGTTTATGTGTGTGAGAGTGTGATAAAAGAAGCTGGTAAAACTGGACAGCAGGAGGACAGCTGAGAAGAGAGACCTCTCTGAAGCTAATGCTGGTATAGAGAGCAGAGTATAACAGATTCTACTAGAATGAGATGAAGTGGCAGAAGTCAAGAACCTGATCTAAAGACAATAGAGCTGCCCCTCTATCCTGTGATACTAAAAGTCTTTAAAACTACCCCCTTTACTTTTCTACATTCCTGCCTACCTATTAACTTATCCACCTTTCTATCTACAGTACTTACCAACCAACCAACCGAGGCATCAAACCATTTAGTCTCTATAGATAATCCAAGCTTCTGAGAACCTGACAACAGGACTAAGGAAGACCAAGACATAAGACTCACAAGGGAGAGAATTACTGTGCCAGAAATGCTTAGATTTATGATGAGGTGAGATTACAGTGACTGTTGATACACCAGGAGGGTGTGATCGCAGATGGAGGGATGGGAAGAATTACTGGATGGATGGACAGATGAATAGATGGATGGATGGATTAGAATGGAACAGATGGAAAAATAGCTGTATGGATTGAAATCACTGCATGAACAGGTGGATAGATGGATGGACAGAATAGTTGGAGGAAATGGACTGACAGACTGATGGACGGATGGATGGATGGATGGGATGGACAGAATAGTTGGAGGAAATGGACTGACAGACTGATGGACGGATGGATGGGATGGACAGAATAGTTGGAGGAAATGGACTGACAGACTGATGGACAGATGGATGGATGGATGGATGGATGGGATGGGAGGGATTGGCAGAATAGTTGGAGGAAATGGATAGACAAATTTTGGATTAAATAGACGAATGAAATGGATAGATGGATGGATGATCAGAATAGTTGGAGGAAATGGATGGATGGATGGGATGGCCTAACAGAACTGAAGAATGGATAGTTGAATGGTTGAACAGAATGGATAGAAGGTCTGAAAGAACAACTGAATTAATGGAATGATTGGATGAAATGGATGAATGGACAAAATATCTGGATGGATGAATGGATGAATTAAATAAATGAATAGATGGAATGGTTGGATAAAATGGATGGATGAATAAATGGATGGACAGACAGAATGGTTAGATGGGATGGTTGGACAGAATGGAGGAATGGATGGATAGACATTTTGGGTGATGGTTGGATGGAGGGATTGACAGAATGATTGAATAAATGGAATAATTGGTTGGTTGTGTGAATGGATGGATTGGTGGTCCACAGCTCAGGATCAAGACTCTTTTCTATAATGCCATCATTCAACCAGTGTTGCTTTAATAAAAATGGACTTACATAGAAGCTTTACAGAACCAGAGGTGACTGGAAATCTGTTTCTTTCGCACACAAGCCTTTACATTACATGCTTTATTCTCCATCAACAGTGCAAGAGTCCTACTCGGATAAAGGACCTATTGAGTTTCTCTTCTGAGAACAAACACTGAACTACAACAAAACTCAGCACAGATACATTTATAATATTATACAAAGTACATTATCAATAGACCATTTTTGTCACTGGACACCCAATTTTCGTGACGTCCCTTGTAAGTCCCTTGTAGGTCATATCTCATCTTCATCTCAGCAATAAAAAAAACAACAGCAACTGTCTAAACGTTTGGACAAAATTTGCATAGTTTTGCGTTTCATTGACTTTTGTCAACAGTGTATTAATTTTTTAACCCAATAGTTTTATGTTTGCCATGTGTACGACTACCTTGAACCCATAACAAAATCTGCACAGGGAAACATTTCCCAAATGCGTGGCTTTCTTTCTGAAATGACTGGATTTCACTAGGAATGGAACGATTACTGGTTTGATGATGAATAATGATAAAATTCCAAGGCTAAGACAATGTCAGCGATGTCAGAATTTTGTCAACATTAAAACTCAACACTGCGGCTCCAGCATGAAGGAAGAAAGCATTGCATTTCTGGGGAACCAAGGAAATCGAGTTCATGTAACACACCTACTCTTTCAGAAAACATCATTTGTGCCGTAAATTTGCCACTATCCGCATTTTTTACTCATTAAAAACAATTAAAAATGTTCCCTTTAAAACAATCATCACTGAAAAGATGACAGATGAGAGCATGTGAGAAAACAGCAGCTATACTCACCCTCTCGAGATCCTGACGCAAGTGAGTGAACAGCTTCAGACGGCGATACAAAACGTCCTGCTCCTGCTGGGCCAGATTGTCCACCTCGTCCCTCTTGATGGCCACCAGCGGCTGGTTGAAGTTGGCCTTTCGTCGCAGCTTCCAGTACTGATAGAGGAAGTCCACGTGAGCGTCTGGCAGAGAAAGGCTTTCTGCGACTTCCTTGGGGTCCACGAATCTGTAAAACTCATCTTCAAGCTCCTGCAGCTTCTGCTTGCGCTGGCTGGCTTTCTCCTGTTCTGCTTGGTCCTGCTTCGAACGATCCAAATGCGCCCCCGATAGATCGGGAACAGCGTGCCGCGTTTCGGGTCTGTCCACATTCCCGCCGCTGTTGGAGCGCGAGACGCTGCTGTGCTCCAGACAGTACGATTTGAAGCGCACCTCGTCGTTCTCTGCCAGAGTGGTGCACATCTCCAGGCCGTGGTCGAACGCACAGGTCACGTGGAAGGCCACGATGCAGGACGGCATGGAGCACTGTGTGAGCAAAACACCATGTTTAAGAGTGCTGGTTTTACAACGCTGTCACCAGGGGCCGGCTGTTCAAAAACATTCATCTAGATCTGAATTATCTGTGTTTGGAAATATTTTGCTAACTAGGGATGGCGAAAACTAAAAAATGTCTTGACCGACCACCGAGCCTCATTAGCCGGTTGAAACCGGTTAACCGATTAGTTGTGATCTGATTTTAGACATTGA
>JAUMHP010000078.1:12221158-12236886 GCA_032361065.1 Enteromius trimaculatus | reverse complement strand
AGCTGACAGAGCAGTCTATGCTGGCTGTGCACAGAGACTAGAAAGAGAGGCAAGAACAGTCTGCTGCTGACCACTCATACCATTCAAATTTCACATGATTTAAAATACGAATCTGTGTAATCTCAGGCTATCTGTAGTCACATGACGCACATTTAAAACTGGAAAATAACTTTACAAGGTATAAATAGTCCTCACTTTAGATGAGCTCACAAAAACAGACGTCAGACAACTACTAAATGCTTCTTAACTACCTGACTTAATCATGAATTACAGCAGGAACATGTGTTAATAAAGCCATTATCATGTGTCTGAATAATAAGATTTAATGTACATTTAAATTATTAATTCATCATTTACTCAAGACTTGACAACTGACAACTAAATAACTGCTTAGTAAATAACATAATAATTTAGAAATGATATATGATCATAAAGTATGAAAATACAATTATTAAACATTACATATTTGCTCAAGAACCAGGTATTTATAGCTGCTTCTAATGCATAATAACGTTGGAACAGTGCTTTATAAAGGATGAATTGAGTATTTACTAATGATTCATAGTGTGTAGTTATTATAAAGTGTTTCAATGCACAATATTTCACTGCATTCACACACACACTGGACAGGATCATTATAGCGCTCAGACCTCAGTACACTCTGGACTGGATTCAATTATTTTGAATTAAATGCATTATTTGGGCTAAATACCTGATGCACACAAACGTTGCATTTGTCGCAGAAAACCATCTCGTTGCCATCCTCGCCCTCAGGTGAGCGGCACACGTCACAAACCACGTCCTCGTCGTATTCAATGCCCAGACCCTCCTCGGTCTCGATGGCCTGCTGCATGTTCTGCTGACACCTGCTCTCCAGCTCCACCACCACCTGCTCCATGGTGAGCTCATCCAGCTCTGGAAGTGCTGAGACACACAAAGGAAACCGCCTCAGATTTATGGGTTTTCACAGCAGGGCCCTATGATCTCCGTCATGTGGAAACACCAAATCCACTCATGAAAATGGCATTTACTCTATAATGCAGAACGGCATGGAGTTTTTCACATTTTTAACAAGAAAATCAAAGGTCAGTACACTTGACTTTCAAAGGATGATATGGACTAGTGTCTTTGGTTTTTAATATCTTTCATCTCAAAAAAATGAGAACAAAAATACATGACCAACATCTCCAGAACTGAGAGTTTATGACCATTTGACTGATTAATTTAGTAAATTACTACTGTACAGAATAATATACGTCTTACTACTACTGCTACTACTAATGAAATTAAAGAGTTTCCTTTTTTAAGAAATAATCACAAATTTTCACATTTAAAAAAATATTAGTGGTAAAGATCTGCTCTGCATCACTTTATTTGCCAAAAAAAAAACCTATATATATATATATATACACACACACACACACACACACACGCATGCATATATACACATACATTTTTGTTTTTATATTTTGTTTAAATGTTTAAAAAAAATTTTTTAATATATTACTCCATATTTTGATTACCAGAAAAAATATGTAATTGAAATAAACCATTAGAATGGAATCCAGAAAATGTATATGAAAAATATTGAATCTTGTGAAAAAAAATAAAAAATAAAAAAAATACATACAACTGAATTTGAGAAGAAATTTGTCAAAAAAACCCCAAATGAACTAATCCGTTAAAATCAGAAAAAATCCAGAAAAATTTAAATAGGAAACAAACACAAAATAAATTAACTGAGAAAAAATAAATAAATAAATAAAATTTAAATGCATTTTTTAGGGCCCTGCACAGTGAAGTAGAACGAGAAGAGGAATGAAATCATGATCATAGCCCAGAA
This sequence comes from Enteromius trimaculatus, assembly GCA_032361065.1. Classification (NCBI taxonomy): domain Eukaryota; kingdom Metazoa; phylum Chordata; class Actinopteri; order Cypriniformes; family Cyprinidae; genus Enteromius; species Enteromius trimaculatus. Next base: position 12,235,043 of record JAUMHP010000078.1, on the reverse strand, counting down.
CTGAACCTGGTAACTTCTCCTCAAATGTGATAGAAATTACATTTACATCCAAGCTTAATTATTGCTAGGGGAAAAAAGGCAGAATTGCGAGATGTACAAAAGTTGCAATCACCTTTTTGTATTTTTTTATTCCATATGTTTAAAATTAAACTAAAAAATAATAATAAAATAAAAATATATAATAAAAAAATATATATAATACCATCTCAGTGATACAAAAATAAAACAGATAGCTCAAGAAAACATTACTAATTTCACAAAATAATCATAAAAACACTCAACCCTGCCGTCAGCTCTGTTTAGTTCACTTCACCTGTTTGCTTTAACAGACTTAAATCATCAACGTGACATGATTCAGATAGCTGCTCTTACCTAGTTGTCTGAATTCAGCATTAACCAGTTCAAGCCAGGTCACATCCAGATCGTCAAGATTGTAACAACTCAATGGCTCGGTGAGACCATGTGACTCTCCGAAGCCAAACTCTGATTGGCCCCTGGTTTGGATCGGTGAGAAGAATGGGATTCGACTGACCTCCGGAAGCGTCCTGACAAAATAACACACACACACCTGAATGACCACAAAACTCATTTTTCATGCATCAAGTATTCAGAGGAATGTTTTAGCTTCAAGTAAAGCTCAGCATTTGTTTAATAATGCTGAAACCCATTAGAAATCACTGCAACTTGTCCTTTATTTAGACTAACAGCACGTTTTGGTAAAGAAGAGTGTAATTGCTCTGATGTTACACAGCAGCGGGCAGTAAATTAGGCTTTACATATAAACTGTAGTTGGTGTCCAGATAGTCACACTTTATATGAAGTGGACAGTTCCTGAGGAGTTACTGTGGAAGTACAACGGTGAAGTCCGAATGACGTTCTTAGCCATGCATATCCCTAATCAAACTTTTGATATTTCTTTACAGCATTGTTGGCTGTGGTTACAAATATACCTGAGCTACTTTTCTGGTTTTGGGCTCCAGAGTCACTCAAGTAATAATTCTGACATTAAGGCATTTTTGCCTCATTGAATTACTACTACCTGAGCCTAAAATCAAGCCTGTGATTTAACTGTGTGAATCTCACCTGACTACAGGATCGGGAATGGCTTCCACATTGGCTGGCACCTGAACACCCTTCTCCCATTCCTGCCTCCAGGGGTCGGATAGGAAATAAAACTCCTCTGGGCTCAGTTGTGCTGAATCAGGCAACTTCATGGCTGTAATAAAATCGGTCCGAAACACCTGAAAGAACAGAACATTGGCAAAACTCAACAAGAAAGAAACCTTCTCGCTCTGGTGGCGTTTTCACTGGCGCCGAGGCAAGAATGAAATGTTTTGCATGTTTTAGAAAGCAATTTTTGTGCCTGAAAGCAAAATATTTGAAGTACGCAGCTCTCAAATATGTATGAACATTACAGAAGACAGTCATACAAATAACTGCTTTTATGTTAAAAGTTTGAAGTGTGGGTGACTTGCCAAGAAAAACGCAAGTTTATCCAGTGGTTTGTGAAAAGTCAAATGTGCCTTTAAATGAGACATCTAATACCTAGACGTCTTAGACATTACAAGTAACATAACCAGATCACTCTTGCTCGGGCAACTAGAAACATAACTTAGAATGTTACAAATTAGTAGCACTCTCTTGACTGAGAGCTCTGGGGTTGCCATGCTGAAAGAAATCAGGAGTAAGTGCAGAGCGTTGTGTGAACATGATCTTCCTGTAGCTCTAGACTAAACAGGAACATGTATTTAATCATCTCACTGCACAATAACACATTCAGTAATCTTCAAAACCAGTAAAATGCAAAACTTGTGTATTTAATACCATTTTAATAACCAGTGTCTTCAATGTAGACATTGTATGGCTCAACCACACTAAGCAGAAATGACATTGGATAAACATAACATTTGGGGTTTTTTGTTTTAATTGCTGAATAGTGTTGAATTTTATTTTCATGCGCCCTATTCTTCATGCAGTACAGAATGGCATGTGTTATTTCTCTACTGTACAGACGTGAATTTTCTTTTTCTTCAGCCTGACATGTTTTGTAATTGTTAACTTTTGTCACATTTGCCAAATATATATCCTTCAAAATCATGGCCACCATCCACCAGCTTGGAAGAGCCAAGACCAGGGCTGCACAACTTGGGAAAAATGTCACATTGTGATTATTAAGGTCAAAATTGCGATTTGTGATTGCAATACGATATATAAGTGGTTGGACTCAACTTGCTTGTTATAAAGGAAAATGCACACACAGATCACTAATAATGCTGAAATCTGTATTTCTCAACTGAGATACAGTATACAGTGCAATCAACAACTAATTAAAACTAAATTATTCAAAATTAAACAGTAACAGTAACATCTTTACATTACTGAATTAAATTAACATTAAAATTAAATTAAAAAGTCAAAAGTACAGATAAATAAAACAAATACCCAAATCTTCCGCGCTGCTTATGCGTGCAGTAAAACCAGCGTGTTGAACACGCCGTTTAACTCGCATGAATGGCGCTGTCTAATTTGGTCTTTGCATTGACTTAACATCTAAATCACTCGCGCTTAACGCTTCATTCGCGTCTGGTGTGAACGCAAGAATGAATGTTTTGTTACGTCCACAAAAGCATTTGTTTATTTAATATAATCGCAACATTTGCTGTAATGTAATTTCATAGTCTGACATCGCGAATGCGATATGATTAATCATGCAGCACTAGCCAAGACACTTTTTTTTAAACTGAAAGAAGAAAGTCATATACACCTGGGGTGACTTTGGGGTGGGTAAAATATGGAGTCGTTTTCATCTTTGGTTGAACTATCTCACTAGACTCACTAGACTCAGAGCTTCAATCAATATACAGTCTAAACGCTACATGTCTCTTTTTTATAAATTCGTTCAAAACAACCCTGTCTTAAATAAATGTAAACAGGCAGGACCAAACGTTAGATATGAGAATATCAAAAGTCCAATATCAAATACAAAAGTAAGAAAAATGACAACTTCAGGTATTTCCAACTGACTGTACAATGACATAAATCACACAATATAGAAGCAATTCATAATGGCTTATATGTTTATATTGTCGTCAAAAGAAACTATCCTATTTCTCAGCTCTAAACTGCTTAATGTGGACATTAATGTCGTAAAACACTGTAAAACTGCTTCGAAACAACGTGCATTGTGAAAAGTGGCATACAAATAAATTGACTCCATCTCAGCACTGCAAGTATTTCCTAAATATCACACACCTCCACCATGAGCCCAGTTGATTAATCTATTATTTCTTACTGAAAATCTGACAGGGCAGCCAAGCTCTGGTGTGTATGTGTGTTTACCGAGGAAGCAGTGTTTCTCACCTCAGACGGTTTCTTCTGCTCATTGCGTACCCATGTGCTGCTGGTCCCATTGTTTTTTGAAGACCGTGACCAGGTGGTCACATGACCTGCAAGAGATTGAATACCAAATCAGAATTCTGCCATCATTTCCTCATCCTCATGCTCTTCCAAACCTCTATGACTTTTTTATGTCTTTGAAACAAATTATAAACACAAATACACTTAGATAATCTTAGACAATTATCTAAAAAGGTATCATTTGTAGATTTACTTGATTATCCAAAAAAATGTTTTAAGATAAATCAATGAGTTTCAAATATGATCATCAGGAACGTTTATAACTGTTTATTTCTCAATCATCATCATCATATAGCTCTGCAATGCATCCTTTGATCATTAAACTAAGCATTAAATATCCTCTTATCAAGACAGATTGGCAGATGCACAGTGACAGCTGTTATTTATGTCATTTTATGTGCAATAAGCAGCCTGCTATCCTGTTACAGAGATCTCATCGAAATATCACTAAACTGCATTGTTTTTCTCAATTGGAGTCTCTAAAAAAAACAGCAGTGGGATCTGCATATATTTACGATTTACTTCTTTGTTAGATTTGATCTTTATCTATAGAGATGTTCTGCAGTGCTGAGAAGCTGTGTTTATCACTCACTGTCGGTGGTGTCAGAGTCGTTGCTGCTGGTGGAGTATTTCCTCCTCTTCATCTCACTCTCCATCTGTCAGCAAAGAAGGGATGAACAACTATCAGACTCTGAAAAGATGGCAGAAACGCATGCTGGAGGCTCAGTGTGAAAGTGTGCTGGTGGTAATGTGCCTGTACAGGCCTGCTGTATTCAGAGTGTCACAGACGGGAGGAAACACTTCGCCGGCTGTTGGCAGATTTGTGTGGCCATAAAACGGGGCTTTTCCCTTTTATTCTGGGCTCTTCCTGAGTCTACGGTTTACACGAAACTGAAAACAGCATTCGCCAATGCTCCCTACACTCCACATTGGGGTAATGATCTAACTTCAATATTCCTGATATAAACCGGAACTTTGTCACAATTGCTTTTGTGCAAATGGAACAGACAACAGGTGGAAATTACACGCAATTATCAAGTCCCTCCCAATAAAGGAGTGCTTCTGCAGGTGGTGAACACAGACCACTTCTCAGTTCCTGTGCTTTCTGGCTGATGTTTTGGTCTCTTCTGAATGCTGGCGGTGCTTTCACTCTAGTGGCAGCATGAGACGGAGTCTACAACCAACACAAGTGACTCAGGTAGTGCAGCTCATCCAGGACGGCACATCCATGCGAGCTGTGGCAAGATAATACCTTGGTTTCCCTGGTATGCTAAAACAAAGAAAACAAAGGCCTTAATCAAGCATCACAAGTAGTAAAACCGAACAATAAGGTTTTGATGTGCAAAACAAGATTGTTGAGATTCAAAAAAATAGAAAGTTGCTTTAAGACAATTGGAGAATTGAAGAAAGACTCCCAAAGGATCACAGCTGAAGAATTGCAGAGGTTATTTGAGTCTCTGGGTCAGAAAAACAAGAATAAAATATCCAACAGCCCCTACATCATCACATGTTGTTCAGGAGGGTTTCAAGAAAAATTCTCATCCAAAAACAAACTCCAGCATGTTCAGTTGTCAGACATGACCGGAACGTCAAATGACACTGGCTTCTATGTTCAGAGGAAACTAAACAGCTTTTTGGCAGCAAACCCAGAAGATGGGTTTTAGTACTAACAGGAATAAATAATAGCCCACGCACATGGTTAAATACATGGCTGGATCTTTAAAATTGTTGGCCTGTTTTTCTGCCGGAGGTCTTTGACATCTTGTTCAGATGCATGGCATCATGGATTCTCTCAAATACCAACAGATAAAGAATCTAAAGCTGACTGACCTTTATGATGGGCCATGCTTGGATCTTCCAGCGGGACAATAATCCAAGACAAACATCAGAATGAACACAAAAATGGGTCCACTTTGAAAAGTTCTTTCTCCAGATAGTTCGGTGATGGCTTGAGTCTGTTGAATGATGATTTAACGCTACGTCAACTATTTGGTAAGACTCAAAATAAATAATGTGCCCCAACTTTTACTTACACTATGAGCTTATCATAAGGGATGGGTGATATCTTATCGTTCGCGATTTACCATTGGAAATTCTCCTCACGATGATGGAGTGCACTGGACTGTAATCATCATCATTATAAGCATTTGATCCCCACAATTGAGTTATCATTGGTAAAAAATGTGTTTGTAGGCCTATATAACTCTGTTTATGTATATACTGTATTTTATATACAGTACTGTACCACAATATACACAAAGAATATCGGCAGATATATCGATATTTTTTTTATCAGCCCCAAAATACCCATATCGGCTGAGCTGTATGATACATCCCCTGATTCCCCCTCCCTTTTACAAAACAATATTCAGGCCCTGTGTGCTACTGAGAGAAAGAAAGCAGTGTGGGGCTGGCATTGGATGCACACAGCTCTACATCACGAGCCAACGCTGTGCAAGCAATGCTGGATGCGTCCGCAGAGATAGCGCATATGAACAGGGGAATTCTGGGCGAGAGAGAGACAGAATAGACTGCAGTCCCCCAGGGAGAGAGAGACATCTTCAGCTGTTCTCTCCTGCACACTACAGCCAATGCTGCTATTTTAGGAACACATGAACAGGAGAAAGAGATGCACAGAGGAGCACAGCCAGAGGAGCACAGCCGTATCAGAACCAGATGTTACACCTGTTTACATCCCATCACATGTGCTCGAGTCTGAACGATCATTAGATACACTTAAAAAACTAAATATCTATCTTTTTCGTCATTTCAATTGAGAAATATACACAGAAACTCAATGTGATAAACTCCTCATGACAACCTGCCAAACTCAGTGAAGAAAAAAGAAACTGACAGAAATATAACTTAGTTTTGTACAGTATGTGCTGCTTAAAATGCGCGTTATATCACAATATTTGGTTTGTTTCAACTTTAACAATAGACCTCTGTTGTGCAGCGACAGAGCTTTTTTTTTGCATTTATTTTTTATGCATTTATCTAATTACTACCTTTTTTATATAAGTTTATATTTAATTATAACAAAAAAAATCTGGAGAAAAAAAAAAGAATTTCTGGCATTAAAAAAAATAGGATCATGTTGCTGTTAAAATGTTAATAAACATTACGTTTCATGAATTTAATTAATCAGACATACCTTTGATTATCAAATTAAAAAAAATTAAATGTAATGGGAAAAAATATATATATTTGTTGGGATCCTTAAAGTGTACAAAGATCACCCAGAGAATTCAAATCTATGCCATAGCAATGCAATTATTTCTGTATTTTCTTAATAAATTATTACAAATCTAGTTTTCACTTTGCCATTATGGGGTATAAATTGCAGATGTGCAAAAATAAACACATTTAATAACACAAGGTAATTTAGAGTAGTTTAGCATAAGGCTACAAGATCAAATGTGACAAAAGGAAGGGGTCTGAATACTTCTGGAAGGCACAGTAAACAATGTGTCTGATTCTGCTTTATAAACAATTGAATTAATCCCACGAGGGGCTTTTGACATCAAAGCGTCATCTCTCTGGATGTAAACAGGTCTGTCAGATGGACTAAACACTGACAGCTATTGACCGTAAACATCAGGGCCACTTGCATCCCTCACAAACACTGCAGCACTCAAAGCTTGTGATGCACTGTGTTCTACTGACTGTGTGATGGGTGATGGGAACATCAGAGGCAGAGCTCCCACAGGCACAGCTTCATTCATGAATAACCCCCTCATACGAGAAACACGCTGTGACCATGTGACTGCCTCGCCTCCCCCTCCACCAATCACACAGCAGATAACAAACACACTTTATCTGGATGTAGCTGCTCCGCGAGATTCAATATTGCTAACTTGAGCACATTACATCTTACACTACAAGAACCCAACATATTTAGAGCCAAACGCAAATGCTTTTCTGTCCATCATAATAGTCTAGTGGTGCAAACTTATACTGTATATGCTTCAAATTCAGATATCAATATAAAACATGCATTTTATGTATGTATGTTACTACAATGTTGTAGTGTAGCAAGATGTCAGTGCATTTGTTTTGTCTCAAGATACACACCCGTAATGTTTTGTTTTTTTTTCTCTAAGGCACGTTTATAAAAAACTGCTTTAATGTCCTAATTGAACTATGGCCTAATCCCGGCTTAGTCTAAGCCCTGTCTGTGAAACCAGGCCTTTGAGTGTAAATTAATCTGTGGCAAATTCAATTGAAAGGGTAAGATTTGGAAAAGCAGCTAAACACAAATCAGAGAAACCAAAATCCAAGCCTGTAGAGCTCAGAGACGAGTTCAGAGAAACTGGGAAAGAGTTCAGAAAAAAATCTGCTGCAAAGAAGCAAGCTGAAGTATGTTTACTTGAGCATATTTACTTGAAGTCCCCCTGAGACTAAGTCAATGATTAAGTAACACATTTGCATGTTTGTGGTTCTCTGACATCCGGTAATGGTCACATGATAAACGAGTTAAGACAAAAGTATCTAAAAGTAATCAATATATTACCTATGTAATGGATTACATTACTAACTACAACTTTAATCATGTAATTTGGATTTAGGATTGGATTAAGTGATCTACCCAGCACTGACGCCAGCCCACATTACAAATAATATATATGCATATTATAGTAATTTATATAAATAAATAATATTGTTCTTGAACCCTACTATAGTGAAGTACTTGAATTAATTTGTCATGGGAACTCTATAGTTGCTGTGAAAATGTAACAACTATAGTAATAAATAAATGCCATTTGAATATGTTGACATCTGTGACCCTGGACCACAAAAAACTATAAAGAAACTGAAAGCCGGATATATAAGCTTCCATTGGAAACATTAGTATATATACACATCAATATAGTTAGTATATACTACAATATATACAGTACTACAAAAAACACTATCGTATTTTTTTATATTAGGACGCTACTGCGTGGTCTACAGCATTTGAGAGAACTGCGTGACATTTGATGTCAACTAGCCACGAGCATTCAACCCGTTCAACTAGATTAGTAAACCGCAAACTAGATTAGTAAACGCAGTTCCACCGATGAACACGCCTCCTGTGCGTGACGTCACGTCCCAGTGTGCCGTGAGCAGCAGCAGACTGTAGGGGGCGTGGCAGATGACCCGCAGGGTGTTTGTGAATCTGAAGCATGCTAGGCCATTCAGTGCTCATAACTTAGCATGTCACTAATCCAAACCACTGATTCGAGTTTAAACAAGCGATCCGTGCTCGTCTGCACTTTCAAAATAACTTTACTGGCGTCACCGGTCGCGGAGTAAAAGCTACTAGTCGCACAGAAGAGTTTATCCATAATGACAGACAGGTTTGCAATCGCATCAGTCTCTGTAGAACTTGCCAGAATTCAGCCGAACTTGATAGCATTACGCTCATCTGGAGATCAAACACCCATTCTGAGAAGATGCCACCCGTTCTTTACCTTATATGCGGTTTGCACAAGAGGGATGTCCTCGACGCAGAAATCAGGGGATCATCTGAGGCCAGGCACATGTAGATGAATTTCCCCTCCACAGCCAGAAATAAAAGTTACTGTCGGCGGATTGAATCCACATCCGACGCCGTTATCCGTCGACTTCGCGTTTGTACACTTATTAGGGCAACGCTCGTCGGTTCGTCATCCCCAAAATTGTTTTTGAGGAAAGCGTTCCCTCAGAATCCCGCAAAGTGAAGCGCACTAACGTGACAAGCCGTTCGCGACAGGCGTTTAAAATTCGTTTCTGTCAGGTGTGGCGTCCCATGATCTGTATTTTGATACAAGACCGGCTGAGGCTCAAGCTAAAGCAACATAAGCTCACACTTATAACTCTTTTGGCGCCATATTAATGACGTACCAAAAATTTCCGTTAGCAGCGAGCGAAGAAAACCCCGCTATTGCTCGGAAGCGTCACGCGCGGCGGAGAAAAACGCGGCGGGAGCGCTTTGCGTTACCTGTCAAGTTTGAGAATGTCCATCAAGAAGCGACATGAAGAAGAAAGTCAGCGGCTTCTCTCCTCAAATGAGTGAACGGGGCGGTTCGCAGAAATAATCGACCATTTTACAGTGAATCCGATGGGGGGAGCCACGGACAAACACGAAGGAGGAAATGCTGTTTGACACAACAAATATGACATCTTCAGTTGCACCTTTTCTTCCTTCTCGAGCGAGCAACTTCTGCTTGGGGGTCGATACCTGACGCTTTCTGTTTAGAAGACAAACACGTGTAAAGTTTCTCGTGAGGGAACATTATGCAAAGTCACGTGTGATTCAGGCAAAACAAGAACTAACTGAAGAGAAAACATCATTAAGTGACGCGCAAAAGCATCAATGATAAACATCATTTGTATGTCGATTTTTCTTATACGCCAAAAAATCATTAGGATATTAAGATCGTGTTCCGTGAAGATATTTTGTAGATGTTCTACTGTAAAGAAAAAAACCTAATATCTGATTACTAATATGCAATGGGTGAAGTTTTTTGCACCCTCAGATTTACTATAGAAAATTATTGTATAGTATTTTTGAACATCTGTAGTAAAGTGTATTATAGTGTATATATAATAATAGTTACTACCAGTGTTTGGGGGTAAGGCATTACAAGTACCGCGAGTTACGTAATAATAATATAGTAATAATAATAACTAGTTTTTAATTTTTGAGTAATATAACGATGTTACTTTTTCAAAGAAGTAACGCCAGTTACTTTTAGTTATTTATTTTACTTTTTTTCTTATTATTTATTCAAAATATGATGCAAACCTGCAATAATTAAATTACACAAATGTATCCCATTTTATTAACCAATGTCTTTTCTGCTAAACTTAAATGATCCAGTTACAAGCAAAAATGACAAAAACTAACTATTGTGCTGTTGTTGTTGTTGTTGTTTTTTTGCTGAAGAGTATTGAACTTTCTCCTGTATTCTAATTTACAGATGTGAATTTACTTTCTCTTCAGCCTGAGGTTCATTCATGACACTTGTGTAAAAGAGCTTTTACATTTGCTATAAATAAAACTTATATTAAAAACAAACACTCAAGCTCTGGCCATATTTAAAAAGTAACGCAAAAGCACCGCATGCATTACCTTCCATAAGAAGTAACGTAATTAGTTACTGTTTTTAGGGAGTAACACAATATTGTAATGCATTACTTTTAAAAGTAACTTTCCCCGACGCTGGTTACTACACTTTATTAATGAATGCTGTAATATTAACTATAGTGAACTGATTAACTAATTAATACTGTAGCATACTGTAGTTTGTAATACAGTAGTTTGTTGTAGAACTCTATAGTTGTAGAAAACAAGTCATTTTTTGTATTACTCTCGTTATATTGCAGCTATAGAATTACCACAACAAATTAATCAAGTACTTTACTACAGCATGGTTCAATAAATTACAGTAGTATTTTTCCCTGTAATAACAAACCGTAAATCAAGCTTATTTATTCATCTTTCAGATACATCTCTATTTGGAGAAACTGACCGTTCTGGCTGGTTTTGTGGTCAGGGGTCACAAATGCCAGATATCAGTATATTCAAGTGGCATTTATTAAAGCATCACCCTTCGAGTGTGATAAAACAGCAGATCTAGTCAGTGTTGTGATTATCTGTGGTTCTTCTGCGATGTTAACCTGACAGCTAGCTTCACACAGCTACTGAAAAACCACTGAAACACCAGCCGAGTCAGTGCTGAGAAAAGGTGTTGCACGCACTGCTATGCATGCAAATACTTTTTGAGAACGCTAAGGAAGAGATTTGAGTGAACTGGAAAATATTTATATTTGTGATATTCAAATTAATATAATAAGCAATGGTTTAGAAAATAATGTATTACATTAACATATATAATATTAAATGTGTGTGTGTGTGTGTGTGCACAAATAATTGCTGTTTTATATTTTTGAAAGAAGTCTTTGCTCACCAAAAACCAACAGCATATATTGTGATATATTTTTACATTCCAAAATAGCTATCTTATACTTGAATATATAGAAAATCCTAATTTATTTCTCTGATGAAAGCATCATTAAGCAAGCTAAGCAAGGTGTTTAAGTAATATATAGTAGGTTATTAGCACACTTGTTTAACCTCTACTCCTTAAACAGGAAGGGCCTTATATTTTCATGTTAAGAATGTGGTTAGAAGTAAATCTGAGTTATTGGTTGCATCTCTACACGCAGCATGAAGGCCTGCCTCTTGTTGTTTCGAAGCGTTTGAAGGATGCAGCAGTCAGAGCCGCTTCCTCGACTGTAACGATATGACTCATATTAGACTATAATGGATGTTGTAAATAATCTTTCTCTTGAGGACCACAATCTTGCAGCTGAAGCACATTTGTGTTCCAAATTATAGCGTTGGCCTGACCAAGCAGTCAACTCATCAGATTTTCCCCCAAGTCATATAAAACATGCCATTATTTTTCCACAGCAATCTGTTTTATCATGAAAAGGGGGCAAAGGAAGGTAAAACTATCACACAATGCATTTGAAGCAACATGAATATATACCTTGTCAAGGGAGGTGCTATATATATATATATATATATATAATTTTTTTTGTGTGCAAATGGAAAAAAGGCAAGGGAAAGATGTACAGTGTTGTTGTGTAGCAACTTTGGAAATGTATGTAAAACAAGACAAAAACTGCAATCAGTCAGTAATGTAATCCATTACATTACACATTTTAGGCTTTTTTTTTTTATTACTTTCAGATTACTTTTGACCTAACGCATTTATCACATTGATTTAATCTTGTACCATACTAATATGCGAATACAAAGAGAAAGAAAATCTGTTTGTTGTTAGTAACAACATGAAATAAAAATTATACTCAAAATAAAATACTAAAAAGAGGTCATGTGATCGTTAGGTTATAACAGAGAACCCTGAAAATGCAAATGTACTAATTAATATAAGGCCTATCTCTGGGGATACTTCAAGTTTGGGAGTTACATATAATTAACAGCTGTTGTGTGAATAAAATGTAATGATGTGCTAAATCAATAAAAAAGTAACCTAACTGTTGTTGGATTACAAGCATTTAAATGTAGCTTAATATAATACAATTACAAAGTCTTAATTTTTGGAATCGGGTTACATTATATAGATTATGTAACCAGTTTGAAACGATGACCATTTTTATTTTTGGGTCAACTGTCCCTTTAAGACAGTACCGCCTACTGATGATATAAGAAATATCATTGGCCGCTCGAGCGCACGTCAGCGTCGCCGCCATGTTGGTCCGGGCAACTCTCCTTATCGGGACAGAAGAAAGTTTAAACTACGTTTTTACTTGTATTGTAGTTTATATCATAAAGTAAAATGTGCTACGAGCACAACATGTAGTCTACACTTTGACAAGACAGGGTTAGGGTTCGTCAAATATTAAATTACAATAGGCCTATTATAGACTTTTTTTATTTACACAGGCTGCTTGTGTATTTACACTTAATCTCCATGATGTAAATATCAAGGAAAAACAAGTGATGTGATATCGTGACAAAATCATTGTTGGTTATTTCTCCTAATGTTGTTATAATGATTTTTGATATTCTGAATGGGTGTAAATGAGTGTAATTGACACTGTATAACAAAATCTGAAGCTTTTCCAAGTTGTTTATGACAGACCTTGTTTTAATTATTAATGATAATAATAATAATAAACATTATAGAATATAATGTTAAATAAGTTAAAGTTTATTTGTTTGTATTTTATGTATTTACTCATTTTCCCCATCTATCGCCTCATGTCATGTCCAGGCGGGAGCGGTAATCCGCCTAGGTTGTTTTGAAACCGCCAATAAACACCAAAGAAGAAGAAGAAACGCGGAAGTAGAAGACGTCTCCCGTGAGAACAGTGAGCTAGAGATGGCATGCGACCCGCAAACAAATTCAAAAATGAAGAAAAGGCAGCAGCCGGGTGTAGTCGAGACGTTTCGCAGCGTTTCCGAAAGCAACAAACACTGGGAGAGCAGAAGGGACTTTATAGTCAGAAACTTGGAGGATTATGAAGAGCCTCACATGGATCAGCTGCTCTCGCTGTCGATGGTTTGGGCGAACCACGTGTTCCTGGGGTGCAGGTCAGAATAAAAGAATCTTCATTATATCACAAACAATTAGAACGTTTTAAATGCACTGCGAAAACAATTAAAGAAATTTGGCAGTAAATATGCTGTAATTAATGAACTGCATCAGTGCAGACCAAGCAGGATAAATATATAGTTATAGAAATCCCTCTCAGTATTAAAGAACAGCAGCAGATAAAAACACAGAGACGATATCACTTTCAGAACGATTTATAAACGATATAAACATTGACAGCCCTGTTCTTGAAAAAACACTTGTTTATGCATGTATATACATTACCAGTCAAAAATGTGGGGCCAGTAAGATATTGAATGGTTTTTAAAGATGTTTCTTCTGCTCATCAAGGCTGCATTTATTAGATTAAAAAT
>JAUMHP010000078.1:12188839-12202480 GCA_032361065.1 Enteromius trimaculatus | reverse complement strand
AATCTAAATATTTAGATAAAACAAATTTTAATATACTCCCACCCCATATATATAGATATATATATATATATATATATATATATTAAAATGGAAAACAACTTATTAATAAGTGATATTTAAAACGACACTTTTCTCTTCTAGGGATATAACTGGTGCCATGATCGCAATGTGGTAACGATTTTCAGCGCACCCAACTACTGCTACCGCTGTGGGAACCAGGCAGCCATCATGGAGCTGGACGACACCCTCAAGTACTCCTTGTAAGTTGACGAGCTTGATGACAGCAGATGCAGATTCCTGAATGCTGTCGGTCTGAGCGTGTCTGATCTGGTGTGTGTGTGTGTTTCAGCCTGCAGTTCGACCCGGCGCCACGCAGAGGAGAGCCGCATGTGACCCGCCGTACCCCTGACTACTTCCTGTGAAGCCCTTAACCCTGCACAGTATTGCCATGATATTATAACCCTCATTCAGTTTAACGTAAGGGGAGAGGAATGGGCAACAGTATAGAAAAGAGAAAACCGATCCAGTGAGAAATGTCTGTGGACCAAAAGGTGTGTGCCATATCCAAACCGATCCGGCTCCACGAGCACCAGATATTCCCGTCTGCTTCTGTCCTCCGCTCACAGGCTGTGAAACCCTCCTGAACACACGCTCTCCTTCATGAACCCTGTTTGTGTTCTCTCCTTTTCTTTTTTTTTTTATGTCTGTCTGCACTTTTTTTTCAGCTGAATGAGGTCTGTTTTAGTTTATTTCCCTGGTTTTCTATGTACTCTATGGGTGACTACAAGCAGCAGATAATCTTTCCTACACTGAACGTGTTCAACAAATGCCAACCAATGATATGCGGCAGACTAAGATGGCATGGGGTCGTCTGAATCCTGGAATAACTTCATACTATGGTTCTGTGTCTGTATAAAGGGTACCAAGAATAAAGATGGATCTTGCTCATGTACTTTGTGTGCTGTTCTGCTTCAATCCTCCGTTGGGTCAAGCATAGACCTGAGTCAGGGTTAGGCTATATTTAATAGAATAATTAATTTAGACAGGAATGAAAATGAGGCTGTGAGAGACAGAAGTACAGTGGATAGCTCAACATACCAACATCAACACCATTAAACAGCTTTAAAAATCAGGAGTTGTGAAAGTGACATAATAAAGACCTTCATTTATGAGATGATTACATGATATCAATGGCAGGCATATAAAACCTCTTTTTTATTACTGTTTCGCCCTCTGTTGTGACATCATAATTCTATATTACTGTGCTGTCAAACGCTTAATCGCATCCAGAACAAAATTCTTAAGCAGTGTATGTACTGTGTATATTTATTTATTTTGCATATATAGCCTCTGATGCAACGCTACATTTCTCCAAATCTGATGAAGAAACAAATGCAACCATAATCTTGAATATAACGAGGATGAGCACTTATTCAGTTTTCTAACTATACTATTCTATGTGCGCTGTACATAATCAGTATTCACAATATTTAATATTATATATTATGAATATTTAATAATACTAACCCAATAAAATATCCACTTTATTTGAGTTTTAAATGCTATAATGTTGCAATGATGCATCTTTGATGTGTGGTGGGAACATGAATATTAATTATAAGTACTTAATATTTATGAACGATATTGTTTATGCAGTACTTGAACTCACAGTCAGAACAAGTGGGTAACTAGTTACATGTAGTGGTGTTGTTTAGGCTAGTTTATTTTGTAGCCTAATTAAATTACAATCACTTATCAAAATAATGATTACAAAGGGGGTCACTTGGCCTGGTTTACATGTTTTAAAATGATGTACAGTCAAAAAAACCTACATCAGGTTTAACATCAATGAAGTTACAGTAATGTCAAGTTACATTACACTAAAAAAGTAATTATCTCAATTCATCACACTACTTATTACATTTTAATTCATTACTTTTACAAAGTAACCTACTCAACACTGTAAACAGTTGATGTAAAATATTAGAAACACTGTCATGGGACAGTCACTAGTCATTTAATTAGCTTGGAGCCAGTGATTATTCTGTATGTGTGTGTGTGTGTGTGTGTGTGAAAAATCAAGATGCATGCACGATTACAAAATCGTTAACATTGTCATAAGTAACTTAAATTTAATTACAAAATTTTCTCAGTAACTGTAATTTATTATAATTACATTTATTTTGTAATTAAATTACGTAATTCCGTTGCTATAACTAGTTGCTGCCCGGTCCCGGTGAGGTAGTTTAGTCTGCGCATGCGCGTCACTCCGGGCTCAGTCTCACTCAGGCCTTGTTGACGTTCAGTTTCATACTTTCACCGTTCTCAGTCACGGTAAGAACCGGGGAAAATCCGCCACATTACCGAGTCATATGTTATATTTCGACAGCGAAGAGAGATTTTGGATGTGATATTGTGTAAAGTGATGAAGTTTTATCCGGTTACGTGATGAATGCAGCGGTTGCTAAGAGAGGCCTAACGTTAGAGCCGCGCGGCTAGCGCTAGCTTATCATCACAAACAGCCCGTGCTTTTTGTCTCTTTGATGTTATTAATTCATCGGAAGAGCTCGTTGAATGACACCCAGCGGAACAGTGATAGTCTCGATGTTTAGACGTTTTTAAGCGCGGTTTATGAATATGCCGGAGAGGCGCGCTTTTAGATTCACCTAACGTAAATCTTCTGAATGCTTCGGCTGTGGCGGATTTCTTGTTTGTTTTTTTACACTTCCATTACATAGCCGTCTTTTATTCGTTTGTAGTATTAGTCTCTGTAGTTTAGCTCAGTCTTGTAGTGTTGATAGTGCTGGACAATGTGTGCTAACACAGCTAGCATGAGTCATTACCGTTAGCTCTTGACTGTCACTCGTATTCTGAAACAATGTGCTCTGCTTGTGTTATTTTACCACATAGATGCCGACTATAAAACTGCAGAGCTCTGATGGAGAGATGTTTGAGGTGGATGTTGAAATCGCCAAGCAGTCTGTGACTATAAAAACTATGCTTGAAGGTAAGCTGAGTTGAGGTATGGTTACATATATATATATGTGTGTGTGTGTATATATAATCACTGCTGTCTTCTGTTCAGATCTGGGGATGGATGATGAAGGAGATGATGATCCTGTTCCTCTGCCCAATGTAAACGCAGCCATTCTGAAGAAGGTCAGACTTGTACATTGCAGTGTAATTGGGGTTTCGCAGGGTTTTAGTATATAGAAGGTAGACTGGGATAGAACCCTCCCAAGCATATCTAGGTCTGATTTTACCCAAAGATGATAATAAGTGACCCTGCATATGGGTCATTCCATGTCAGCTGAACCAGAGATCTTGAATTTTCAAATTATTAAATGTCTTGGATGAATGTTTACGGAGTAGTCCACTGTTTTGTAGAGGTGGAGGTCAAAATGTCAATTACAAGGAGTAAAAATGTCAAGAAAGATGGCACTGTTATTTCCATGAAGAGATTAGAAGGTCAATCTTTAAATCTTTTTAAAGGTCAATCTTTTGCATTATATACCGATGGTGACCTTCATCATTTGACATACAAGCTGCAATACTTGTTCTGGTGTTATTTATTCTTCAGGGTTTTTTTTTTTTAATTTTTGTATAGGGCCTTAAAAATGAATATGCCAAAAGAAAACCCAAAATCTGAAAGGGTTCCAAGAGTTTTGGACTGCTAAAGGGATGTGATTGTAGTTATAGATCTACCAGACTTTGTGTAAAAATAACATTAGGCGCTTGGCATTTTTACATGGACATTTAGTCATTTTACGACTCACAATTAGGGGGTATCAATCAATTCATCTTAAAGAGGCAAACAGAGGAAGTGCTTGTAATACCAGCCTCTGGCATCATTCAGATAAGTGGATTATTCAGTAAATATGCATCCACGAGACTTAACATTTTGTCTTTCATCACTGTACATGTTTATCTTTTCTCTGAAAAAAATATAGCCTGGGAAGTTTCTGAAATTTGGTTGATTTGACTCTGAATGACCCTTATGGAAATAACTTCTTTGAAATTATAGATTAACTCCATTGTTTATGAATATTCAGCAAAGTGGGTTCTGTATCAAAGTGCATTATAATATTATTTTCATGCCAAGTCTTATTATTCAGCTTTTGTTCCTCATTGTTCATTTTTCTCACTTATGCAACATGATTGACATAGTGTGCATATTGTTTGTGTTATTAAAATTAATATAAAAATGTCCGTCTCAGAAGAGACTGAGCCTTGCAGTGTGTTTAATATGCCCACAGGTGATCCAGTGGTGCACCCACCATAAAGATGACCCCCCTCCTCCTGAAGACGATGAGAATAAAGAGAAAAGAACGGATGACATCCCCGTCTGGGACCAGGAGTTCCTCAAAGTAGACCAGGGCACCCTCTTCGAACTCATTCTGGTGTGTAAAACTGCTTGTGCTTTGACTGCCAGCGTTTGTTAAACTAATACAGAACCGAGTCACAGATCTGATTTCACGGAGGAAGAACGAAGCCAAATGCATCCTTTGACCAACTCAGTGCTTGAAATCATAGAATAAATAAACGTGGTGCCGTGCTTTTTAATGAAACACCACCAGTGGAGAAAGCTGAAACACAGTTTCTTCTGCTTCTTGACGTCAGTTTTTCAGAACAAGCACACTTATTTAGTTCTCATGAGTAGTGGTGCACCAAATTAAGACTTTGGGTCAAAATGGTAACCAAAATTTCAGGATGCTCCTAAAAATAAATAAAATGACCTGAAAAAGTGTGAAATAAGTTTCATAGTTGCATGAATTTGACTATTGTTTAAAATATAACAGTAAGCATTGAGTAAATACTGTGTATGTGTCGCTTCAGTCCGGTGAAGCCTGTTCACACCAAGTATAATAGCTATAAAGATAAAGATGTAGTTCTAAAAATCCTTCTCGGTTAAAGAATTCATAGTTTTCAGACCCGGAGGATAAATCATCCATATAACACACAAGCATGTCAATTTCCTTCTCTTCCACAAAATGTTTCAACTCTTTAGATCACCTCTCAAAACAATAAGATTTGTTTTAAAGTTCTGTCATTTCTGTATTTATTATGATTAATGATGGAATCGTTTTCAGAAAGATTTTTTTTCCAGCTGATGAACGATCCATCAGAATCCATCCTGCTATAAGGAGCTTTAAACGGACGCTGTCGTTCACTGGTGTGGACGCTAATGTAGTTCTCATTCTTGGTGTGAGCTACTTTATATCTAAATAATAATGTGAAACAATAATAAAAATGTTAAATAAATGCAATACAAAGCTATTTGTGCTTCAGTAATTTTATTTTAGATTACAGCTGTCGATGTAATTATGGTGCACATTGAAGTCTGAAAACAAAAGATGAGTGTGAATTTTAAAGGAACAGGTTGAAGGCAGAGGGAGAGAGTGCTAAGAATGTCTTTCCTGTAAATGTATGAAGCTTGTGCTGTTTGTCTCATTATGTGCAGGATTTCAATGAATTAATATTGATCTATCTGTCAGATGTCAGTATGTGTTGTGGAAACCATCTCAAATCGCTTTTTCAAACTCTGTTGATCTGTGATTGTGAATCAGTGCTGTGCTCTATGTGGTGATGTCAGAGCAGCAGTGCGTTGACTCTCCACACGATGGCCACGTCTTCATTTGCAGCGTAACGTCTCATCACGCTCACTTTCATCTCTCTTCCCTTTGTTTAGGCTGCAAATTACTTGGACATCAAAGGCTTGCTAGATGTTACTTGCAAGACGGTTGCAAACATGATCAAAGGCAAGACCCCAGAGGAGATCAGAAAGACTTTCAATATCAAAAATGATTTTACAGAGGAAGAGGAAGCCCAGGTAAAACAAGTGCTCATTTCCTGTCTCTCCTCCGTCATGCATGGTCTTAATGCGCTCAGACCCGTCTTTCTTTAGTGTCACTGAGATACCAGCATAGATTTTCATTTTGGTCAGATTTTATAGTTTTATTTAGTCATTTTTAGTAACTTTATTATCAGTAAGATCTATTTATCAAGGCATTTATTTGATCAAAAATACAGAAAAAAACTTTTAAAATTGTGAAATATTGCAATTTTAAAATAATGGTTTACTGTTTTAATTTACTTTAAAATATATTTTTTGTGATGCAAAGCTGAATTTTATATATATATAATTTTTTATTACTCAGAACTTGACATTGTGTATTTGATTTCGGAGATTATATCTTATAATTTGATCTGTATTTATATGAAAACTTGCAGTTACAAACCAAAAGGTTGGATTTGTGAGAGAAGCTGCAATTTACCTTTTTCAAAACCGGTTTCCATCCTTCAGTGTCACATGATCCTTCAGGAATCATTGTAATATGCAGATTTATGTTTGAACTGTATTCTTATATATTTATCGTGTTTGCTGCAGGTACGTAAGGAGAACCAGTGGTGTGAAGAGAAGTGAAGATCCTGACACACTTTAACACTACAGATTGTTCCAAAAAAAACAAAAACAAACAAAAAAAGTCATGAAAAAATTGCACTGCGCTGTTGATATTTGTTGAGATTTAACACGAATAAAGAGAGGAAAACCCCCTTGTGTTTTGCTAGCATGGCCATTCTCCTTGCTTGTGTGGTGTAAAAGCCTTTTTTAATGTCATTCCTCTTCATCCATGTAGAGAAAACGCTCCTCTTTCTTCCCATGCTTTTATTTTATTTTAACGGAGCTTGTCAGCAGATGGAAGATAGTGTTTTTGAGAAAGGAACGTTTTCAGTGTTGGAGATCTGAAGGTTATCTTGTGAACTGGAAGTACTCGTGTCTGCTTTCACGTCATCCGCTCTGCCTCGTTGTATAGCATTGAGTCTTTCACCGTTCTGCTCCTCGGTGGCAGGCGATTAGGAATATGAATCTTTTAATTCCAAAAAATAAAAAGATGATTGTGGGATTTGTCAGTTCTCTGTGGCGTGTCATTTCTGCTTCTTGTAATTGTTTGTCCGTATCTTATCTAGAGCTGTGTGATGTGAATGAGAGCATGCCTCCGATGCTTTTTTTTCTTTTCATTTTTCCTCCATCTCACAGCTCGTTGTTGTTTTTAGTTTAGTCAGATGCTGTCAACATCTGCAACCATCTTTTTCATTTTGTTTACAGCTAATAATTGGGCTGAGCTGATCTTTTTCGTTTTTTTTCTTTCAGATATTGTATGATTTAAACCTAACCTGTAACAGTTAGATTTGCTCTGAAGAAGATTATTGGTTAAGCTTGTAAATAAAAAGCCATTTTTAGTTTATATTAGCCCCGTTTATTGTTAACAATATTAAGAAGCTTGCAGTAGCCCCTTTACAATAAGATAATGGCTACTTTTTTTTGGCAATGCTTTACAATAAGGGGTCTATTTTTTTTTTATTTTTATTAACTAGCACAAACAAACAATGAACCATACATTTATTACAGTATTTATTAATCTTTGTTTAGTAATCTTCGTTATCAAACAGCTTGCATAATTTCATTCTTAAACTTAGTGTTACCTTTTTTCCTGACAATTTGGACTGCTTTCTTGCAATTTGAGTTAATGTCATAATTCATTATTTGCTTTGAATTAATAATTCTTAATCCATAATTTGACTCTTGCAATATATTTAAACTTTAGTTTTCTCTTAATTGTGATAAAATAAGCTAATTTTATGAAGAAAATCGAGGTTAGCTCAAAACTTCGAAGAAAAAAAAATAGCAAAAACCCACAAGTTTCTCAAAATTCAATTTTTTTTTTTTTTTTTTTTTGGAGAAGTAACGTGGCCACCATTATTTTTTATTTTTACTCTATTCAAATAAATGCCCACCATCTTGTAATTAACTCGGATAAAAGACGTAATAAATGCTTTAGACAGTACTTGTTAGTTTGTGTTATGTAGTTTACAGTTCACAGATAATTGTAACTGGATGTGCTGAGACATTAACGTACTTAGAATTGCACAGTAGTATACTGATCTGGAGTTATTAAAACACTAATGATAATGCATTGCAAAACAATGGATGCTGTCACATGTAAATATCACAGAACTCTTGACTGATCAAATGAGTGCGTTATAATTGACAACAACAGTATGCTTTTCCCCTTCACTTAAAGAACTCCATGAGACAGATTTTTTTCAATATTTTAATAAATCTAGAGTTATGGCAAAAAGAAAAGTGTGAAGTTGGTATATGCTAACACTGAAGATGTGCATCTCCCTCTGCCTGATCGCAGGAGAACGCAGATGACATGATCTCTTCAGAACAGACCTGAGTCAACTCTGAATGATTACACACACACACAGATACATAAACATATTTTATTTCATACTGCGACGTTTGGCAGGCACAGCTAACTACTTCAGATCTACTCAACAGAAGCTATTAAAAACCATTATCATTAGTAAACACGGGCAAGGAATGTTTTTTCTTTTTTTTATCTTTACATAAAAACATATAAAAGTTTAGTTATTCACGGAGTTTCAATCTATAAAAGATGAAGTTTAGCAACACTTAGCCTATTTGATTGTACAAGAGTTATCATGAGAACTGACACTGTTTTCAGTGATGTAAAGACATGGCATTTACAAGATCATTTATCTCCACGCACAGTGGCTGAATCTCATGAAGAAACCTCCAGCTCATGCTTTAGCAAAAAAAAAATACAAAAATCCATTTTGCACAAAGAAAACAAAGTTATTTAGGCCATTCAGACTGTTGGGATTGAGATAGTTAAGTACATCTCCCACACATTACTGTAATGCACAAATGTGAACAAATCATTTCCACTACTGTACTTGTGGCTAAACCGATGCTACCGAACAAATCAAATCAGTATCAGCCAAAGGCATCTTTCTTACGGCATTGAGATGCACAGACTGTTAAATGAAAGAGGTGGCACAAATGCATTTACACTGGAAAATAATGTTATGAGATTAATGTTTTATATATATATATATACACACACATGTATCATATAAATATGAAACTAACTTACCAGTCAGTAACACTCTTGATGAGTCATTCATTTAAAACATTTGTTCAAACCGCTGGTTCAGTCATCAATGAAAAAAAAATAAAAATTTTTGCTCAACAGATGCTCAGAAAATCACAACAGCTCTGCTGTGGCTTTGGCAAAATGGAGAAAACTGGCAACACTTTGTCTAAAATGTAACATAAAATACTTGTTTGCTGAATTTAATACAGTTTTTGCAATTGTGCTGATTTATGGGAAAACAGTACTCGTTCGTGTAATGTTCCATAATTGCTTCACTTGTATCATGACATAAAAGTGTAAATGTTGAGCCCTGTATATGTATTTATATACACGCATATACAGACACTTTTTGCATGATTGGTATTTAAAAATATGCACAATTATCATTAAAATAAATGAAAACGAGGGTAAAAAGCATTCTTCATGAGATTCATCCACACGTAAATCTAATCCCATGACTTGGTAAAAGACGAGAGGACACCCCATGTGAACTTCGGTAAGTGAAGAGAACTTGAAGAACGACAGATCAGCAGTGATCGAGCCTCAGTCTGGGTCATTGTGGGTGCCTTACGGCGCTCTCTGTTTTAATTCTGCTGAAGTCGAGTGAGAGTCTGGGTGAGGGGGCGGAGCGTCTGGCGCTCGGTGGGTGGGGCCTGCTGGAGGGGGAGGTGGGGCAGGAGGTGGGGTTTGGTGGATGATAGACAGGTGAAGGGGGGGAGTCTATAGCACTTCCATCGGAAGAATGGGGGCTGGCGCAGAGTCCTCTTTGAAGGTAGCGAATGCACTTCTTTTTCCTCCTAGGAACAGTCAAGAGAGTTATCTGTGAATAAAGCGTGGATGTGAAACGTCACAAAGATGAACTCTGCACAACAATGACAGAAAATAAAGAGCAAGCAAAAACAAGCAGTCATGCCAGAATATCCAGTGTGAGAAGCCGACGTGTGAAATTAGCAGGACTGCTTTAATCAACAGCTCAAAGGCTTTTCCTAACAACATATGACAATTAAACCTCCAGTCAAGTTCACACGCTACATTTATTAAACTAACTCAAAGCGTAGCGTTTAGAGGGTTAGGATCAGCCAAATCAAGACAAATACATGAATCAATATCGGTTCGTGGAATTCATAATCATAATTCTGGACTACATGTGAGCTTATGCACTCAGCAATTCAGAAAACTAATAAACTTTCACATTTACAGTAACATTAATAAAACATGAACTTCATTATAAAGTGAAAGATAAGTGTCTGAATCTAGAGGAAATGAACTTAAGTTTTTAACTACATCACTGCATGTTTTGGTTTACGTTAGTAACTAATAGATCAGGGGTCACCAAGTTCGGTCCTGGACGGCCGTGTCCTGCAGAGTTTAGCTCCAACCTGCCTTAACACACCTGCCTGGAAGCTTCAAGTATACCTATTAAGAGCTTCAGGTGTGTTTGATTAGGGTTGGAGCTAAACTCTGCAGGACACCGGCCCTCCAGGACCGAACTTGGTGACCCCTGTAATAGATTAACCCATGGTTTCACAGACAGGGCTTATGCTTAGTTTTAGGATAAAATGTAAATCTGTTTCAACTGCAGGAAACTGGCACTGACTGATCTTAAAACATGTCAGTGCCTTTGTTTTGTCTCAAGATGCACACTAGTAATGTTTCTTTCATAAAAATGACTTAAACTATGACCTAATCCTGGCTTAGTGTAAGTCTTATGTGTGAAACTGGGCCTACATCAGAACAGAAATCTGAAAAGCGATTAAAAGCAATAAAGCTCGTTTCATTTAGACAGGATATTAGAGATTACAATTTGGTCCCACTTTATATTAGGTGGCCTTGCTGTGTACGTGCTTCAAAAAATATGTGCTTATTGTGTTCATATTGTGTTGTAAAACTCTTCTGCTGCTATTAAAGTGGATACAGGTAAGGTTAGGGGCCGGTTTGGTGTATTGATGAAGGTAATTGCATAAATAAATTACAGATGTAACTAGGTTTTTTAAACATTGTTTTTATATTGTACCAAATTACTAATGTAAATGTAAGTACACAGTAATTAAGGCTACTTCATATAAAGTGGGACCAAAATTGTTCAGAAACAGAGATATAAAACCGCTTATTAATACATGTACTGTTTTGACATGACGTAAAAACTTCCTTCTTAAACGAAAAACACTGGTTTAGTCGCACCTTAGGGAATGCTTTTGACTCTTGAAGTTGAAAGTGATAGCAAGACGTGAGGCATGCTGACTGGAAACCGCAGCACGAGTAAACCACAGTGCCAGCCTCGTCAGGAGACGCTGCTGGAGATCAGTCACTTCACACACAAATCAAAGTCACACACTCGCTCTCGGCCGCATCAAAGTCTCAGCCTTCCTCTGACAGGAGCGTCAGCGGCTCTCGGCCGGCAGAGAAACACCCCAGGCGCCTCGGATTCGTGAACAATCAATCTTATAAACTGGTTCAGGAATCAGACTGAAGAAACTCCAGCGGTTCTTCTCACTGATTTAATGATCAAAATGACCACAAACCAGTCGAACAGAGCCTGAGAGCGTGTGACTGATACGTTCCTAAAGTGCTTCACAGCAATGCCACAGAAGAAGCGTTTTTAGACAAAAAAAAAGGTTTATCTTACATTTAAACTTTATTATTATTATATTTATTGATAACTGTAAAATAAAATATTTTTGCATAATGCTCATCTTAAAAGGTTAATGCATTTTGATGTTTATTATTTATATATTATTTGTTGCCACATATTAACATTTCTTTTTAAATACTAAATACACACTTTAATTTCCATTTTCTTATTTTAATGTTTTGATATACATTTTATATAATAATTTTATATAATAAGGTTTTGATAATATATATAAAATTTTAGCAATAAAAGAAAAAGCTTATTTTTAGATTGCACATACAAACTAAACTGTTTTGGAGAACATTTTATTGCAATTTGTCTGAGAAAAAACCGTGTGACTACAATTTAATGTTTTGTTTGTAATGCTGCACAATTTGGCCATAATTTTGTGATTATTTCAATATGGATATAAAATAAATGTCAAGAGCATTAATAATAATTACATGACATACTATAATAATTATAGTAATAATAATAAATATAATTAAAATGTTTCAATAAAAACAAAAGGAATATTACCAATTTGTCTTATGTGCAATTAAACTTAAATATTTTTGATTAAAACAATATAAAAATATACTTGTTTGTTGGTAATTGTTATAATTAAGACAATTAGGAAAATTATAAAATTATTTCTAAAAAAATAAATATTACTATTGGACTAGTGCTACAAAAGATGACCTGTATTTTGTGATATAATATTAATATGGCTATTAAATAACAAAAACAACAGTTACCATTACTAATTAAAAAAATAATAAAATAAAATAACATCCATTGTAAAATAAAAATACTATTTAAGAAAAATAATAGTATAACAATTACATTCTAAATGTAATATTATAATACTAATAATTTTAGCTTATTGCATCCTTCCTCGAAATTTAAAGGTCAAACTAACTTGATAATCAGATTAAAGCTATATTGTGATTTTAGTTTTTTTATCATTCAGCCCTAGTCTGCACTAATCTTTCTCACTGACTAGTGTTGGTTAGTATTAACAATAAGTAATAATAAGTCATTTCTTTAATTACATTAAAAACTCGATACTTAAACTTTTACAGTTATATTTTATAACGGTCTCTGTGCTTTCACTTTAATAATTGATGTGTCTTTTTC
This sequence comes from Enteromius trimaculatus, assembly GCA_032361065.1. NCBI lineage: Eukaryota > Metazoa > Chordata > Actinopteri > Cypriniformes > Cyprinidae > Enteromius > Enteromius trimaculatus. The sequence continues at coordinate 12,189,763 of JAUMHP010000078.1, read as the reverse complement.
ATCGTCCCTTGCGCCGAGGTCAGGACTACTTCTCAAAGGTTTACTGGCAGCATGGATAAAGTCTTGCTGGAGGTCAGATGAAGCTGAGCTGAGTGTGTGATTAAAGCAGAGCTGCAGGGTTAGTGACAGACGTACACACCTGCAGGGCCCGCACCAGTCCGTTTGTTGGTTGAGGCCAAAGCGAGCGCGGCATTTCTTTGGTGAGCCGGGGTCTGAGCGAAAGGCAGCATGCGTGCAGAGAAAGAGAGAGGAGGAGAAGAAGAAGGGAAAGAGACCGCCGAGGCAGAGAGGTTAGCCGTCCAAACACCAGGAGAAAGAGAGAGAAGCAATCACAGTCAAGACAATCAGCGCTCCCTTAGAAAAAAAAGCCCACCGCAATCTCAACAAATTGTAAATAATTCAAAAATATGGAATCTTGTTTCTGCCACTGAATAAAAAATAAACTTGCCTCACAGTTTTGACTTTTTCTTACAATTGTGAATAAAAGCATAATGTGAACAAAATCGAGATACAAACTCAGAATTTTGAGGAAAAAAAGGTTTGAATTATCAGATACAAACTCACAATTTTGAGAGGAAAAATTCTGAATTATGAGATACAAACTTAGAATTTTGAGGGGGAAAAGTCTGAATTATGAGATACAAACTCAGAATTTTGAGGGGGGGAAAGTGAATTATGAGATACAAACTCAGAATTGTGAGGAAAAAAAGGTCTGAATTATGAGATACTCAGAATTTTGAGAGGAAAAAGTCTGAATTATGAGATACAAACTCAGAATTTTGAGAGAGAAAAAAATCTGAATTATAAGATACAAACTCAGAATTTTCAGGAAAAAAGGTCTGAATTATCAGATACAAACTTAGAATTTTGAGGGGGGGGGGGAAGTCAGAATTATGAGATACAAACTCAGAATTATGAGAGAAA
>JAUMHP010000078.1:12173073-12187179 GCA_032361065.1 Enteromius trimaculatus | reverse complement strand
CCCAAAGTCAGAATAAAGACACACAAACTCAGAATTATGAGAGAAAAAAATCAGAATTATCAGAAACAAACTCAGAATTATGAGGGGGGAAAAGACAGAATTATGAGATACAAACTCAGAATTATGAGGAGAAAAAAAACAGAATTATGAGATACAAACTCAGAATTATGAGGGAAAAAAACTGAATTATGAGATACAAACTCAGAATTTTGAGAGAGAAAAAAATCTGAATTATGAGATACAAACTCGAATTTTGAGGAAAAAAAGACAGAATTATGAGATACAAACTCAGAATTTTGAGGAAAAAAAGACAGAATTATGAGATACAAACTCAGAATTTTGAGGGGGAAAGAATTGCAAGAAAAAGCCAGAATTCTTTACATGTATAAAAAAAATATTTTTCTAAATTGTGAGATTTAAACAAGACATAATGTTTATATAAAAAGCTGCAATTACCATTTTTATTTTCTATCTTGTGGCAACTAATTCACGAGTGTTGTTACTTTGTTATTTTTTGTGAAATTTACCAGCAATTTCTGAGTGAAAGTATACACTGCAGCATATGTGCAGAGTTGAACAGCCAACATTCCCACTGGAGAGTTTCATCCTCATCCAGCATCTCTGTTCTGAGGGATTTATAGTCATCTGAACTGAGTTGTGTGCATCTCTTGATCCTCTCACCAGTGCTATTTAACTTGCATTATTATTTTCTTTTCTTGCACATTTGTTTCAGTTAGTTTTAGTTAGTGATGGTGCATAAGAAATATACAGAATCATTTTAGTTTACATACATGTCAATCAGAAGTCGACAGCCCAATCAACACAGTCTGAATGAACGGTTTCATCGGCAGAATAATGTGCTGCAGCAGAAGTTTGATGAGAACACAGAGTTCAGTGAATATCTGCATTATTAGCATTTATTAGAATGTTCTTCTGCTGAGTGAAATAGTGCACTAGTGCTGCTGTAGATCAGTCAGTATTCAGTTTCACTGATTAGTTTTATCTGTGATATTTCTGCATATGAAACTGATGAATAGGATCTGTACAGAACTCACTCTTAATGCATGTTAAAACACTAAACTCTACCTGTGCCAGGGTCCTGCTGCTTGTCTCGTTTCCTTCGCTTCTTTTTTCCCTGTTATGATGAAGATCAGAGAAAGAGGTCAACACGCTGACCGTCACACACACACACATATGTTGGTTTTTGTGTTGTATGGGGACTCTCCATAAGTGTAATGGTGTTTCTACTGTACAGACTGTATGCAGTATTGTCCTACACTGACCCTTCACCTAAACCTACCCCTTACAGGAAACTACACACACCATTTAGTATGTTTTTTAAGCTTTTTGAATTATGGTACACTGAAGATATCCTCATAAATCACCTTCATTTTGTAATACCTGTCATACACATGTCATTATACACAATAGTGTCCTCATAAACCACTTAAACATGCACACACACGTGTTGAATCACACTAATTAATTTAGCAGACGCTTCTATCCAAAGCGATTTTCAGTTGATTTCACACAGGTCAGTCAGTGTCTGATCTCTGCTCTCCCAAATACACTCTGTGTGTGTGAGTGTGTGTGTGTCTGTGTGCGCATGCGTGGGCTGTGTGTGAGTGTATGTGTGTGTACAGACACATCCGCACAGCAGCACAGTTAATATCTCTGTGTGGGTTGTGTGTTTCCTGTTTACATGCAGGTGACGGCTCTAAATGTAGGTGAAATTTCTGTTCAGATGTGATGGGTGTCAATCTCTGAGAGAGAGATGTTACTTCCTGAAAATATTAAAATAGCAAACTTAACAAAAAAGGAAAAGGTAGCTGTCTTAAATCAGTAAATCGGCACAAATCAGTGGATTTTTAGGATGTAGTTTTGTTCAAATAATAATATAACATTTTGTATGAATAATATTAACTATGTAAATAATACTTATTAATGATACAATTATATATTATCTAATTACCTGTGAAATATCAAGATTATAAACAAAGAGTTTCATCTTTGGAGCACAATAAGACATATTATTTTAAGTTATTTTTACCTTTTCATTTATTTTATTTCCAGTTATTGCCTCAACTTCAGAAATTACAAATCTTGTCCTGGCATCTAAATACAATAATTTTCCCACTAATTTTTACATAATTTCATGTGTAATAAATCTCTGAGAAGGAGAATTATGATATGTATATTTTTATACATTTGTGTATATTATCTAACTTAGTACACAAGTACACAATTTTGCATATATATATATAGTAATAAATAGTATATTCTTTCAAAATGATATTCAGTGTTTAAATAGCTATGTTTCCTTCCATAGAAATTGTAACCAACACAAAAGAGGTCACTTCCTGGAAAAAAGGCACAAAGCATAAGTAATAAAAATGGAAATTGTTGCAAACACGTAGCACACGCACACACACACACACACACACACACACACATATATATATATAAATTACTATTTTGTATTTTGATTGATGCATTTATTTGATTGTAGTTCTTTTTATCTAGCAAAAACATATTAACATTTTCGGATGCACATCTTGTCATTTCCATCCAGTGTTTTTTTAAACAATATCCCAAAATGCACATAAAACACACAGATAGACACAGTTATTGAACTATAGAGGCGCTGAGCAGGAATACTCCTACCTAACGTCATTTAATGCCAGAAATGTCCTGCTCTAATGTCATTTATTTCCCAGTCAGCAAGAAAAATAAATCATATAAATCATTTTTAAAAATGACAATTTTAAAGGCTGTATTAATCTTTTTCAATGATAGCTGATAGAAACACAATTTTCCCGATTAGTGCATTAACTCATTTTAACAGGTACCACATTTAATTTGGAAGATGCTGAAATGAACATTAGTAAATGCTTTAAAATAAATGTTAGTTCATGTGAACTATATAACGTTAACAAATCACACCATAAAGCAAAGTGTTGAATTATAAGCAATAAAAATCTTTGGAGTAACATTCACTGTAAAACACAAGCATAACTGTTATTGGAAGGAACCTGAGGTGTGAGTCCACAGTCGATTTTTCCACTACGGTCTTCACACCTCAAGACATCCATCAGATGAAATATTTCAAGGGATTGGTTTGGTTAGCAGACTAATTAAGTTAATAGCTGTGTTATGTGTGTGTGTGTGTGTGTGTGTGAGAGAGAGAGAGATAGAGAGTGAACTGTATCAGAGTCTGTGCATCTCTGAAAATAATTGCACACCTTAGAATGTTCGTCAGCCAATCAGATTCAAGTATTCAGCGGCCCCATAGTATAATTTAGTATTATTTATTTACTATTATATTTTTGGTTTCCTTTTCTTTTTTATCCATTTATTTAATTTTTTTTTTTTTGCCATTTTATTAATTAAATATTTTATTTATTAATTAAATTGTTTTACAAATTATTTCTAGTTAGTAATTTTAGTGCCTCAACTTTAAAATCTTACCTTGGGAGCTAACTAAAGCTAATATCATCTAATATTTATATTTTATGGCAGATTTATTTCACCGAAATGTTTTAATCGTTTTAGTTCTAGTTAACAATACCCCTGATGCTTAAGAAATATTTCATTGGCATGTTGACAGTCCAACGGATCCAGAATAATGTGAATATGATTGATCTGTAATGAGCATCAGTCTGAACGCTCCTGATTTCCCTCGCTGCACAGCAGAGTAATGAGAAGCACTTACGTAGTTGTCTCGGGCCGACCAGCTGGGATAAAGCTGCATGTGAAGCTGTCGCTCCTTCCGCGCCAGTTCATAGTACTTGGCCTGTTCCTCACGAGTCAGAGCGTGCCACTGTAACACACACACACACACACACATGTTTTACAGGGTCGCTTCATAGGTGTAATGGTGTTTCTACTGTACAGACTGTATGTGGTATTGTCCTACACCTAAACCTAACCCTTACAGGAAACACTACACACTTTTAGATTCTCAAAACACTTCATACGGTGTGATATTTATAAGCTTGTTTCCTCATGGAGACCTAACGAATTACAATTGGTCCCCATAACGTGATAAATACCAGGTGTACACACACACACACACTCACCCGTCGGCCCAGGATCTGGTTGATGGCGGCGCTCTCCTTCAGTGTGCACTCAGCGATGACTTTGGCCCTCATCTCCTTCATGTAGAGCATGAACGCATTCAGCGGCTTCTTGATCACTGGCTTCTTAGGCTCCTTCTCACGCTTCACCTCTCCATGAGATTTGCTGAAGAAGAAAGAGGAACACCCTTTACAATACACACAACAACAGTTAAAAACATGTTTGAATGGGCAACCCATTACATTTCTTTATAGTATTTCTCCGCTGCTGTCTTATGATCGTGTGGTTGAGGCATATTTGTCTTCATGAGTTAGAGATAAGAGGTCATTTTCCAGTGCTACCTAGTTTAATAACACTAGTTGCATTTGCGCTGGCCAGATTTTTTTGATAAACTCTGCTCCTTTGTGTTCATCCTCACTCGTCTCTGGGTTTCTCGGCTGATAGAAGACTGCTAATACAGCTTTTGGGTGTCAGACTTTGCTGACTGGGTTTTGGATTCGAGATAAATCTTGTAACATGATTAAGTTTCACTTGTTTTCATTTCAACGTTGCATCAACTACTGATAATGCATTCATTTTTATTTAAATTATCCATCTTTTGAAAATTATATTCAATTAAATATTAGCTTTTCATTCAATTCTCAAACCCCCGGCAGATCCTTCATGAATCCTGGTTTGGGAAACTTTAATGTAGCTACTTCATGCTATTAATAAAAACTAATTTAATATATTTCCTTTGTACTTTTATATCAATATAGTACAAGATTATTTAAATCGATGTGATCAAAGCAAAAGGTTCAAAGTAATCAAAAAGTAATCAGATTACCTAAAATATAAAACGTAATGGGTTACGTTACTAACTAGATTTTTTGCCATGTAACACGTAATCAGTAACAAACTACAATCTGTAAGTAATCTACCCAGAACGGGATAAATTTCACACAAACAGAGCTATCTGAGGAATCTGCCCAGTAGATATGGACAGTTTATTATGAGTCAGATTAGGATCAAGTATTTATATTCAGGGGTCAAACTCACAAGGCAATTCCAGATCTCTCAGGACCAAACAGAAGGTAATTTGCTTTAGAACTTCTAGAGAGGTTATGGAAGAAAAACACAGATTCAGAAGGGATTAAAATCACAAAACACGTCCTCCAGGAAAACCAGTCCCATTCAAATCAAGTTTTCCACTGGATTCAGACGTTGCTTTCTTTTTTGGTGTTGAGACAAAAATAGCACAAACACACAATAAAACTACTGCAACAATATTTGTGTGCACTTCATTCAGGGGCCTCATTTATAAAAAGTTACAAGTGTACGATTCAGAACGTGTGGACAAAAACACGTGCATGATATTTATAAGCCACAAGTGAATATTGTGCGAAGCTCGCAGGTGTCCGATCTCTGCCTTGTAAACACCCCCTAATTAATATCATTAGCATATAAACCAGCATCAGCCAAGCCAAAAAAAATGTCAGCAAGAATAATAATAAAAACACAATTCTGTACTTTAATTTATAGCATCAAGAAAAAAAAAGTTGCTTTTAACTGTGTTTCTGGAGCAAATCACAGAAACAAACCAAACTTTATTTTAATGCATATTTGGTGTTTATTTATTTAATTATATACAATTTGCTCTTTTTTTCCCGTTCACAAATGTGCAGCAGATGCATGTCAAAACTGGTGTTCTGTTTATGGTGATATTATTAGCATTATTAACATGTAAGGTTTTTTTTTATTTATCATTCTAATCTTGTCAGTTTCCCAGCATCTGAAAACACACATCCCTAATATTATTATTATTATTATTAATATTATAGAAGATATTTAGTCAATTTCTCAGCATAAATACATCAAAACCTAATTGTTTTATTAGTAATATGCATGGCTGAGAACTTCATTTGGACAACTTCTCTCTATTTTCTGCTCCCTCAGAATTTGAAATAGTTGTATCTCGGCTAAATACCGTTCTGTCCTAACAAACCAGACATCAATGAAACATACCGGCTTATTTCTTCAGCTTGTGACTGTTTTAGTGGTGCAGGGCCACACATACGAACGCTCCCGTGGCTTTGAGATCAGATTTGTGCGTGTGCTATGAATGAGGCCCCAGGTCTGTTTGCTGATCCGCAGCAGAACTTACGTGTAAATGTTCCTGTCGAACTGGTCGTGCTCCTGTTTGCCGGAGGGAGGCACTATCGCGGGGTGTGGGATGCCTGTAGGGTGCATGCTGGACTGAAGCATCAGAGAATGAGAGAACCTACACACACAGACACAGACATGGCACACAATGAGATTTTCTAGCTCTGTGTGTTTTAAAAGGGAACTCTCCAACACATGACGCATTAGAAAAGACTTTGCAATGATGAAAAAGTATCGTCAACCTCCACATAAATCCAAGAATAGCTCACACAACGCAAAACGCCTCGCATCTCTTGCGTTCAAAATATCATGAACACATCTCAAAAGCAAACATATAATTATAATATAATATTAATATCATATTTCTGGATGTATGATGTACACAAAGTTATTTAAACATTTCTGTACAAGGTTGAAAGTAATTGGCAATAAACGCAAAAGCAAGATTGAACTTGTTTGTACAGCATCGCACAGAATGAAAGAAAGCGTGTGTAGATGTGTGTCAGTGATGAATTCCTGTGCTGTTGATCGCTTGTGCTTCAAAAATGAAATCCTGGTAAGATTTGTTATGCGTTACACAGAGAATTGTGTACACTTCTAGTGTGTGTTTAGGTGTCAGCTTTAACAAACTGCGTGTGCGAGCAGTGGAGAACAAAAGCCCTGTTTTGCGTCATGTGACCAGCAGCTGGCGCTCTATCCGCGCCGCAAGCCCTTCCTGCAAAACACACACGACCTCGTTCTGCCCGAGGGAAAACAAGCACGCCGTCTGAAGCATTCAATAAAAACTCCTCAAACATCATTTCTACAGCAGCGCTAATATCTGAAGAGCCGATCCGGACGAGAAAGGGCAGCAGAGAGGATTAAAGCTCGACAAAGACACACTCGAAGCTCCAGACCCTGTTTTGGATTTGTGCCTTTGACACGAGAAGAATTGAACAAAGATGTGCGCCGTCTGTTGACATCCGAATGAAACCGTCTCCACAGCTTGGATTTATTAAGCATATTAACATGATTTGTTCCTCTAATTCGGGTTTTGGGGTACAAAGGAAGGATTTGATCACAGATGACGTCTGATGGGAAAAGCCACAGCGATGGGTTTGTGCCTCGCCCAATCCGCTTTGAGACTGATCTGACCAAACGAACGACTTGAAGAACCCTCGAGAAGAGATAGAGGAGAGAGAAGCTGGACTGTCTGGATGGGCCGCTCGTAGGATCACCAGTCGCGTCTCCATGCTCTTTGACAGGAATCAACACTACAAAACACTCTTTAGAGAGTCATCTCTGAACGCAGCTTGTCAGAGATTTGATGTATTTCTGCTTTTTTAAAGATGTTTCTTCTGCTCATCAAGGCTGCATTTATTTGATTAAAAATACAGAAAAACTGTAAAATATTACTGCTATTTAGAATACTGACTTTCCATTTTATTATGCTTTCAAATGTAATTTATTTCTGTGATCAAAGCTGAATTTTGGCAATGTTTAATCCAATCTTCTTTTTCACTACTTACTGCAGTTTGACTGTGTTTTACTTGTAGGCTTGCTGTTATTCAAACAGCTGTTATGAAAATCTATCGAAGCGCAGGGAAACCGAAAGCGGCTGATTTGACGCCATACACTACAGTAGTCAAGGGGTCAAAACCTTGCATGCGCATTCATGACTCAAAATAAGAACGAAATTCAAGAACAAACAAGTTGAACCAGTGTTTCAAGCTGTTTAAAACCCAGTACAGGTCAGACTGACCCACACCAGATTATGAGAGATACCACTAGATCTACTAATAACTGGGCCTGCATTCACAGCATGACCTCTCGTAACCTCTTGTGAATTAAAGCAGTGTTCAGGGTTCAATTAAAGCTCTCGGGTTGAAAAACGAGGGAAAAAGTTGCATTAACTTCAGGCCTGTTCAGACTAATAACAATAGCTGTAACGTTACAGTAACAAGCGTGCTGCAGCACTAGAGCAGGATGGGTCTTTCTCACACTTCTGTGTTTCTCAGCAGTGGAAGTCCTCATAGTTGGGTTAACTTGAAGAGCAGTGAATGGGAGAGTACCACAAATACTTTTTTTGCAATGGCATTTGCCCAAATAGCAAAAGTGCTTTCATGACTTTCAATAAAAGAAAGCGATGCCAAGCTCCCCATCCCTCCCATAGACACCGTATCAGAAACACCCTTTAACTAGGTTTTTTTGTACTTTTGATGATGTATCTCAAACTTTTGAAGATTTGCCAAGCTGATGACTGTTAAACATGTCCTCACGGTCTTGTGAAATAGGTCCATGTTTAAATTGTTCATCAGAAACACTTACAACGTTATTTCCAATATATGAGTCTGGAGCACAGCAGCAGCCATCAGCAGCATAGCTTTGGAGAAATACATCGCATCTGTCAAAATGATACAATTTTCTTATATGCCAAATCAGTTAGGATATTATGTAAAGATTATGTTCCGTTAAGACTGTAAATATATCCAAACGTAATTTTTGATTAGTAATATGCATTGCTGAGAACTTCAACTTTAAAGGTTAACTTTTTCGTTCAGATTTTTTTTGCATGTTCAGAATAGCTGTATCTCTGCCAAATGTATGGTTTCCTGTCCTATCAGACCATGCATTATTAATTCAGATGATGTATAAATCTCAGTGTGACCCGTATGACTGTTTCTGTTCTCCAGGGTCACATATTTAACCACTGTACCACACTGCTCACGGACATGTTTGAGCTGAATCAGGTCCTGTAAGCGCGGCTGGGTTGAGCAGTATTGGGGCTCTGGACGAGCTCAGCGGAGACACACACACGGCTGAAGCGTGGCGATGCGGTCAGCAGAAGCTCAGCCGAGGGCTGGTACTGTACCTGGGGAAGGAGGAGCTGCTCTGGAGGCTGGAGGAGAAGGACTGTCTGAAGCCGCAGGAGGGCAGAGGATAGACAGGCTGATTGGGCCTGTGGGTCGGGGACAGGGTTAGAGCCAAACACTCAATGTGTTCGGGGCGGGACTAACTGTTTGTCTGACCAATGGAGGCAGGAAACCTCTCTGACAACAACTCTACCAACGCACACGCTCAACTTTAGTATTAGTGTTTTTATGAGCACACAGTAACTATACTATACTAAAACTCTAATTTATAAATAAATACAATTTAATATATATATATACACACACAGATTCAAAAGATACACTCAAAAAACAGCCTAAATGTATGATTTATGTATTGAAATTGCATAGAAAATGTTCATACATTTAGATGAACTAATTTTTACACTAACTATTAATAACCAGCACATTAAGAGGGAAAGTGTTACCCGTTCTAAAGTGTTACTGACAAATCTGATCCATTTCATTTATGTTTGATAAACAGATCTGAATCACATTTAGTTTGTTTTTAGTGAATCAGTCATGTGTAATCCAAGTTTACATGTACGTTTATTAACTTTATCCAAAGCAACTCACAATCGGGGAATACGTTGATTAAAGAGCCAGAGACACAGGAAGTGCTCAAAGAGGAAATGCTACATGAGTTTTCATAAATCTTAAATTTAGGACTAAATATTCATTGGTTGTACTCTTGATGCTTGATGTTTGTATTCTGGTCTGCTTCAGAGCTCGTCAATGTCAAAATATTCCAGGAGACCAATCAAATCAAAGGCAGGGTTTTTGCGGTTCACAGTTAAGAGCGTCACTCTTTTCAAATCTTCACTTATGAACAATGACTGGTGAATTATTCATGTTTTCAGGTGACGGCTTGTTTTCTCCGGCCTCGACAGACGTCAGGTTAACAGAGAACATGACGCCATCAACACACACACACACACACATATCCTCCAACACACTGCGTGATGAGTTCAGCTCAAAACTTCACACAGATTAATTACAGTAATGAACAATGTAATAACTGATCTGATCAGATCTGAGGAGAGACTGAAGGACTTGAGATGTCTTACCAGTTCATGGACGGAGTGATCTGACCCTGAGGCAGCGAGTAGAAGCCAGGGATCTCCTGCGACTGATGTCTGTGAACACCTGTGAGACGGCGAGAGAGGACGGCCATTATTAACACGCTGGGAACCTGCCATTATCCTGGCCCCGGGCCCCACGGCCCCCATCTTTTCCCGCAGTTACTGCTAACGAGTGTGACGAGACCCACAGAGCCAACTTGAGAGCTGATACCAGTGATTAGAAACACTATCACAAATGATGAATTCAGTAATGCGCTCAGACCTGGGTTACTTTAGTACCACTGAGATACTGTCTCATAGCTTTTCTTAATATTTTTTTTATTTTCAGTATCAGTATTTTAGTATCAGTAGGATTTCATCAAGACTGCATTTATTTGATCAAAAATACAGGGAAAAAAATGTAATATTGTGAAATATTTTTTGGGAAAATTGACACTTTTTCCGGATTCTTCGATGAATAAAAAAAGTAAAAAAGAACTTTATTGCCTTTTATGGAAACTAAATTGATTTATTATTCATATTTATTAAGTATCTGTTAATAAATATATATAAATTGTCCTCAACAATACATTATTTAGCCTAATTGAAAATAATGTAATACAACTTCCTATTACAATTTCCCCAAAATACATTTTATTTTTGCCACAAAACACATTCTCCCTCTTTTTTTAATAGTTGAATTTCATTTCATTTGCAAAAATCATGTCTAATCAATACATTTAAGACAAATTAAAATGACAATTTAACAAATTATTATTATTATTTAAAAAAGTCACTTTATATTTTTATTTATTTAAATCAATTAATTAATTATGTTGTCTTTTAATTCTTCTGGATTTATGTTTTAATACACATTATTATCAGAAACAGTCGTAATAAAATGTAAACAAATAAAAGAATGTAATGATTCCCTGGATTTTTGGCATTTATATTTAGGTTTACCATTTAAATTAAAACACAGAGGAAACATTGGGTGAGGTTCCTTAAAGTTTCAAAAGATTGTATTATCATATGTGCTTTGAGAAGTACAGCAGTGATGCATTTCTGTCAGAAGTCCTGTGACTTTTATTTTGGTGGGTTGCTGTGAAGAGTTTTAGTGTGTATTTGGTGTGTAAGTGACTCTAGAGATGAAGTCCATGCGTTCATGTTCTCATATATTGAGACACAGACGGGAAATTCTGTGCCATTCTCTGCGTTATACTGTAAATGCCATTTTTTATGACTGTAAAATTCTTCAGTCTTGAGTGATTTTAGTTACACAACACAGTAGAGAGCATGCTGTCTTTACTTCAGGAACCTCTCTCACATCTTTAAGACTCTTTCAGTAATGATTAATTTAAGCATCAACAGATGTTTCTTCAAAAATGCCATATAAATGGAAATGACAGCTAGATGAGTCAGGAGCTGTCATACAGTAGGAGTTCAGAGCTGGAGAGCAGCTCATATTGAGATCTCTGACCTTTGACTGGCATTTTGGCAAAACTAAGCACACTTTGAGACATTGTTAAGTCGTCTTCTGAAGCTCTAGAGATTACAGAGGCCAGGACGCATTCTGAGCAGTAAATCTATGGCTTAATGACTGAATTTGCATGTTGTCTGGAGGTAAAAACCATCCTGATGGCATTCTGTGATTTTATAATTGTCCAAACAACAAAGAAGGAGCGTCACTGTGCTTTTCTGCAGGAAGTCATTTGTCAGCAGCACCCCACAGTTAAGAGCGACCCCGAGCAACCTGTGTTTGCTGAAGAATGCTGCGTGATGACTGTAATTTGCATTTGCTCTGGGCCTGTTTGTGAAGCGAACCCTCAATAAACCTGCCATGCTGGAATGTGAGTGAGTCGACGAGCTCTACCTGAGAACCTGCGGCTCACGCTCCTCTCAGAGACCCGTCTTCTTAACGCATCTTACTGTGTCTCTTTTACCGCTCTGTGATCAGAAGTGGCTTCTTACTGTCGATCTGAGCCCCGACCCATGCTGTTATTAACATTTACTTGAGCAAATTAAGCATAAACGTATATATGGATACATGTATGAATGAAAACGCATCATTGTGGCCATGTATAGGCCTTTTAAAAAGCCACTTTAGAGCTCAATATTTCATCTACAGGCATGTGCATGTTTAACGTGTTATTTTCAGTTGTACCTAATTATTGTGTCACATAAAGCATAGAAACAAATATACAGAATGATTGTTCTTTGTTACAGTAATAATAACTAAATCAAAAATAAAATGGTGATGATTCTAAAAATAGACCTTGTTTACTACATTTTTCTAAGAATCAGGTTAACAAGCTTTTAGAGAACTGAGGAATAATAATGAGAATAAGAAATGGAACGTGCTAAATTTAGCACATACAGATTAAAATACATATGCAAATTAAAATGGTTTATATATTATGGTTAATGTATGAATAATAATTTGTGCTAAAATTAAATGTATATTGTACTGTTACAGTGCTATAAATAAAAAAATACTAACGTAATAAAAACATAAAAAATACTATTTACAATAAAAACAGCAACATTTTAGAAATGTATTTATTTTAAAATATCTGCTTTTTGTGTGAAATGTGCATTTTTTTCTCTTTTGCAAATATACATTTTTAGTATCGTTACTCCAGTCTTTAGTGTTATATTATCCTTCTGAAATCATTCTGATCTGATCATTTGCTGTTTAGTTATTATGGCACTAAAGGTATGCTTTTGCTGCTTTTTTGAGTTTAAAATAAATATTTCTGTCCATTTCAATTCTAATTCTGCATCATTTGCGAATGCTCTCTGAAAGCGCACAAGCCCAGTTATTGGTCATGACCGCAAGTGCATATTTCTTATAATAACTCATTTTCAAAACGTTCCCAGCCCAGCCGACCGAAGGTAAAATGAGCAAGTCTTAATGGAAAACATAAACGGCAGGCGGCCTGCCTTTAAAACAGTCTTTTAATATAAGACACAATCCACTGCGTGAAAGTGAAACCGATCAAAACGATGTCTGAGATGACTGGACTGCAAGCGCACCAGAAAACACCATCAAGATATCAAACACAGTACAGTAAAACATAAACCCTTCACATACAGTAAGTGTCAGAGGTTCAAACGTTCACTCTTTGTGCTTTACCATGTACTTTACCTGGATGTACGGTCATGACACATTTCAGACCCGCGTCGCCATGGCCATGTAGCGTGTCGGGTCACGGTGGTTGAGTCTGGCACAGTTCATTGATTTACACACATTATGTAGTGAGTCGGATTGAGGACAGGTGTCTGACCACAGCACAGCAACCTCCTCAAACACTGCCTCTGTTCTCTCAGCTCCACTTATAATGTAACAAGGTTTTTACATCTAAAATATAATCATTTTAATAGATATGGCAGAAATTAGACTGTGTATGTATCTGCATATCAAAGATCTGTTTATCAGACAAAGCATGTAATAAAAACAGTTCCTCACACCTGTGTTGGGACATTACTGTCAGATCTCTATAGTCTTTTAGTTTTAATCTTACTGAAAATCCCACATCAAGTTGTGCTTTTTTTGTAAACGAAAATGAAGTGAACAAAACAACAAGTTTTTAGTGATGTGGTCTGGATCATCATTAAAAATTAAGTTCAAGAAAGGCTATGCAAACAACTTGGCACTGCACGGCGTGAGGTGGGGCTGAACAGTGATGTAGAATCGATGGGCAGGGGGGTAAACAGTGATGTAGAATTAGTGGGTGGAGCTAAACAGGCAGTGATGAAGAATTGATGGGCGGAGCAAAACTGATGTAGAATTGGTGGGCGGGGATAAACAAAGTGATGCAGACTCAGTGGGTGGGGTTAAGCAGGCAGTAATGTAGAATCAGTGGGTGGGGCTAAACTGGCAGTAATGTAAAGTCGGTGGGTGGGGTTAAACAGAGTGATGTAGAGTCAGTGGGTGGGGTTAAACAGGCAGTAAT
>JAUMHP010000078.1:12147511-12172973 GCA_032361065.1 Enteromius trimaculatus | reverse complement strand
AACAGAGTGATGTAGAGTCAGTGGGTGGGGTTAAACAGGCAGTAATGTAAAGTCGGTGGGTGGGGTTAAACAGAGTGATGTAGAGTCAGTGGGTGGGGTTAAACAGGCAGTGCTGTAGAAGCAGGTGCTGATCTTCTATAGAGGCAGTATTTATCCACATATTTCATCATAGCGTAGCTCATTCCACAAGCGGTCAGCCTGGTAGACCAGCTTCAATATAAGCTGATTTTAGACTAACAACAAAGTTGTTCTGAAACTTACAGGGTGTTTTTATAGCACCTCTTACATGTCAAAAGATCAAGGGAAATTTGGTTTCTCATTTCATGACCCTTTAAAAGTGCAGGTAATGGGAAATGTGCCAGAATCTGTCATTTCTACTCAATTTACTTTAGCAACAATACACTTCAAAGTTAAGTAGGTGAAGTGAACTCATTGCTGTAGTAAAGATGGGTAATGACGCTTGACTAGACTAGTCATCTAACAAACAAGGTCAGGTTGCTTATGTGTTTTTGTGTGATCATATTTGGTACATCAGGCTTTTATGGCTCATATATTATGATAAAGTGAGAATATGAATTAAAAAAACAGCTTAGTTTTATTTAGAGAATCCAACTTTTGGTGCAGATGCTGCTATTTATATGGACAAAACATGTCAGTGTATCAGATGCTTACATTATCATTCTATATCTCCAATAATATGTCTCAGTAAGATGTTACTCTGTGCTTAGTTTGATGTTCAATGCCTCTGTGTATCAAACATGACGTGAAGTATACTGTATGCTGTTTACATTTTGCTTAGTTTCACAAATGCCAGAGAACAACAGAGTGTCTGAACATCACAGTGGTGATTCATTACTGAGTGAATCCTTGTCTTACAAGTGAGCCAATGATTCACTGACACATTCATAAAGACAGTCTCCTGCTTCATTCTTGAGTAAATCAGCTGTTCGGAGGAACTGGTTGAATGAAGTCACTGTGAGTTGCTATCACCTACTGGCTGTTTTACCTGCATATCGACAGTGTTATTTCATTCTCTTTTTTTAAGCCCAAACAACTAATGCCCATTAATTATCAGTATGATAAAATCACTGTTTTCTAAATATGTTTATATGTATTTATATTGTCTGTGGAAGACGTGGGACTATAAAACATTTACCTTTCCTTTCAGTGTATGTATTTGCATACCTCCTTGCACCCTTTTTATTATTGTTATAGTATGTGCTTACTGTAATGTTTTCGTTTTGTACTGGTTAGTCTCTGCTCTTTCTGTATTTTTAGAGGAGGCGTGGCTTTGGAGACTGATTTGCAGGCAGGGTGGGATCTTATGCTTTCAAAGAAAATCACCTACCCCAGCTTTATTTAACGCAATAATCACTTCAAATGATGCTTTTTGGAGGTAATGTCTCTGCCAAAACTCAACAGCTCTATTTACAACACATATTAATAATGCCATGATTGCAGTCACCCAAGTAAAAAAGCTATATATTGTCTATATGTAAATTATTTGCAACCAGGTATAACGCATTTACAGTACGTGGCAAAGGCCTAGCTAGCTAGCAACCTGCAGGCCGTAGTAACGAACACCAGCCCAAAAAATGAAGTACTACTTAGCTCACAGTCTTTGTAGCATGCTTCAGCAAATGCATTTGTAAAGTTAATGACTAAATGTAAATGTAATGCCATAATATGCATAATACTACGCATACCGCGCAGATCACGAGTTTGGATGGACATCGAGAGAAAATAACAACACTGGAGTGTGAGCATGATCTAATTGAACTGCTTGATGATGCAGGGAGTTTGTGGATCATGTGTTACCTGGTTTCTGGCTGACGTCTGTGGGAATGTGTGGAGGACTGGGGTTGAAGTGATCGTAGGGCAGCAGCGGCGTCAGAGGATGCATCCCCTGCTGGACCACCGACACTTTGTTGGACTGCAAGGAACACACACACACACACACACACATACAATAAGATGCTGGTCAGTTGAAGTCTGATGCTTGAAAGCGGCGCGCGAGCGTGTCAGATGTTGAATACATTTGCTGAAGGAATCAATGGGAAGGAGCCATTTGATCGATACGCCTTTGATGATCAAGGCCAGCAGCACAAGAGCTTGTTTGCTTTCATGTCTGTGTTTACAAATGGCCTTCAATAACTCATGTGAAATCCAGTTTGCTAATGCTAACAGCATGTTGTTTGACACGATGCGTCATGGCGGTTGCATGGCTGGAAGTAGCTGCATTTCTTGGCCAAACTTCTGACTGCTGTGCCTTTCATATGAGCGTCTTTTCATCTGCGCACATGTGCGAGAGACTTTCAGACTGCGTTTCCTACAGAATTTGACAGATTTGCCACGTGTGGCCACATTCATGTCCCTTTTCTCCTTTCTACATAACACCTGAAATCAAACCCAGGGATTAAAGGCCCCAAAAATAAACCATCTGCCTGATAACTTTTTTCATTACTCAAGATCAACAGCATTTGCTATGGTCAGCTCGCTTAATGTTCAATACATTTTCAGTCTATGACATAAACAATGCAATGTTTAAAAAAAACACAATCATCTACTTTAGGTGCATTTTTTAAGTAGCAGAAATAATGCTTTGTTTTAAGTAAACATCTTAAAACGTGTGTCACTTTTTGCATATTTCTGAAGCTTCACTAGACCTGATTAAATCATTATTGCTCTTGATATTAATAATAACGATTATTAATGTTTATTAACAGAAAAAAAGGCATGTGCTTCACAGACAAAAAATGAGTTTCAAGCATTTTTATGCATTATGAAAACAAGACTTTACATTGGTTACCTCAACAGCATGAACAATATAACATGTGTCCATCACTGAAGCGCTCAATGACTCCCGTTACAATCAATAACACTGGAGAATCAATCTCAGATTTACAAAGTGTCTGCATTTTGTAATTTATGATGATAGACTTTATGAAAGTGCAAAAAAATCACCTGATTTGAACACCTCTCGACACAAACGTGTGTGAATGCTGAAAGCTACACAAAAACAAGATGCATGCAATTTCTATGCAATATACTCTATTTAGTTTATTTAGAAGGGATTTGATGGATTTTTACGTGCTATTTTTTCCGACTGAAAACGTGAACCCTGGACATCTCGAGCCACTAAATATACACTGAGATGAAACGCTGCAAGACAGGCTTATATCTCACCCAACATACTGATCTTGAAAAGACAAAAAGAAGTTATTAACGGCACAGTATTCCAAACACAAGTCCAGTGTTCACATGGCATCAAACGAACATGGCTATTATATATCAGAGCGTAAAATCTATTTGCATGTGGTCCTATCCTTTTATCCGGCGTTTCTTTGAACGACAACGCAGGCATGACTTGTTCTGAGGGTTCTGTCCTTCAATACTGAGCACCGATGGACACGACGACCCCTGTGCTCCTCGGGTCTCAAACGCTGTCCCGTCTAATGTATTCTTTGCTTTAAAAATCTAAGTGCTTTTTTGAAGCGGAAATTAGAGGACCTTTCGGAAGCGAGCGCTTTGAGTGTTACGTCTTTAATCTCCTGTTTGAGCACTGATGTGTTTGACGCGTTCATTTTACACGCTTTATGTTGCCATTGATGTGGTCAAGAACGCTGAATCAGATGAACCTTTGGTCTCTATGATAATATGCCTGGAGGAAGTACGTTTAGGAGTGAGTGGTGTAGTAGTTGTGAGCAGAGAAAAAACCTAACACCTAACATACCATGTGCACCGCCATCCCTGAATACAAAACAGTCTTTTAGCTCGTGCAAGGGTCCAAATGAACAAGCTGAAATAAAATCTGGGCATTTTGTCAGTATATTATCAGCTACAAAAATTAAACATAACACTCATGTTCTCCAGAGAGCATTCAACTTACTTGCAATGATTATGCATCCTAAAACATCTTATCATGATATCTGGCGCATTTAGACAGTGATGCATGCAAGGCTTTAAAAACTGAATATAAAACGCATTTAAAAATGGTATTTAACATTTAGGACAAATGTATTTATTAAAAACATTAGAAAGCTTGCTAGTGATATCATTGCTTCTGCTCATTGTTGCAATATAAACAAATAAACTGTGGCTGTAATAAAAACTAAAAAACAGGTTAATTGCTAAGAGGTTAAATAAAAATATAGTGAATATGTAATATAGTGCATATTGCAAAGTGCTTTTTGAGGTAAACGTGATGTTGCATGACGTTGTTTACGTCTTTTTGTGGTTGAAACACTGATTGCGTGATTGCACGAGGCTTGATACCAAGATGATCAACAAGATGACCTACCAAAAATATTTGGGGATGTTTTGTTCACACACCAACAGAAAACTAGACTAAAAGAATCTATATAGTTTCATCAAAATGAAGATCAGTTGTAGAAACGGTCGTCATTTACTCACCCTCAAGTCCTTTTAAACCGCATTGACTTAGATAGTGTGGAAAAAATAAATGGGTGCCGTCACCTGTCCTTCAAAACATCTCTTTTTGTGTTCAAAAGAAGAAAGAGGGAGTGTGAGGGTGAGTCAACGATGACCGTTAGGATTTTTGGCTGAACTATGCCTTTAAGAGCCAGAACAGCTGTTGTGTTTACCTGCTGCAGTTTATCCATAACGTGTCACGCTAATTTAATATGATTCTGGCTCTCCACAAGCATCAGATGTTTCTTTAGTCACTCTTTCACACACTGGACATGGAGAAAGTCATCTGGATCCCCAAACCGTGGAGAGAGGCGCTCGTCTGCGCTTCAGATTACTGTAACTGAGAAAAAACTCCACTTCCTGACTGAGTGAAAGTGAGATGAGCAAAATTTCCACAGTGGTCTTTAGAGGCTGTATCTATTCCTGTTGTCTTGAGGGTAAATGTGCGTGGGTTTATTAGAATCGAGGTCAATTTCAATTCGATGCCTCTTAAAGCATCCGTGAAGAGACGAGAGCTTATATTGTGATGCTGCCTGAGCTACGTTACGTCTGACACCGCGCCGCAATCTGGAAATAATTCTGCCAGATCTGTAAGATGGGGAAAATGAGTGCCACTTAGTTGGAGGTTTGAGGAACTTCAAAGGAGACGCAGACATAACAACAGAGGCACGTTTAAACACACTCAACCCCCAGCCGCCGGCCCCCTCCGTCAACACCCAGAGACCCAGACCTCCTCGTGCATACTATTATTTGCTTGCAACTTTTGGAAAGTCTCGAAATATTAGATCGCGTCATTGCCATTTATCTCCATTTATCACAAAAGCAATTCAGCAATGCCAGGTTTCTTACACAACAGGTACAACAAGTCTGATTATCTGCTTTACTCGCACTCCTTTCATTCAGTCAAGTGCACAGGCCAGAAAGTGCAATGAATTTATGACTGCAGGGATATGTTGTCAATGCAACAAGTTGTCATTTTTTACAGAGTGCACGCTTATTCTAACTGGGGAAATAACAGACGTCTATTGTTGTTATAAACACCCTAACAGAATACCTTTTGCATCTTTACATTAAAGAAACAACAACTACATGTATTTGTATACTGTTTTTAGGAATGAAGATGTCCACAAAAGGATGTTTAACACAATTCTTGTTACAAAGATCTTCCAAAAATATGGTTAAGTATACATTTCCTACTTCCATAATCATATGCACTACTATTCAACGTTTGGGGTCAGTAAATTTTGTATTTATTTTTTAATCAGAAAAAATGTGTTAAATGTATAAAAATGTGTAGTAAAGACTAGATTATTAGAAGATTCTTTTATTAATAAATCATGTTTTTATATACATACATACATATATATATATATATATATATTTTTTTTTTTTTCCATCAAATAAATATATATACAAATATCTCGCAGCTTCCAAAAAAATATAATCCAAAAAATATAAAAATACATGCATTGACAATAAATTGGATCTTGTGGCACAGAAGACGCTGAAATTTTGCATATTAAAATAGAAAAACAGTCTTTTAAATTGCAATAATATTTAACTATATTATAATGATGCATATGATTATATATGATTAAAGTAAACACACCAATATTAAATGTATTAATAGGGAATGTGTCTAAAGGTCTGTGAGCATGGACATAATAATTTATAGGCAGCACCAATCTGGTTCCATCTTCACACAACAGAAATGAAGATATAATGGCTTCAATTACGCGCTCTTCAGAATAATTGAACAAAACTTCGCTTGCTAAAACCAGATGACTGATAAAGTGCCAACAAGCAAAGAAGAGCTTATTCATTACAGCACTTCGCTGCGAAGCAATAACTCTGAGAAAGCGTCTTGTTTACAGTGTGCGAGACGAGATGAAGACAAATAACTACCCACAGAGCCACAAGTGTCCCAATCCTATCAAAAACACTCCCCTCCCTGGGCTTCTACCGGACACACACTATAAAACAACTCCACGATTGTTTGTCCTGCGGTCGGGAGGAATCTGACACAAGTACGCTTTGAATACAGCATTACTATTGAAATAAATCACAAAAACACAGTCACGTTAAAACCAGACAAAACCATTTATGGAGAAGCCAAATAAAAACAACAAAACAAACAGACCGTAAATAAGAACGAAACGCTCGCACATCAAACGCGTACGATAATAAAGCTAAACCTAACACAATAAAGTCAAAACTGATTAGTCGAAATGAAACTTCACTTTATGAAACTCTTTGAATTTGCCGGGTATTTCTGAAGCTGGCCTCGGTGCCCGAGGGAAGCACCTCGCCTGAGCAAAAAAACCCATCTCGACACTCAATATTACTTGGAAAGGCAGAAAAAAGTTAATTCGCTTACGCACCGACATGCCTTAAAAAGGTTTGTGACAAAAGTGATGATTGAAATAGTCTACTGGGTATTTCTCTAGGTTTTTTTGAGGAGGTTTTATATTTACAGTAGGTCGAAAATAAAGCACAATGATACTTTCTTATTTACTACATTCTACTAGATTTTTCTGAAGAAATTACTTTGCATTCAAATAACTGCAAATAACCTTAAACCGGCTTTAAAATCCCCAAAGATGAGATGTTTCATCACTGTATGGGGTGTCTCAAACATTAAGCGTTGCAATATCAAAAATAAGAAAATATTTGAGAAGCATTTCTGGTAACACTTTTTATATAAAGCATAATAAAAGTAGTTTTAATTCATTAAATTATTATAATTAGCACTTTTAAACGATTAATCATTTTTGTAGCATAATATATCTGTGCATGGTAACACTTTTACCCACAATTAACCACATCCTGAAGAAATGATCATTTGCTGCCTATTAATTAGTAAGGTAGTTAAGTTTAGGTATTGATTAGGGATGTAAATATGTGCTTAATAAATGACTAATATTCTAGTAATTTGCATGCAACTAATAGGTGTAACCATAAAATAAAGTGTGCATTTATTAAACATGTATATATATTCATACACATTCATATCATTTTTATTACTTATAAATACATTATATATATATATATATATTTATATTTATATTTATTTATTTATTTATTTATTTTTATTTATTTTTCTTAAATATATACATGCATGTGTGTGCATTTGGATGTGATTAATTGAGAGGAATTGTTTGATAGCACTACTTATAATGCATTGCATGATCTCATGAGTAACCAGAGTTATGATACATCATAATACTCATCTACTCATTTTTTAGAAGTATAATGCATTTTAAAAAGCCTTCAAATTGCATTTTATTATGAATCATTTTTAACGCAAAAGGGCTTCAGCTGAATTTCTCTATTGGTTAATTGCTCTGTTGCAGATGAAACGCAATAAAGCTGGGAAGGACTGTCCGAAAACAACCTCGTTCTCGCTTACTCTTCATTTTTTTGTTTCTCTTCCACCGATTCCAGATTTTTTCACAGCGCAAACGTCATAATTAGTGCTGGGTGATCCGGCGCTGAGCCTCCCGAGGCATCACGAGAGGACTTATTGTACACACACCTTTCCTTCACAGCTCTGTTGCCAGCAGTTACGATGATGATAATTACAGCATCACAACAGCGCAGTAGCCACAGATGAAAGAGACCAGAGCCTCCGCGAGCTGAGGTGAGGCAGACGGGAACTGTTGGTGGTAATGCCTCTGGGAACGGGAGTGTGTGTGTGTGTGTGTGTGTGTGAGGAAGTGTCATTGGACGACTCTTTACTAATGGCTACAACATCAAAGGCTGAAGCCTGAAGAAGGACGGGGGGAAGTGTGAGACTAACACATAACACAGCCTCCAAACACAGAGGAACAGCAAAGTTTGAACACTCCACTCCATCCATATGCTCAGCATATCATAACTGCAATCATAAACACAAAACTTCCTCTTCCAGGTCACGTCACTCACTCGACCGCACTGAAACAGAGTGCACTGATGTGAACTTGGACATTTATTTTTTAAACACCTGTACTAGCTCATAATATAATATCACTGAGAACAAGGCCTCCTGATGTCCACCACCATACTCAGAAGTCCTCCGTTTATACAGGTGCATTTGTTAATATTTCAGCATTTATTACAATCACAAGTTGTGAACGAACATGAACTAACAATGAATGATAGTCTTGTTATTAACTAATGTCAACAAAAATGAATAAATGCTGCAATAATTGTTATGAACTAATGTTAACAAATGACACCTTATTGTAAAGTGTTACAGGTTTATGATATTCATAAAGTATTTGTATTTAATATATACCTAATAAAATATTGGAGCATACACAAATTCATACACAAAATATTTCAGAACTAGCAAAACTAGAAAGATTTTTTTACACAATTTATGGCAAATAAAATGTTCATTTTTTTCTCAGTTTATACCCAATAAAATATTTTTGAGCTTGGAAAACATGATTATTATGTAACTGTAGCGTTGCATTATTAACTAATTAATACGATATATAACAGTTCATAATAGAAAACACTTCTTTACTATTAACTATGACTCTTCCCTTAATAAATTCCTAATTTGTTGCTTATTAATAGTTAGTAAGGGGTGCATTAAGAGATCTAAAATATGATCATGCTGTGTATATTAATATGCATTGATATGTGAGGTTTAGGTATTGGGAAGGATTAGGGATGTAGAATAAAGCATTAACATCAACAACTCTCCTGATCTCGTTCATACTTCAGATACAGAGACAGTAGCTGTCAATATTGCTAGCTTATTGGCTGTTGATTAGTACATATTAATGTCTTATTCTGCATGATCATATTTTAGATCCGCCCCTCGCTGACTATTAATGAGGACTTTACTGCAGCACTCGTCTGAGTTAGTATAGAGAGAACTGGACTTTATATTACACATTAATAATGTGTGCAAACCTGTCACAGGCATTATGAAGAGACACCGATAAACGCTGGAGACATCAGAGCAAGAGCAAGCATGTCCTGAGGGGTCAGAACAGGACAATCCTGCGCCGAGACAAGGCTGCTGTCTCCGAGCGAATCATATTCTGAAGATGGAATCAGGAGGAGTGTGTTTTGAGCGTGGAAGAGACGGATCTGCTGAAATCAGAGAGCAGCGCTGCCTCAAATATGCATGGACGGGGGAAGCAGACCCTTTCATGTAGTAATTTATTCCCTCTGATTAATTCACGCCGCTCTGCTGGATGCCACCCGCGGGGCCGGGCCCTCGTTCCCATGGCTACCGCAACCTGTGGGGTCCGTCCTCAAACCTGAACTCAGGGACACCCGGAGACACTGACCGATGGGACATCACTAACTTCACGAGCACCATCACTAGCCCAGCCCGGTGATTTACTGGATCACGATTAAAAAATATATTGAGATTTCTTATTCAATTTATACTCAATAAATTACTTAATAATACTTATAAAAAATCAAAACAAATTAAAATGTACTTTTTTGTTTTTCGGACAAGGATCATGACTAGCCTGCCAGGTTAACAATATATAAAACATGCTAAGACTTATTTTACAGTTACATCTATTAGCATGCATATTACTAGAATATTACCCAAGGAAATATTCTTCACCTTATTCTACATCCTACCCAGCACCTAAACTTAACAACTATCTCACTAACTATTAATAACCGGCACATTAGGAGTTAAATTAGTTTTCTAGTTAATAGTGAAGAAGTGTTTTATTCAATTTATACCCAATAAAGCATTTTTTTAAATAATATTATTCCTGATAAATTATTTTTGAATTTAGATAAAAAAAAGAAACAAATTTAAATTTAAACCTGATAAAAAAAAAATCTCTCTCTATATATATAGATATATGACTAGAAATATATGCAAAAAACCTAATTTGTACCTACTAAAATATTTTGGCTTGGCTTACTTCATGGTTTCATGGTTCCATGCTCACAATAAAAATACATATTACACTCAATTTACACACAGCGAAAAACTTTAGAGCTTGGCAAGCTTGGAGCTAGAAACAAGCATCATTTTTACTCAGTTTACACAGAAAATATCTCAGAGCTAAAACAAATACATAATCACTTATACAAAATTAATCAATTTATACAAAATCTTTAAATCTTGGAGAAACTAAAAACTTCAATACACTCAATTAATAGACTTTGGTAACACTTTATATGTTTGCTGTCATAATTACCTAATTAGGTACTTAGTAGCACATAAAATAAAATGTACTTATCGTGTAAATACGTTCTGGAATAGTCTGTAATCAGAGTTTGTAGTGATGTAGATGTAACAGACAGCAAGTGTTACACATATGTTACAGACCGAGTCGGTTACACAGATACTTACACTTAACTACAATCTTCATACACTTTAAGTAGCTTATGTCTGTGTAATACTCTGTAATATTAATGTGTTTAGAAAGGTATTACAAGTATTTAAGCACATATGTGACCATCTTTTACGTAAGTAACTGTGTAACGGTCTGTAACGTGTGTATGCGTAACAGTAGCTGTCTGTTAGATCTACATCATTACAAACTGTTCCATAACTTTTACATGGTAAGTATATTTTGTGTTATGTAACTACGTAACTACCCTGTATTATGGTCACCTTAAAATAAAGCGTTGCCAAATATTTTAGAGCTCGGAAAAATCGTGAAATATAATAGCTTTACTCAATTTGCATACTAAACATTTTGGAGCTATTTTTGGAAAAAAATAGATTTTTGTTTTACTCAATTAATCTATACCAGAGCTCCAAGGGAACACAAAATGACATTTTTAAAGTTCAAGCGGTTTTTGATATAATAAAAGCAGATGTCGGTTTACACCGTCCACTCCAAAAAGGACAATAACGGTTAAACATTTTCTAAACGTCATCACATAAATTCATCACATGGACCACAAACCAACAATATCTGACCGACGTCAAATTCACAAGAGCCAATGAGAGGGAGATTTAACTGAATATGGACAGTTTTTGTGTTACTGACAGTATCTGAGCATATGATCTTTCACTGAGTGTGAGTAAATCATGAATGTTTATCTTTAAGCTGTGCTTTTAACACATAATGAAGCACTTTTAGGCCCAGCAGTGGACATGAAGGAAAAAACCACAGGAAAATACTGCACAGGGAGCCCGTAGATGAATCTTAGCCTGCATTTTTGCTAAAAGGTGACACATTTTGTCCATTCGGCAGCCTGTAGACGTGATGTTTAGTCTGTGATAGAGTTCCTGAAGCTGTGACGTTATTACGGTGTTACTCACGGGCCTCAGAGATGCTGATTCTAATTATCGGCGCTGAGCTCAAACTGTCTCAGATGTGGCTGCAGATATCAATCATATTAACCCAGAGGAAAGCAGCTTGAAGCGGCTTAATCCTGCGGCTTCTTCATGAAGAAAATGTTTTTGGATGCTTTGTATGTTTGCTAACCAAACTCCCGATGGAAAAGACCCATGTTTTTGATTTACACCGCACCAGAAAAAAGACTGCTGTCCTAAGCAGGATAAAGTTATGACATTATATGCATAAATTCATATAAATAGTTCAATTCTGGTCATTACACACTCCTATTACTCTGTTCTCCAACTTGATAATGTTCGGTGCTTTGCTAGGATCTGTATTGTTAAAAGCGCTCAGAAATAAAAGTGACTGATTGAAGTGTTGTACATATACACATACACGGCTGCTTCTTAACAAGCCTTTTCTGTTCATCAATTACTATTCTAATATGCTATAAAGTATAATTTATTAATGTGATGCGCAGCTGAATTTTCAGCAACATTACTCCAGTCTTCAGTGATCCTTTATGATGATTATATTATTATTATAGTGTATTTTATGATTATCATCAACGTTTCAAAACTGTTGTGCTGCTTAATACAGCTTAGTATTTTTTTCAGGATTATTCGATTAATAAAAGTTACAAAGGACAGCATTTATTCAAAATAGAAATCTTTTTTAACAACGTAAGTCTTTACTATCCCTTCAATTATTCAATTAATATCAATTTATCAACACATCATTGCTGAATAAAACTATTAATTCCTTTCAGAAAAAGGAAGAAAACAAATTACTGACCCAACTTTTAAACAGTAGTGTATATTGTTAAAAAAATATTTCTGTTTTAAATAAAAAATACTATTTTTAGGTATTTATTCATCAAAGAATCCAATACTGATATTAAATCAGCATTTTATTATGATTTCTGAAGGATCAGTGAAACTGAATATATATATATATATATATATATAGGCCTATCTATCTATCTATATATCTATTTCTCTCTTTCTCTCATATATATATACACACACACACACACGTATATATATATATAT
Source organism: Enteromius trimaculatus (assembly GCA_032361065.1). NCBI lineage: Eukaryota > Metazoa > Chordata > Actinopteri > Cypriniformes > Cyprinidae > Enteromius > Enteromius trimaculatus. Next base: position 12,160,225 of record JAUMHP010000078.1, on the reverse strand, counting down.
ATATAAAGAGCACTGAATTCAGATCAGGTGGCAAGAGGAAATCAAGTCATAGGAACTTTCATCTGTGACATCACTTCCTGTCACAGCATTAGATAATACATCCTGACACGAGTAGCTGCGCGTTTGTCACAGGACTGACGTCAAACACCCACACGCTCCAAGCTGCAGGGAAAAAAGGTCAAGACGACCATCGCTGTCTTTACAAAGATGTCAAGACATGTCTGAGGATAACCTGCCAGAAGAGTGTCTTGGTGACAGGAAAAAGCTTGATTCTTTGGCACTTATTGTCATTGGAAGACATGAAATATAAAAACTAAATTGGCCACATTGTGTCAGTTGAAGTGCGAAGTAGTCTGTACCAAAGCCCTCTTCACAACACCATTTTTGACAGCAAAAACTATTTCGGTATTTGGCAATTAACACATTAATAGGTAAATAATACATTAACACTTCCAAAGTAGCAAAAAAACAAACAAAAAAGAATATTCTCTTCCTTTAAAATATGCCAGTGGTGTTTTCTGATTGTAACTCGTTATTTTCATGGCAGCTGGCTTTGATGGGAGTTACAATCGTTATTTTCTAAAAATCCTGGAGAAGATGAACGTACAATTTAGCAAAAGGTCACGTCACACTCTCAGCAAAAAAGGTACAAACGCTATCACGAGGGCGGTAGCTTCTCAAAAGATACCTTTTAGGAACACTTTAGGTAATAACATGCACCTTTAAGGTACTAATACAGACACTTCAGGTACTAAAGTATACCTTTTGAAAAGGTTGCATCCCTGTGACAGCTTTTGTACCTTTTTTTCAGAGAATGCATATTTAGATGATCAGTGTCACTGTACTTCACAAGCCTCGTGTTGTGTCGTAATGATTTTCCTTTGAAACAACCAGATGAATTCATTTAAGACGAGCTGGAGGATATTTTAACTTTAAGAGGAAACGCTCCGGAACCCAAATCCTTCTTAAAGAGACAGTTCACCTAAAAATAACCATTCTGACATCATTTATTCACACCTCATGAGTTTCATTCTTCTGTTGAACATAAAAGAAGGTATTCGGAAGAGTGTTGGTAACCAAACAGTAGCTGGTGACTTCTATAGTATAGAAAACTAAACAGAAACTGTTTGTCTACCCAACATTTTCCGAAACATCAACGTCTTGTGTTCAACAGCAGCAGGTGTTTGGATCTCCGCATCTCTGTGGTCTTCCGATCAGCAGATGTGCTTCAGCTCGTAGGATCTTTTCGTCTGTTTTATGTCCCAGCAGGTGAAGATTCAATAATATTGCATGTAAAATAGTTTGACTGAATATCAAACACGGCACACAAAGGCGCAGGAGCAGTTGTGATGCACGCTCTAATGTGTCTGAAGAGCAGTTTGATTAAAGGAGCCTAAAGGAGATCTGCTCGTGACCATTATAACACCTTCACGCATGATTCCGCCTCGCATCAATTAAAGCCTCATCCGATTGGCTCTCGTGTGGTCTATTAGCCCGCTGCAGCCTGATCCTCTGCTCTTTAATCTCTCGTCATGTTTTTATCGACTGGGGTATTGATTTGATGTTCAGACTTTCATCTCCCACAGCTCGTGATGTGGAGCTGCTTTAATGCTTTCATGTTGTGGAGGTTGGATACATTAGATACACAACGACGGCCCTCATCGCTGAAGACGAGCTCATCTACTGTATGTGTGACCCTGGAACGGAGCAGCCAAAAACACAATGTACGGGGCAAAATTATACATTTGTCTTTCATACCTAAATATATCAAAACTTAGTAAAATGCATTGCTAAGAACTTTTTTAGTAGTCGGTAGCAAAGATCACACTTCACAATTTAATTTTTCAATATTTGAAAAAAAATACATATTAGCATACACTATGCATTTACAATTAAACAATAGATTTAAAGATTAGCATGAAGCTCTGAAATATGAAATAAATATTGATTTAAAACAAATATCTGACCTCTGATTGGCTACTGAGTTCGTGTGTTCAACAAACATCCCTATGATTGGCTACAAGAGAAAGCACTTGTCTGTACCCCATGAAATCAGTTTTATTTTTTTCTCTAAATCTGTGTAATTTTTCCAAATTGGTTATTTTGCTTTTTTTTTTTTTTTACGATGCATTTTTTAAATCAGTTAAAATAAACATTTATAATCAATTAAAATCATAAATCTATTCAACAGCATAGGGCCCTATGAAATAAGTAAAAATAAGTTACAAAATATGTTTTTTCTTCGATTATTTTCTTCGAAATTATTACCAAAAACTGTTTTAAGAAAATGAATGCTTTAATAGTTTATTTATGCTTTAAATGTAAGTCAATGTAAAGTGTAACCATTCCTTTACTAGTTCTGCACAACAGTGGTTAGTCTTTACATTAAAACACTGACCAAAGAACTGTGAGGAATGGTTTTAAGAAACGGTATTATTAATATTATTACAACTTTAAGAAACAGTCATTTTGTGCTTTTTAAATTCAACTTGATTTTTTAAGTTGGTTTAATATAACTGGTTATCCTTAGTAATTGAAGGCAGCATCTGATCTTCAGTTTATAAGCTGAAATAGATTTTTTACAGTCCACCAACTGCTGTGATAACTAAAAAATAAATCTGGAGCAGATGACGTTTTGTGTCACATCCTGTAGGGTTTGCGCCAAAATATCCGTCGACTGACTAGACCGCATGGGGATTGTAGAAGGATGTGGCCAAACGATCTCAGCGAATGAGGTATCAAGCAAATCGATCATTTGGACAAATAACACAGCAAGCCACCTCACCATATAATTTTGGCATAAAACAAAGCCCCTACAGACTGCAGTGCATTGAGTCTGGACGTGACCCTCCCCTCCAGTCACTGCGTCCCGCTCCGAACACTGCATCCTATTTGTCCTGTGGTCAGACGCATTGTTTGATGATGATTTGTAATGTAAATATGCGGTTTTCTGCCTCCTCGGAGTGAACCGGTTCTGGATTGGCCTGCCCCTGCATCCCATAATTACCAGTGACTTCCTCGAGCGGCATCCCGGAGCCAAGACGTTAATGGAGAGCCTCTCGGAGCTGCCAGTAAACGTCTGTCTGACATCAAGCGCTTCATTAAAGGCCAAGAGCAACATGGGAAAGAGCAGCATGTAGAGCTGTGGCCCGCCGCACGACTCAGACCCATACGAACAAACACATCTTCATCATCATTCTCATCATCCTCCACCGGAGGGGCGCTTCTATAACACACCACCGAGGGTGAAAAGCACCCATCAAGAGACTGTTTATAGATACACTATAAGAAATACAGGACCAGTGTACACTGTTAACATCGAGGAGCATGCAGTATTTTACCCACATAAATTATGCATTGGATATTGCATTTTGAAAGAAGTTGAAAGAAAAACTAATTTTTGTGGCAAGAAGGTTTGCTGTGCCTGTCAGCGTAGTGTCCAGAGCATGAAGGCGCTACCAGGAGACAGGCCAGGACATCAGGAAATGAGGAGGAGGCCGTAGGAGGACAATGAGGGTGGTGTGAGGGCCTGACGTCCACAGGTGGGGGCTGTGTTAGTCTGGGAACGCCATGGAGAACGTTCTGCTGCCTGCAACATCCTCCAGCATGAGCGGTTTGGCAGCGGGTCAGTAGTGGTGTGGGTGGTGTTTCTATGGAGGGTCACACAGCCCTCCATGTGCTCTCCAGAGGTAGCCTGACTGCCATTAGGTACCGAGATGAGATCCTCAGACCTCTTGTGAGATCATATGCCGGTGCGGTTGGCCTTGGGTTCCTCTTGATGCAAGACCTCATGTGTCTGGAGTGTGTCAGCAGTTCCTGCAAGATGAAGGCATTGATGCTATGGACTGGCCTCCCATTCCTCAGACCTGAAGTCAACTGAGCACATCTGGGACATCATGCCATCCACCAACACCATGTTGCTCCACAGACTGTCCAGGAGTGTGCCGAGACCATCCTCCACCTCATCAGGAGCATGTCCAGGTGTTGTAGAGAGGTCATACAGACACGTGGAGGACACACACACACACACACACTACTGAGACTCATTCTGACTTGTTTTAAGGACATTAGATCAAAGTTGGATCAGCCTGTAGTGTGTGTTTCCAGTGTGACTCCACATCCAGACCTCCATGGGTTAATACATCTGATTTCCGTTGATCATTTTTGTGTGGTTTTGCTGTCAGAACATTCAACTACGTGAAGAACAAAGTATTTAAGAAGAACATTTCATTCATTCAGATCTAGGGTTATTTTAGTGTTCCCTTTATGTTTTTGAGCAGTGTATATATATTTTAAACTCCAAGCCAACATTTCTCATTTTAATTTAGTTTAACTTGATGTAGCCTACTAAATAAAGTTATTTATGTATGTATAGAATTTTAATTATTTTTATGACTAATAAAGAAATAAAATTAAACAAAAATAAATGAATAATTTTAAAAAGTGACTTTTTTAAAATTATATATATATTTATATAGATGGCAAAAATACTAAATTAAAATTTAAAACAATATGTATTCTTACAAACCATTAATAAACACTATAATAGCATCTTAGTGTTACCAAACATTACAATGAATTTTATATAAACACAATTCAATTGAAATATCATTATTATATATTTTTTTCATACCATTACACCATAAAAACCTTGTAAATGGGACTGACACAAAACATTTATTGATTGCAGGACACCCCGTATTTCCTGTCTAGAAAGGAAATATAATGGTCATGTATAAATTGCGTAAGAGTCTAAATGAGCTATCTGCTAGTGGATTTCACAAATAATTGCAAAGAAACTATAACTAAAAGGCTGAAATATTACTTTCTCACATAAACTTTGAATCATTTTTCCTGTGCAGTTTAGCAGCCCAGTTCCTTCACAATGACCGGTGTATTTCCCTGCTAACACACATCCTATCAGAAGCGGGGTGCACAACAGCTCTTCAACAACTGAACTACTACTACAACAGAGTCACTGAACACTTGCATCTTTGTTTGCAGGGCTGCTTTGTTGTTTTTCAGGTGAGGAGTGAAGGCTCAGTCTGGTCTCATTTTCCATGGTAAACCACAAGATCTTACCGCACACAACTGTACTCAAACAACCAAACATACACAGAGCCTTGAGCAGGTCTGTCAAAACACACCCACCCTTCACATCCCACAGACTCCAGCAGACCCTCAGACCCAGTCACACAGCAACAACCGCTCTGGTTTCCTTTCATCAGGCAGAGCGTTCATTTGGCTGCAGAAGATATAATTAAAAGCAGGAGTCGGCATAAATGAACCACGAGAGTGAGGCTCGGGTCTAAATCAAAAGCGAATACGGTCATAGTTTGGATCTGACACGTTAGTCTTTAAAGCTGTTCGGGATGACACAGCACCGGTCCTCTGAGAGGCTGGATGAGCTCACCCCGCCGTAAATCTCTCTCATATTTGTCAGGAGATGAGCTTCATCGGCCGTTAAACAACAGGGAGTCGCCATAAAGCCTTTTAAACTGAATCAGCTCTGTTTAAGACGGCAATCGGAGTCACAGAAAAGAGCGGCAGAAATCTATACGGCCACAAAGGAAGATGGAATTGTGATGCTTGTGATGTAAATCAATGAGATCAAACAGATACTTGCATTAAAATATATCAATAGTTGTTGCTCTATATCTCCAATATGTCTTAGATGAGATTTAAACGATGCAAACATACAACGCAATACATTTTAGGATGTAGAATACAGTCACGCAGAATATGTTTCATAAGTACTAATAAACAGACGATATGTTAATAACAGAAGCAACTAGTTAATGGTGAGAATTGGTCACGATACTAAAGTGTTACCAGTTGTTCTTGCATTAAGATTCGTCAGCAAGCAGAAGGTGCACATTTGAGATATTAATTGCATGCAACAGGTTTTTCTAGAAATGTTTGATCACACTTAGGCCTCAGAAATGTACATATCAATGTCGCAGCTGCTTTACAAGTCAGATCAGAAAGAGCTTTATTATTAAGTATGTTTACACACACACACACACACACGAGGAGTCTGGCCTAACTACAGGAGCAGAAGAAAGTGCAGACACATGCCACACAGCAGGGATGGAATATAACACTAATATGTGACCCTGGACCACAAAACCAGTCATAAGGGTACGTTTTATACATCAAAGCTGAATAGAAAGGCTTTCCATTGATGTACGGTTTGTTAGGATAGTACAATATTTGGCTTAGATAGAACGATTTGTAATCCCAATGGTTTTTGGCATACAAGTATTGTTGACTATTGCTACAACTTTTTGACTGTTTTTTGTGCTCCAAATTAAATAATGCACTGTACACAGACGTTAAGTATAAAGCAAATCTAATTGTTTAAATGAACGCACAGATAAGTTGTTTATGTGCAGTTTACACATGTATAGATTTGGAAGTCGACCTATAAAGTATGTTTCACGCGGACACTCGATCGCAGTCCTCCGGCCGTGAAACAGTTAAGGAAGAAAAGCGAGCGCCTGTGACTGTTTAAAGTCGTTCGCAAAAAGGTGCACCAGGTGCGCCGCGTGGTTACCAGTCTCTGTGTTTACTGCTGACTCCCTTCCGCAAGCAGGCATGTTTATTCCACACCCCTCCGCCCACAGCTCCTCCGAGCATCAGATAAGACGCAGACAGAGAGAAAGAGAGAGAGAGAGAGAGAGAGACGGAGGAAAACACTCGCCTTCTCCTCCTCCCGCGGCTCCTGCACCCGCGTTTGCATTGTAGTAAAAGCGCAGTTGCACAAATACTCACACGCATAACCACAGCACACCTCACTCTCACTGAGACAGAGAAACCTCGCTCGCGCTGAGATCACCGCGCACAGGATGCAGGATGCGTGTCATGTAAACGTGTGCGCGGATGAAAACAAACGCGCACGCCGTGTGAAGGAGCGTACAACGCGCAACTGTCGTCATGCAACTACATAACTTTTAAAGAAGGCAGAAGCGGGGGGTTTCCCTGGAAAAACGAACCCTGAAAACGGGGACTTCTGAGAAGAGACATACTTTTATGTTTGTCATTAAAACGTCATTTTTTTCCCTGGAGATCCAAGAGGTCCCATAAACGGAGGGCTATTTTTAGCAGCGAAATGCTTTCCAGTTGGCACGACGCGATCATAAGGGGGGGTGGGGTGGGGGGGACCGCACGGAAAGCCACGTTCCATAACATCTGAAAGGCAGCGGGCAGCGGATCTGGGATGTCCCTACTTTTAAAGCGATCGCTTTGCGGTAATGTTTCGCCTCCAGATGAAATTAACGTCTGCGTTTCCACGGGCCGCAGGTAGAGCGCCTTCACAACGCTCTTCCTCTTTAATGATCCGCAATCCTGAGACCAAAACCACAAACTTCTGAGCAGTGTTGGGCTCCTTACTCAAAAAAAATAAAAAAGTTATTTATTACTCGTTAGCTACTAGTTACTCCGGTTACACTTTATTTTATCATCATCATAATATATATACACATAATAGTTAATACTATAGTGTTTTAGTAAGGTGTATCATAGTACTGTATTACAGTATTTACAACACTATGTTAATGAATACTACAGCATTAACTATAGTGAACTTATAAATGTAATAAATAACCTAGTGCACTTTAGTTTGTACTACGGTAGTGTTTTACTGTAATACAGCCGACCCCATAGTTGCAGAAAAAAGTACAGTATTGGGTAAAATCATTTGTTTATTTTACTATAGAAAATGTATTATAGCACTGTATGTGCTGATATAATGTTTTAACAACTAAAGTATATTTCAAAAACACTATAATGTTAAACATAATTACTACTGTATTTCTTCTACAGGTAATGATCAACAATCCTGTGAGCAAAACCAGAAATGTGAACTTCTGAGCAGAGTTCGGCTCGTTACTTAAAAAAATGTCTTATTACTTGTTACCAGTTAATGTTTATTTTAATGTCACATGAGTAATTTACAGTTAATACTATAGCGTTTTAGTATTATAGTATTTACAACACTTTGTTAATGAATACTACAGCATTAACTACAGTCAAGCTATAAACTGTAATAAATACTGCAGTGCACTTTAGTTTGTACTACACTAGTGTTGTACTGTAATATACCCTAGAGTTGAAGCAAGTCGTTTGTTTATATAATATATTTATAATGTTACCACAGCAATTACAGAACTATCACAACAACATAATTCAAGTACTTCCCTATAAATTACTATAGTATTTTTATGTGAGTAATGTTCCCTGAATGTATTACTCGTTACTATACTCCAGTTAGCGATGTAATAAATTACATGACATGGAAAATACAGTAGTAATTTATAGTAAATACTATGCTTTAGTAAAGTGCATTATAGTACTGTATATATTATAGTATTTACAACATTTTGTTAATGATTGCTACAGCATACTCTGGTATTAACTATAGTGAACTGATAAACTGGAATAGTATAGTATTTACTAATAAATCTAATTACTATAGTATTTTTTTTAATTGTGGGTAAGGATCCACAATTCTGGGAACACAACCAGAAACTAGATTTTAAATAATTTCTTAGCAGTGTTGGGGTTGTTCCTTAAAAATGTGATTAATTACTCATTACTATACTCCGATAACACTTATTTTTTAAGATACTATAGTGCTTTTGAAAGTACTTTGTTGTGTTAAATCTACAGTAATACAAACGAATGACTTTACCCAATACCGTACTAAGTTTTCTACAGCTATAGGGTATATTACAGTTTAATGCAGTAAAAACTAAAGTAAACTACAGTATTTATTACAGTTAATCAGTTCGCTACAGTTAATACTTCAGTATGCTGTAGCATTCATTAAAGTGTTACAAATACTATAATATATACACTTTACTATAGTATGGCTAAAAAACATATTATTTATGCAATAGGGATATTATTTAACTACATGTTCTTACTATATGGTTAGGGTTAGGGTTACTTTAGCCGGTAGCCTACATGTAATAGGCACAACAAGGACACCTTAACATAAAGTGATACCGCTACTCCTTTCAAAAGTAATATTAAAACTTTACTTAGTGACTACTAAATAAAATTTAGGAATTTAGTAACAAGTAACAAGCTGTTTTATGAATGGTAACTGTGTAAAAATCGTATTAGTAATACGTTATACTACTAGTTACAGCACAAAATATTATCTTTACTAGTAAGTAGTTACCGCCCAACACTGGTGTAGATCTGACTGAAGATTGATTTAAATCATAACACTAAGATCACAGGAGCAGCCCAGTGATGTGGTCGACGAGTGACGGCAGCTTCAACGCCACATGTTTCTCATTAATTCACAGATCAGGATACACTAGAGAGTGATGACGCGGTGCCTATGTAGGTTAGTCACCCATCCTGTTAACCTCTGTCCCATAAGAGATGAAAAACAAACACACAATAATACACAGGTGACAACAGCATGTACTTCAGAAACCCTTCCGCGTCTGTAAGTGATCAGTTTAATGGCTTTACATATGACCCCAGCGTTCATTCAGAGCAACCTGACAACAAAGAGAGAGATGTGCAGAAAACTGCTGAACTAGAAAACATATGCACTTCTGAGTAGCAAAGTAGTAAAAAGAAATATTATTTAGTAGAGTTGTTTTGTGTGAGCTAAACAAGAAAACTCTCCGAGCTCAATCATCTGGACAAATCGTTTTATGTAATGTAGTGCAAGTTCCCAGCATGCATTGCTGCTTGGGAAAAAATATCTGGTATCTGTTACTAAACAATACTGGTAATACTTTATTTTATAATTAACTGCATATTACTAACACACTGGCTATTTATTAGCACATATTAATGTCTTACTGCACATTGGATCATATTTTTGGTTTATTCATTCGTGCTGCTGTTGTCAGTGTTTGTTAGTTCATATTTTTCCTGAACAAACTTTTGTTTATCAGTGATGAACATATGGACCTGTTATATTCACTGATCGGGTAATACTGTATGTGTGTCTGTAGCTTTAAGAGTCTAATTCTGCTCTTATCATGTGATGGGCTTTGAAATTCAAACAAAGATGACAGAGTTTTGACAAAAACATTTCAATCCAAATGATCAGTGCTGCAGATCCTTCAGCTTTACAAATAATTATGCGATCGAGTGATCGATTATCTTAAAGGGACAGTTCACCCAGAAACCAACATCCTGTTCCAGACATGATGATTCACATCTGTCGTATCTTTACATCATGTTAGGGTGACCTGAAATCACATGGTGGAATATGGGACAGGTGGGCAAAATGACCATGATATGAGAAATTTGATTCTATATAGGGCTAGTTATAAATAAAAAAATAACAAAGAAGCAAATTAAAAACCCTAAGATAAATACGATAGAGATACAGATTAAATAACCTTGTTTTTCAAATACAACTGCATAATGATGTCATATTTTGTTATTAAATTAACATTAACGACAGACTTGTATTTAATTAGGCTGCTGTCCCTTTAAAAACGAATGCATGGATTGTATTTACTAACACGTCACTGTGTTTCTGTGAGATACTTCACACGATGGACATGTTGACAACTGTTCATTTGACAATTCAATTTGGTGAACTGATCGCGCAAGTTAACTGCAAGTTAATCATTAAGAAATTATCTCTAACTATAGTCTATTTTGGCTTAACAGAAGTCTCGCTCTGATTATTAGCTTATTAGCATGCTTATTAGTAATTAAGCACATATTAATGTCTTATTCTACATCACTAATCCTACCCAATACCTAAACTTAACGACTTTTGCACTAACTATTAATAACCAGCGAATTAAGAAATTATTGAGGCAAAAGTTAATAGGTCTAATCTATTCTAAAGTGTAACCAAAAACGATAAGAGCTACGATTCTGGACTGTTTTTAAAAGGAGCTTGTAGTTCTCATAATTCTGAGTAAAAAAATATTAGACAACTAAACTAAATCAGATTATTGAATGAAATGATTCAACGACTCACTTAAGATTTATTTGTCCCATTACTGGATGAATCAGTGTTTTTGAACGAATCACTTGAATGAATGATTCAAATACAGACACATTTTTAACAGCGCATTTCCATCAAAAAAAAGATGCGCAGACAGGAATTAAAATATGAATTTTACAACAAGTATCTGAATCCTGACCTTAAGTGTCCGATTCTGGAATTGACTTTCGATTCCCAACCCTAGCCGGGACGCTACAAATAAAGCAAAATACAGGACAGTCCCGGGGGAAAAAAGAATGATGTCTGGTCACCTTTATGGTCTTTGCCCCTCATAAACACACAACCAGAGCAAAAGAACAGGAACTATGAATTCTGGGACGCATGCTGAGTTTGTCCCACAAGATCCTGCACTGCACTTCCCACTGCTGGGGTCAGCCAACGCCCCCAGCACCCCAAATTAGTGCCGGGCCAGACCTACTGGAGCCTCAGCAGCCACATGGGGCGGCACACATGGGTGTGATCACACGGCCTAATCCCGCTCCCATCTGATACCCATCTACCAGCAGCACGACTGCCACAGCTGGGTACGACCCAACACACACACACACACATGTTATCACAGGAGGTTGAAGACTCTCCGTTTCCACTGAAACCTCGCTCTAAACAAGTGCGAGACGTCACGAATCAGTGGAATCTACAGTGAAAGGATCGAACAGAACGGCAGCGCGACGGAAAACGATTTGCAATTCACAAAAGACTGCTCTGAACTCATCTAGGACACAACCACTGAGTCAAAATCACGCTGGAATCAAACGTCGTCCTAATTAGACGAAGATAAATGGGATGAACTTTACAACATAACAGTACTCCACATACACAAGCCTACTATTAAACCCGCGTTTTGGGTCTGTTTGAAGGGTATGGCTGGAAATATTGATTTCTCCATTTGAAGCAATCTTCGTTTTGATAGACTTTCTTAAATTCCAAGATCAGGCTTTTGGTCTGTTCTCAACAGATACGTGAGAAAAAGTTCGCTAACATTAGTTTTGCAGCTCACCTGCTACACAATAAACTGATACGAAACAAAGCCTCAGCTTTCAAATTCAAATCTGCTGGAAGAAAAACTGCGTCAATAAAACAGTTTGCAGTCAATGTCAGGTAACATCACAATGAAAGCCATTCAGTGTCCATAAACTTGTCAGTTAGACAGAAAATAGCAAATACTTATAGAGAAGAACATGTTAAATACATGCAATATATTACAAATTCATCATATATTTGTGGTTGGTTAAATGGTCAATTCTGCATTACCGTTTTTATTATTGTAATTATGGTATTTTTATTTTATTTAAATTATATTATATTGAACATACACACACACACATATATATATATATGTGTGTGTGTGTGTGTGTGTGTGTGTGTAATTCTGATTGTTGATAATAAAATTAATAATAAAAACATTTTTGACAGCCAAAATTTAAATGTTAATATTTTAACACCATACTGGATTAGAAATATAATTATATCATTAAATATAAAAAAACATTATAAAATATACAAATATCAAAACTTTTAATAAAACGTTTTTTTTATAAAAAAAATATTTTTATATTAAAAAATATTTTTTATAAAACGTTGGATTCAATCATATCTATAAATAAATGCCAATTAAATGTAACCTTTAATATCGATGCACTAACTGATTGGGTACTGTATAGTTTACTTAAGTTCAGAATTTGTGACTGCCAAGCATTTTATATATATATATATAC
>JAUMHP010000078.1:12129997-12147411 GCA_032361065.1 Enteromius trimaculatus | reverse complement strand
CATTTGAAGTGGATACAAAATGTGTATCTCTAAGACAAGAGCACATTTTGGTTTTATGCTTTGGTGAATGTTTCTGACCCACTTCAAATGTTGACTACTGTATATATATATATATATATTTCTTGATATAGAGATATACAAAATCAGTATCCATGTCCAGCCCTATAGTGAGCATCAGCGCCGTGATTTGATCAGAATACAATGTGAGCGTGATCGTCTATCAGCTCTTTCAGTGGTCACACTCTGGGTCACTCCCGGCTTTCCTGGGAGACTTCACACACCTGGGTGAGAACGAGCTGACACACTCCTGCCAGGGTCCATCAGACAAAACACCTGCTCACATCACATATGCGTCACAGAGTCTGACTTCGACGACTGTCAGAAGACTATGGTTGCCTTGAGGTGGGGGATTTTCTTTCACTTTTACTGCTTTAGTCGAGACAAGCGTCGGGTGATTCATAAAGAGAAAGCCTTGACGACACAACGTACAGTAGCATAAACACCGATATGAAATACGTGGCGGGCCACAATCTAATGAAAATTCTGAACGTTTATTTAAAGAAGTAGGAGTTTTCAAATAAATCCTTGTTTGCGTTTTGATTCATCTGTGTATCTACATCAAAGCTCATTATCCTACACTTTATTAAAGGCAAAGCTCAGCCAAAACCCAACTCTCTGTCATCATTTACTCGAGATGTACGAGTTTCTTTTTTCTGTTCAACACAAAACAAGACATTTTAAGGAACGTTGGGAAACAAAGTTGCCGGTAGCCATTCACTTACATTGTATTACAATGACAGTCAATGGCTACCAGTGAAGATATTTTGAAGAATGTGGCTGCGCAAACCGTTTCCGAACTTCCACAGTATTCTACTCCCTTAATATAGAAGTCAATGGCTACAAGCAAAGATATTTTTTAGAAGAATGTGGATATATTATTTAAGCAGATTTTTGGAGAATACGGATAAGCAAACAGCTGCAGAACTTCCAGAGTGATTTATTCCCTTAACACAGACACAGCTGTCAGCTCTTTGGGTTCCAGCATTCTTCAAAATATCTTCTTTTGTGTTAGAGATCCCTTAAAAGGTGAAGTGTCTCATTTCTTCACCAAATGCAATCACTAAATTAGTTATGGCACAGGAAAACTGATTGAAACTGATCAACAAATGACTTTAACCTTTAAGTGTCCAGACAGTGTTAGAGCTGCCGCACACCTCGATAAAAGTCTTTTCTATCCGACAAGAATTTGCTCGACAGCTCTGTCTTGGGTTTTGATCTTGCGTGGACATGTCAGAGCAGGGCGATGAGACAGATTTAAACACCTGTCCTTCTCTCGCAGCGGAACAGACACCACCGCACCAATAATTACAGCTATAAACACCTGAGGGGATCCGACGGGTTTTGATAATTTCCCAAATATTTCCGGCTCCATAAATAGCTGTGCAGATTCGTCCGCGGGCGCTCACTTCAAAGACCGCTCAAATAGGTTCTCTTATCAACCTGTGTATTTGATTTTCTTAAACACGACTGAATTAGATGGCGACGATCACAGCCGTGTGTTGACTATGCCTTCAGTTTTCCAAGGAGAGAAGCCCATTGTGTCCCAATTGAAGAGGCAGAATGGGTTAAAGAGCTTTTTCCTTAAAGAGGGTGTAATCCGGAGTCTGTTACTTATCGCTGTCAGTCAGAGAGCTGCTCTGGATGGATTATGACACAAAGCCCATGTTCCTCTATTGTTTCCTCCAAGACTAAAGGCGGCTTGAACCATGAGCTCATGGCGATCGGGGCTTGTTGGAGAACGCACGGCCCCACTTTAACTTTTGAGTTCGAACGATGAACATATAAAGGATTCCCGATTACTGTGTAAAATCAAAGGCTTAGTGGTGCATTGTGGGTAAAGAGATGTCCTTTACACGCCTCTGAGTCTGAATGCAGTGCAACACTATAAGCTGTAATCGTCGCGTTTTAGGGAGTTCTTGAATTTGAAAGATTTTATGTCTGAAAATAGCATTAAATGATTATAAGATGCTAAAAAAATAAACTTTGATTGGACCCTCAAGGAGCAGCATTGAAGTTAAAGCATAGTTCACCTAAAAATCTAACTTTTGTGAGTTAAACACGAATGAAGATACTGTGAAGATAGCTGGGAACCAACCGGTTGACGGTAGCCACTGTGTTAGAACTGAAAAACAATATGGAAGTCAATGGCTACCGGCAACTGCTGCGTTACCAACATACTTCAAAGAATCTTCTTTGGTGTTTATCACAAGAAAGCAACTCATACAGGTTTTGCACAACTTGAGGGAGAGTAAACGCTGACACAATGTTGATTTTTGGCCTTTAAGAAAGACCTGGAAGATACTTCAAAGAGTGAGACATGCTTTCATTCCACAGAGCCATCATCACTGATGATTTCATAAAGACGCAACATTTGTAGTGATTTATCTACTGCTCATCTTTATATCTGTGCACTTTACAGTCGACAGTGTTGCTGTCCAAAAAAACTTTATCCACAGCTTGATTCGATTCTATATCTCGGTAACACTTTTCCCTCAATACATTCTTAATTTGCCGCTTATTAATAGTTAGTGCGGTAGTAGCTGGGAAGGATTAGGGATGTTGAATAAGGCATTAGTTACTACTGATAAATGGCTAATAATCTAGTACCATGCATGCTAAAAAGCAACTAGTTAAGACACGCTCAAATAAAGTGTTACCTTCATCTCAGTTTCAATAAAACAAGCGCTACACGTGCAAGAAACATCTCGAAATATGACCAAGAGCCGCTGTTACAGCCGTGCAATTACAGCTTTATAAGAAACCTTTCAAGAAGGAATTTAACCACGGTACGAGCTAAAACCTGGATTTAGTTACTGTACCCACATTTTTCTTTATAAATAGACTCACATTCATAATGTCCACGCAGTCACAACGCCACGGTCGGAACACAGCAGATATATGACAAATAAGACCTTGTAACATCATCAAAAGATTTTACATTAGCGGTGAGTATCAGTATGCAGTTTGCACACAATCCGATATTTCTCAATTGTGACATGTACACAATGCCTTTAAGGTCTCATATGACTTAAAAGAACATGTCTGAATAGCTAAATATTTTACAACTGCTTTTCTGAAAAGCACATGCATCGCTTCACAGATCTAAAAGTCTACTGAGATTCAAACTGCATCGAGCGGGACTCTCCAGGGCCCTTTTCTCAAGTCCTCCCAGGCTGTAGTGTAATTACAGGCCTGTCTCAATCTAACCAGACCTTCAAGCGCGGTTCCCACACACCTGGACTCTAGTGATCAAATGCTAGTGGAAGCACAGCGGCGCTGTCATGAACTTACAGATGGAGAGACGGGTCCGTTCGGCAGATACGGCTCGGGCAGCATCAGGAACGGGTATCCAGAATACGGCGTTTTGTACATTCCACCATCTTGATGCTTGGGCACTTGAAGTGAGAAAAAGAGACAGAACAATAGAAGTTAGCGAATGTGTAAGGTGTGCAATGACCAAAAAACCAAACTTCCGCTATAGTGAAGTCCTCATACTGTTTAAGTTTGTTGTATTTATAGACTCCCTTGTAAATATATAATGATGATCAATCACAGATCCCCATCAAAGCAGTTTCAGTTCTGGAGCACAAATGACGGAAACAGATCAAAAGGGCTTCAGATAAAAAACAGCTTATTTAATGATGCAGATTTCAGGTTTTCCCCAAGAAAAGTCCATCAGTTACATATCAGACCCGGATGAAAGTTTGCAGTTTCCCCCAATTTAACTTTTCTCAGGCCGCCACAGACACGAAAAGCTAAAATAAGGACTATTTTTTTTTATTATTATTTATATTGTCTGGTTTTGTAAACGTCCGGGGACACTTTTGTCTCCAAAGCCACGCGCACAGATTTTTACCAATACAGACACAAACAGACGCTTGCTCGCGGATAAAGGTAGAAGAATAAAGCGGAATCAAAACTATCCCCAAACAACGCGCACGGTTTGTGGGGAGACTTCACAACATTTTGAGCACTTCTGGGTACTGTGTGTAAGTGTGTGTGTGTGTAGTCTCACCGTCGTCCAGATGTTCTCGTTTATCGGTGTAGATTCTCGGATCTTCCTGCTGTCCTCTTCTGATCACCTGTTCATCACAAACATACTTTATTTCACACACACGACCACACATTCACAGCATCTGCACACACATGAATGCGCTGACTGGGGCTTACGGCTGAGTTTGAATTCTGGCTGATCTCGGATTCATTGACCAGAGATGATTTGAGATCAGCCAAGTCGCTCTCCGTGAACGCGCTCTCGCGGATCTTCTCCTCGTGATCCTCTTCATCTTTAAACGCGATCATCTCATCATTCGCCCCGAGATCATCTCCCCCGCCACCGTTCAGCTGCGGCATATTCGAGCGAACTTTATTAATGTACTTTTGATTGTTGTCGTCGCTGATTTCCGCGCTCAGAAGAGCGTTTGAGACTCGCGGGAGAGAGGAAAAGTTCTTTATGCTGTGGCTATCGGCGCGACTTGAAAGTAACAAACAGTCGAGCTTTAGAACAGTGAAGATCAAAGAGACCGACGATGATTGACAGCTGAGATGAGCCGAGGGGGGGGTCGGCTCTTAAAGGAACACGACACTCTTTAGCGTCGGGGCTTTTTGATGCAGGACGCACAGCGTTACAAACTATTGTATTCGCACCAAAACAGTAAAGAAAGAATACTTTCAAATAAAATCTGTGACCCTGGATCACAAAACCAGTCACGACGGTCATTCTTTTGGAAAATGAGATTTATAAATAATTTAAAAGCTGAATAAATAGTGAATGTATGTATGGTTTGATAGGATAAGACGATATTTGACAACTTTTAAAAAAATGTAAAACAAAACAAAAAATCGAAATATTGAGAAAATCACCTTTAAAGTTGCCCAAATGAAGTTCTTAGCAATGGATATTACTAATAAAAAAAAGTTATTTTTACAAAATGTACAAAACTTTAACATTTGACTTTTACTTCCTAATCATCTTTGGTATAAAAGAAAAATCAATCATTTTAACCCATACAGTGTATTATTGGCTATTGCTACGAATATACCTGCGCTGCTGAAGACTGCTTTTGTGCTCCAGGTGAACATATATCAAAGACCGGATGTTGATGCTATCAGTTAATGATGACTAATTGGAAATGTTTTAATAATTTAGGGAACTGAAAAATACTTTAGGCCAGTGTTATTTAAATTTGGAAACTTGCACTGAAATATAAAGTGGAGAGCTTCATACGTAAATTATTCTAGGGAACAATAAAACAAGAGGGAACCCGTCATCAAGGAGTTTATTATGTTGTAGTAAACAAACAATCACGATTGTTACAAAATAATAACTGTAATCAGTTACAGTTACTAATAAAATATGTGTAACCTATGAAAAGGTTAATGATTACTAGAGGACTTACATCTGAATTATTCCACATACAGATTTCATTGATTTCTTTCATTAATTACATTAGCGGCTCTAAAATATGAGATAGATCAGGACAAACGCTTATTCTATTTCCTATTTTGGTTCATGTATATGCTATATATTTTAAGATTAACTGTTTTTTCCAAGCTATTGTTAGATGCCAGTTTGTTCTGCCTTAGCTATACAAAGAGTTTATTTCCAAAACAGTAACATATTTATTGTTATGATTTTAACTCTGTGTTCAACCTCAGAATGATCTCAAAGTAAAAGGGGGTGCTAAAAGTCTGATTTGGTGGTAGACGTGCTTTGAAATTAAATTATACCATTGTAAAAGTTACAGTAATCAATGTTCACTACTACAGTACTGCCTGCTTTAAATGTTTCAAAATGATTAACAGTTGAGAAAACATTCATTAGGAATTTAGGAAAATAACAAAAGCAATCAAATGTAATATGTTACATTACTGTAATACAATAATTGAAATAGTTACACTACTTAATGCATTTTGGATTAGGTAACCTAACCTGTAATCTGTAACCTATTACATTTCCAAACTAACCTTCCCAACACTGCAAACAATAAACCCTTGCTGAAGGTACTGAAAACAGGTTGTGCATGCACTGGAAAAGTATTTGTCCCAAGTGTGTAGTCAGCATACTTGTAAAACATAAAGTGCTGGCCAAATTGTACACTCTCAGAAATAAAGGTAAAGCTGTCACTGGGGCGGTGCCTTTTCAAAAGGTACACTTTTATACCAATTATGTTCAAATTTAAGTACTAATATGTACCTTTAAGGTAGCAAAATAGACCCTTTAGATACAAACATGTCCCTTTTGTAAAGGTACCGCCTCAGTGACAGCTTTACCTTTATTTCTAAAAGTGTAGTCTTTCGAGTGTATGAAGAAACTGCAACAGGTAAATGGATATAATGAAAAGCTAATAATGAATTAAATCATTCAATCCAAAAAAAGCTATAAAGCTGTTACGTCTTACTAGAATACCAGGTGACTACACAAAATAACGGCACACTGAATCCATGTACTTGAAGTACACAGTAAAACAAAGACTGCAATGTAAAGTGTGACATAACTTTCTTAAATTAAAGACTTGTGGAATTGTTTTTGCCCAAATAATTGAGCAATTGCCTTCTTGTGCATGGCTTCTTCTTTTTTTTTACTGTTTTGAGTTTTAATTGAAAAGAATGATGCCTTCCCATGCCGTGCAATAATATTTGAGTGCGTTTTCTGTCATGAACTACAGCTGGGAATAAGAATTAAATACAAACAAAAATGTGTCTAGTATTTGCATAAGGCTGCATATTTATACAATATCTTCCATGCATATTAATAAATGGATTAAAAATGGCCTGTTTAATGCATGCAAATCTAAATTATAAATGAGACCTTGTTTATTTGCCTTGATTAAATATAGACAGCTGCTTATCATGGAAGCAGTTTTTCTACATCATTTTCCTAATGATTTCTCAATGTTTTCCTACATTTTCCCATCCTGAGCTCATATTTGCATGCTGTCAGACAGATAGCGCTCTGGTTTTTCTTCTTTGTTTCAGACTAAGTCGGGTTATGTTGTGTCAGTGTGGGCTGATCCACAGCTGGCCTAGACCATTTCTTTCTCTTTAGCATTTGTCTGTTGTGTGACTTCAAATGTCAGGTTGTATTTTACCATTTTCTAAGCCACAGGGGCAGGAAACGCAAAGGTAACACGTTGACTGAGCTCTTAGAGAGCAAAAGATTTTGTTAGAGTTAGAAGTTACCTGAAATAACCCTAAGGTTTGCTGAAAATACGAGTTAACGTTCCTGCATTTGACTTGAATCAAATGACTTTGGTCACAAAGGACATAACAAATCCCTGTTAAAAACATAACGGACACACACACACACACAAATATATATATATATATGTGTGTGTGTGTGTGTGTGTGTGTGTCCGTTATTTTTTATATATATATATATATATATATATATATATAGCATCAACCTTTTCATTAACTTCTTTCATTTAAATTAGCAGTAGAGGTTTTGTTTTATTTATTTATTTATTTATTTATTTATTTATTTATTTTTGGAGCTGATTGGTCATAGGCCTCATTGATATAAGCTTATTGTTTACATTTTTAAAGTTATCCACAAATAATGCTTTTTCACTCAAAAACCAAATGAGGTCAAAAAATTACTAAATGTTTGCTAACTGAAAAAAGTAGTGCTTTTAAACGATTAATCATGATTAATTACATCCAGTTTTTGTTTACATAATATATGTGTGTGTATACTGTATATATATATATATATATATATATATATAAAAATATATATATATAAACACATGCACACATATTTAAGAAAAATATTTGTTTATTAGTTGCTTATTAGCTTGCATATTACTAGAATATTGGCCATATATTAATGTTAATTAAGCACATATTAATGTCTGATACATCCCTAATCCTACCTAAACTTAATAACTACCACACTATTAATAAACAGCAAATTAAGAATGTATTGAGGGAAAACTGCAGTTAATAGTTACCAGGTGTTACCTACTCTAACATGCTACCAAAAATAGGTTTGTAATACAATACAAATTATATGAATATAAAAATATGCATGTAAATATTTTCAGACTATATACATGCATGTCTATTTGTGTATTTATATATACATAAGATATTGTATATATATAAATGAAAGCTTTTATCTCGGATGCGATTAATCACGACTAATCAGCTGAATGCAAGCTGATAGAAAGGCAGAATCTAATATTTGGTAATAATTTTGCAAGATTAACAAGGTTTTTTTTGTCCAGGAACACCAAGTTAGGGAAAGGATTTTCAGGACAGCACAAAGCTTACCTGTCAGTGGATGAATTGTTATATTTGTGATGGGACTGTGAGAAATGAATGCATGCTCAATTCCTTGTGGATACAGGATACCAAAATATTCACCACACCACTAGGGACGATTTTGGTATAGGTGACACATTTGGCAAAGCCTAGAATTAAAAAAAGAGGAACAAGAGAGGAAGAGTGAAGTGCTGTTTGGGAAGAAAACTGTGTTCCTCGTTTCAATGGCGCTGCCAGCTTTGATGGTTTCGAGGATAAATGCAGCTCCTAAAAATTACATACTGCGCTTCCTAAATAATCTCCAGGCACATTTAAGTAGCAAACTAATTAAATCACATCCTATAACTGAGGTCGAGCCACATCCAAAGCAACACAGTTTAACTCGAGCCACTTGTGTGTGTTTTATTGGCCGCACCCTTCGAGCGACGGCGCGCGCTGCTGTCAGGCGCACAACGGTCAGTGCTTTCCTGCCATCGAGAAACGCGATGATCGCATTGAAGTTTGGACATTTCAGCACACGAGGCTGGGCATCTCCATCAGGGTGCTCGGCTCAGCTCAGAGACCTGTTGTTGTAATCTCTCTCTCTCTCTCTCCGTCTCTGGCAGGAAACAAAGGGGCTTGTTAATGCAGAGACTTGCCTGAGCCTTTGATGTGAAGCACAACCATTCAAGCCTCTACGCTTCACACTCGTAACACACACACACAAAGACCTGCACTGACACACAAACCGACACACGACACACAGCTCGCGCTCATCTGCACACGCGTGCATAACACATTAATGGAAACGCATAATCTCTCCGCCTTCTGCCTGTAAACCGACTCGGGGCTTCTATTTTAAGATGCGCGAGATTTGATCGTGCAAAAACGTGCTGCACTGCTGCAGTTTACCTCAGTGGAAAGTTCAGTTTATAAATGTTACTTCGCGAGCATTAGCAGCATCGTTCGGTTGCTTTCACAGAAACATTATTTACATGCAATCTTAACTTTTTTGTTTCCACCAACTTCATGAGGAGATCTCCAAAATGGAAAAAGGGGTTAATTGACTTTTCTGTTTAAATTAAATTACTATATCAGGTGCATCTGCTTAATTTAACAAAAAAAATAAAAATAAAAAATGCATTTATTAAATTTGCTTCTCAGGATCAAAGCAACAAACTTCACTATTTCACTATACTTCACTATTAGCTACTACTATTCACTCAGCAAATTCTTCATTTGCTGCTTAGTAAGTCACAATATAGAATAAGATCATGTAGAAAGCCCTGATATGTGCTTAATTACAGCTAATAAATAGCTAATAATATGCATGCTAAATAGCAACTAGTAAATGGAAACACTTTATTTCGATAGTCCACTTTAGACATTCTATACTACTAACTTAAAGTAACTACATGTCAACTAGCAGTCATTAGAGTATTAGCAGACTGTCTGATTAATATCTTCTAACACTTTATTTTGATGGTGTCTATCAGAAACTTTACTAAACCTATCTAACAGTTTAGTAGACATGTAGTTGTTAATTAAAGATAATTAGTTAACATATAGAGTTAAATCTAAAATAAAAGTGTTTCTTAAAACATTTTACTGTATAAAAAGACAAAAAATGCATCAAAATGTATTGATGTTATATAAAAACAATATGCATTAGCATTTGAGATTGTTATATGTGTAAGTGATGAATTTGAAGCAAAAGAAAACAACAGCAAAAAGGCAATGGGAAGTTTTCACCTCCTTTTAAATTGTATTTTATTTCATGCATAATTACAGGGTTAGTTGGGTTTATTATTTTCCCCTGATGTCCATGAACCGACCTGTTTTTGACAGCAAGTAAATTACACATGATCTTCAAGCCTGAGGTCTTGAAATAAAATGCAACAATGCACACATTTTATGCAAACGTACATTTGAAGTGAAACCTTATTGCCATGTAACATGCTTGATGAAGTAATGCGTGCAGTCACAGAAAAGCACATTCATGTCGTCCCACTGCAGTCCTGCAAGAAAAGACAAGTCTGCAAAAATATATACCACAATGTTCTGTGTTAATGATGCAAACGCACTGACTTTTCACAGGTGTTTCAGTTTGACTCCAAATTTTCTGGATGAAGCAAACATGTCTTTTCTGATTATATTCTTACAGAAGAATAAAAGAGGTTCATCTGGCGGTAAAGTCTCCTGTTGGTTTCTCAATGCCTTGCTTTTCAAAGTCAAACAGAAAAGCAGAAATTATTGAAGGGCTCTGTAAATACTGGCTGCATGAACTATTAATGCCAGCATCAATCTGACAGCAGAAATGAGATTTGAGACTGCCATCGCTTCTACACTAAACCCCTCTTCTGATCGAGAAGCTGCTTCATGGCTCTTTGGGGATCAATAGTTTTATTATACAGGACCTTCAGAAGAGCTTCTTTACTGTAGTGAGGCTCATCAGAAAAAGAGAATTTGATGCTCTATTAAATGTTTATATAACATATATATTTTTTTTACCATGACAATGAAAAATCACTTGAGGTTGCATTTATATCAGCACATCTGTGAAACTTCACACGTGTGTTATTTATCCTGTCATCTTCTGTCAACACTTCTACTGTTTCACCATAAAGATAACAAACTCCTGCTTCCGATCATATCTAAGAGCGCATCGGTTCTTCTGAATCTGAGTGCCACTGGATTCTTCTCAGTTCTACAAGCACTCAGACGTCAGCAGATCATAGGATGAGTTTGTTAGCAGCTTGAAAGGATGCGTATATAGTGAACTAAAACTGAAACTACATTCAAAACCACTAAAACAACATGTACATTACTTGAAATCACCAACTGACATCAAACTAAATATAAAAAAGGTTTTATTTAATCTAATTTCTAAAGCAACATCTGTCACGTTGATTTAGCTGAACTTGCTAAACTAAAACAATCAGTGCTAAAATTAAAAAGGATTAAACCATGTAGACAAAAATAATGCAAACAAACTAGGACAAAAACTCAAATTGAACTAAAAAATATTATCTCAGTGATATTAAAAATAGACTTTAGTGATATTATAACATTGGGTTATATTTAATTATTCTGTTATTTCATAGTCCACCTTATATATTCTACTAACTGTAAGTAGCTTTGTAACTACATGTCAACTAACTAATTCTCTTTAACTAGCAGCTCAGAGTAAACTGTTAGAGCTTCGCATTCATCAGACACTTATAATAATCTCAAACGCTAATGCATATTATTCTTGTATAACATCAAAACATTTGAATGTATTTTTATAGAGTTTATTTTGTTACCCTTTCTTTAGATTTAGACTCTCTACTAACTAAAGTAACTGTAACTACATGTCAACTATAATTCACAACTACATGTCTCTCAGGGTAGGGTAGTTTAAGGGTTAGCAGAATAAGTTTCTGACAGTCAGTATGTTGTGGACCCATCAAAATAAAGTGTTAGAAGATATTAATTAGACAGTCTGCTAATACTCTAATGACTGCTAGTTGACATGTAGTTACTTTCTGTTAGTAAAATGTCTATAGTGGACTATCGAAATATCTATATATTCTACATTATTCTAATAAATTGGATGGATTGAAATCACAGCATTTATTGTTGCTGTCTGGTTTTGAAATAGTTGAATACATTAAAACGGCTGAGCATTATAACTAGCTGTTTGACTGAAGGTCATAATCAGTGCTACACCGTGCCTACATTTCTACAATCAATTCAAACACTCATTACAAACACTTGTGTAATTGTATGTCTTTGTGACAAATCTAACCTCGCTGCTAAATCTAAATCCCTAATTATAAAACATTACTGTTGTTGTGCTTTCTAGTTTTATTTTAGAATAGAGATTATGATGGTGCAGGATTCTCAGTGTTGCTCTGGTGCATGGGATTCTGTAGAGCGAGCGAGCGAGCGGCACGTATATGATTTGATTCACTGCATTAATTGCTAGCTAGTTTTCTTCCCCGTGTGGAGCTGGTGTGGTGTGTTTGTAGTGGTGAGAGGGCGGCTTCGGGGCCAGTGTTTCCAGAGCACAGGGACACTGATGTGGCATTGGACAGGATGTAGATTCTTATGATGGATAAGTCTTTAGGTCTTTGAGTGAACACAAACCACTCCGTGTGTGTGTGTGTGTGTGTGTGTGTGTGTGGCTCAGATTTCGTCTACACTGTGAAGAGCAGACGTGCGATAGTAAGAGATTAAATCACAATTCAGGGCTTCTTAGGTTTGTTAGAGGACTTACAAGATAGAAAATCACATTAGCTCAAGTTTAGGAAAAAAAAAAAAAAAAGTCAATGGAAAGTCCCCTCCGTGACAGAAAAACACGTGTGTGAACATGTCTGTGTGTGTGTGTGTGTGTGTGTTCGCGACTGATGTCAATTATGCCTTCTCCATCTGATGATTATTAACTGGAAGTCAAAAGTGGTACTTTTCTCTTTCATTTCACAAAAAATGTAGTACAGATGCAATACTTGTTTATTTCTATTTGTGATTTATGAATAATAAAAAAGAAAAAGAAATAATGTTGTAATGTGGTAACATTAAGTAAGTATTTTTACCTCAAATCTTTTTTTGTCTGACAATACAGATTGAATAATGATAACAAAAAAACAACAACAAACATATATATTTAGTGCTGTCAAACGATTAATCATGATTAATAACATCCAAAATAAAAGTCTTTCTTTACATAATATATTTGTTGATGCTGTGTTTATTTATTATGTTTATATTAAAACACAAACGTACAGTATATATTTAGAAAGTATTTACATGTAAATGCATTTATATATTTATTTTCTTATATTTGATATTATATCTAAATATATTTAATATATAAACATAACATATTTTCATTAAATATATACATGCATGTGTTTGTATTTATATATACTTAATAAATATACACAGTACATACAAATATATTATATGAAGAAAAACTTTTATTTTGATGCGATTTAATCATGATTAATCCTTTGACAGCTTTAATAAAAGTATATATAAACACACACATGCATGAATATATTTAAGAAAAATGTTATGTCTACATATTAAATGTATTAGTATATATGAAATAAATTATGAATATGTACATGCAAATACATGTAAATATTCACAAAATATATGCTGTGTGTGTGTGTTTACATAATAGTTTGCATAATAATTATACACAAATGTACACACATATATTATGTAAGCAACCACTTTTATTTTGGATGCAGTTAACTGTGATTAATCATTTAACAGCACTAATATAATAATAATAATAATAATAATAATAACAAATATTTCTTGAATATCAAATCAGCAAATTAGAATAACCTCTGAATGATCATGTGACACTGCAGTAATGAATGACTGTTGAAAATTCAGATTTTACATCAAAATAAATTAAAATATATTAACATAGACAACATATATTTCAGCTTGTAATAATATTTTATATAAATCACAGTTTTACTGTATTTTCAAAATCAGATCAAATAAATGCAGTTTTGGTGAGCCTCAGAGACTTCTTTCAAAAACATTAAAAAGCTTTCAGACCCAAATGTTTAAATGGTGGCTTATATAAAACGGAAATGTTTTAGATAATCCTGTGATTAGGTGGAGCAAGTCTGTGAGTTCTCTAATTTTCTGTGGCAATAGTTCATACCAAAATGTTGGCTTTCAAAACCATAGAACATTATCAGCCCCTTAAGGCTTTTTCTTAAATGATTAATGTGAGAGGATCTGGCAACAACTACACAACTGAATCTAGTGTGGGTGATGAGTGACATGAAACTGGATGGATTAGGAGTCTCAAAAGAAGTTAGTGTTCTTTGCTCCCATTAATGTTTGTTATGAGTTTAAAAGACAGAGGCCAGATTGCTGTAAATCTCATTTAAAAGATGACAAGCTCTTAATTAGTGCTTTTCCATATAGTTGATGATGAATATGTGTATGAAAGTGAGGTTAATTTTTAATTAACCTGTTTTTGTGCTTCTTTATCTGCACATTTTTGTGTATGTGGCTCATTGCCACGTGACTGAAAGACTCAAAGAGTGTGTTTCTGAAGCTTCCGATCTTTTTCTATTTAAAACCTCTAAAGAAATGAATCATAATAATAATCCTTCTTAAAATCACCAAGACGAATACAGTCCTATCACTTATAAACGCTGAAGGTCATGGCTGGCACGATAAGACCCACAGACAAAATGCTCATCTAAATTGATCATGGCCGACTTGCTTTTAACATTTCTAAAACGGTATTGGTTACTTGAATTTTTCGTTTTTTTGTCTGATGCTACATTC
Source organism: Enteromius trimaculatus (assembly GCA_032361065.1). Lineage (NCBI taxonomy): Eukaryota > Metazoa > Chordata > Actinopteri > Cypriniformes > Cyprinidae > Enteromius > Enteromius trimaculatus. The sequence goes on along the minus strand of JAUMHP010000078.1, from coordinate 12,132,795 downwards.
AAGTCCAGCTGCCATATTATATAGCGCAACAAACAAACAAAAATACTAAGCAGATGCCTTGTATCCGTTAAAATCAGTTCATTAGTTGGTGATTTGTTATATATAATTTTCTTCTTTGTTTCTGACCTATAGTACCAGGTCTCTCAACACTCATTTACCACAGTTTATTCAGAATCAGTCAATCCACTCCCCCCGCTGCATCTTCTGTAAAGTCCCCTGTTCATCTTGTTGTAAATAATGGTCAGTGATTGTGACTCATATTCGAAACTATATATTACTCGCCCTGGTCTCAAACGGTTTTCTCATTTTCTCTCTATTTTTTCCCTCTTTCTTCTTTCAGCCTCTGTAACAGATGTTATCAATCTGAGAGATGTCTGTTCCACTCTGTCCTGAGTCAGTTAAGCACTTTTAAATGAGGACAAAAAAAGTCACTCTGAACTGGAGTGTAGAAAGGCCAGACAGTTTGGTTGAGACCAGAAATACATGACTTGATTGAAGCCATATCTAAGATAATAACATTAAAACATTTGGGGTCAGTGGGATTTATTTTACTTTTAACATTAACAAAAAACAAAACAAATATACATGTCTGTATGTTTCATCAGCAAACACTAAATAAATATCTATATATGTGTGTGTGTGTCTGTGTGTGTTTTAGATTTTATATGCATATACCAACTCAGTCTCTACATGTTAGGAACTTCAAATGAAAGGCAGACATTGGCATTGGTATCATAACCTCTTATATGCACACATGAACTATCACATTCCTCACAGACATACATAGACATTCTCCATTCATAAACACGCTGGCCACACATGCAACCCCACACACTCACTCACACACACACACATGCTGGAGTTGATGACTACCACATGGCAGGAAGAGGATAGTGTTGTGGATTGGACAAGGAGACCCCTACTGGTGTTACTCTAATACTTCCCCCAATAACAATGTACTTTGTGTGTGTGTGTGTGTGTGTGTGTGTGAGTGTGTCTAAGACAGTGATCCTTCCTGTTTGATTTCCCCCTGCTCCTCTAGGCCCGATCCTGAAGTACGTGGGAGTGTTTTAGGAAGAGTGAGACAGTCAGAGAATATGTGCAGAGAAAAACAGACTTCCAAGAAGTTGCACTACACAAGCTATTTTTAGAGAGAAGCAGTAAAGCTGTTATCTTTCTAATGATGTATGTAAGGGTTGTCTGTGCGGTAAACTGACAGAGAAAAGTGTTAACTCTTAAAACCACTGGTGTTGTCACTGGAGTTGTAGTTTAATTCATCAAACTGAGTGTAAGCATCTTTGTTAATGCATGACTTTGTTCTCTTGTCCTGCGCTCATCTGCTGTCTTCCTCTCCTCTTCACAGATCCACATATTAAAGTCAGCGGAAAAAGGGAAGATGTACGAGAGGCAAAAGAGAAAATAATGTCCGTCCTTGACACAAAGGTAACTTTAAGGCGTTATGACTGTTGTGGAAAAGTCTGGTCTGTATGGGTTCGCTAAATAAACCAGCTCATCCGAACCAGTATATTTTTATATATATATATATATATTTTTAATGTAAACATATTTGAAAGCTTAATTGGATGAGAATTTAGAAGAGAATGCTTATGTTTTTTTTACCCCACCAAGATTTTTACTTGTTTTAAGAATAAATCTGGCAAAATTTCTATACAATCTGTTATGAAATGTGATACAGCCAGTCAGAATATAATGTTTAATGTACAGTTAGGCAGAGAAAATTTTTAGCCAACAAGATTTAACTATAGGCTGAACTAGCGAACTAAGTCTCTTCTGCTCTCCAAGCCAGCATTTATTTGATTCAAGTGCAGCAAAAACAATAAGATTTTTAAAGATTTGTATTGTTTAAAATAACATTTTTATGAACATATTTTAAAATGTTATTTATTATTAAATATATATTAAAATAAACCTATTCATCATCACTTTTAATAAATCTAAAGCATTCTTGCTAAATAAAAGTATTAATTTCTATAATCCACCCTCCCACTCAGATAATTACAACATAAAAATCATTCTGACTCCAAGCTTTTGAGTGGTGTAGTGCATAGAAAATGCAGGCCAATTTAAACTGGTAGTGTACATAGGCTTATTTATTCTTGCTGAATTGAAGTATTAATTTATTTTTATGAAAATCTTTGACACCTATAGAGTAATCGTGTGACCCTGAAGATGGACGTATCACACACAGAGCACTCCCATGTAATTGGGAAAGGAGGCAATAACATCAAACGAGTCATGGAAGAGACGGGCTGTCACATACACTTCCCTGACTCCAACAGGCACAGCCAGGGAGAGAAGAGCAACCAGGTACATACACACACACACACACACACACACACACACACACATCTTCACCTTAACGTTTCATCATATCTATTTTTTTAGATGTTAGTTTTGATTTTTAGTGAAGTTTCACCCTAAAATGAAAATTCTTTCTGGTGCTGATAAGACACTGATACTATCATTGGTTCTTGCATGTATTGGGACCAATCGTGATGCAGTTCCTGATTTTGCCAAGTACTATATGTCTCTAGGTCAACATATTTTGTTGACCCTACAACAACATTTTAATGCAAAACTATTATCTTGACCATATCTCTACACCTAAACCTACCCTAACCCATGAGTAATGCCTAAAATTCAGAGGAAATGATAGATGACTGACACTGATTGTAATCCTAAACTTCACAAAAACTCTAAACTGTTTCTTCAAATCTGGTTTATCACAATGTTGTCCCAGGGTCAACAAAGATGTTGACCCAGGGACATGTTGCACT
>JAUMHP010000078.1:12096383-12106900 GCA_032361065.1 Enteromius trimaculatus | reverse complement strand
AGGTGGAGCTAAGACACGAGGAAAGGAAGCGAGGAAAGGAAACGAGGATGCACAAATAAGAAATGAGAAGCACCCCTGGTACACTTCATCAACACCTTAAACTGAGGATCCATGCCAAAGTTCGGAATAGCGCCACCTATGGGTCTTGAGATACCGGAAATTAACATTTTGGCTTATAACTTCTGAACAATTGATCAGGACATGATGAACTTGGTGGCTATGGATTCCTTGGGTTATGCCACTTATGTCAGGGTACAATGCCTTTTGAACCATTTCATATATCTGCTCAAAAATGGCTAGGCATCATCAATACCATGTCCTGGAAGTAACCTGGAAGTTTCAAAACAGCGCCACCTTGTGTTACCTAAATTGAAACCATTTTTCAAATGATTTTGTTTTATTATCATTGTATTCCCTGGGTTATGAAGATTCTGTCAATGTCTCATTTGTCATTTTCCATGAATGTGCGTGGTTTCCAAATGAAAACCAAGTCTTTTCACTACTTCTCCTTCACAACTAATCCGATTCTTCCCAAAATTGGCTCAGATGATCTTTGGACTGAGCTGCACACAAATGAGTGAACAGATTTATTTATTTTTTATTCATCTTTGTTTAAAATTTACGAGGTTGTAAACGTTATTTATTTAAACAAAAACAAAAAAATAAAATGTGTATTTTGTTTAAATAAATCCTGCCTTGATGAGCAGAAGAGACTCAAAAGTCTTGCTGATGCCAAGCTTCTGGACAGCGTTGTATTTGCCCTTCTGTTGTTTTCAGCGAGCTCTCCTGGATGTGATCGTTCACGTCTGACGTTTTCCCCTCTTCTCTCGGTGCAGGTATTAAGCTGACCCTCTCTGCTCTTCTGGATGGGAAGAACATTAACGCAGGTGGCCACAAGCTGGGTTTGGGTCTGGAGTTCGAGGCGTAGGAAGCTGAGGATTGCAATAACCCTGACTTAATTTTTCTTTCTTTATTTCTTTTTTTTTTTTTTTTTGAACACTTCCCCTCACACTCCTTGTTTCTCTTAGATGCCCTGGCCAAGGAAGCGCACTGTAAATGGTCAAATAATGCATTAGTGCTGCTCAGTTCTTCAGAGAGTGCAACAGTTGTGTATTTACTAGGTCACACAGAAAGAAAGAGCATTTGCAAAGTTACATAAATGGCTTGAGAAATGTATTTTCACCACACTCAATGTTATTTATTATTACAGTGTTGATCATGGCAGAATATTTAATTTTCGGAAAGCATTGGGTAGAAACGGAGACGTTTACATCAGACAACACTAAAGCTAGGCCACGACATTCCTGATCTGCGGTTTTCAATGCTTGAAGGAAAGGACCCGTATGTAATCGACAACACTCGCGTCTTTAGTTTAGACACCAGACTTTGGGTGCGTTTCGTGTTTTTCGTCTCGTCTGTGTGAGTGGAAACACACGTGTATCTTGTCCTTCATTGTTTTCTCACTGCATACTGCCTGTACCTTTGGCAAAACTCTTTCAGCTCTCCCTGAACTAAAGGAGATTGGAAACAAGCTTCTGACGTGTCGGGGAGAGCAGAGTAGGTGAATAGGTGGATGTAGTCTTCCGTTTTTAAATGTAGGACTAGGATACTGTGGATTTAACAGTATGGATACTTTCAGTTGAATAAAACCTTTCAACCTGGACCACACCACTCAACTGTGCCGTTTGGTTTCTTTCTCTCAAAATCTGTTTTTTTGCATATAATTAGTGTGTGTATGTATGTATGTATGTATGTATGTATGTACATACATATAATTTATTTATACCTTTTTAACAAAGGTGAAGTACACACAAAGACTTGGGCATTGTGCCATTGTCTGCTTTTTTGTTGATGCACGATGCATACAGCTGCTTGTATTCAAGGTGCATTGAAAATATGCTTTAAACATACTTCCTTTTAAACAAAGGAACCTCTTTTGTTGACTTTAATTGCTTTAATTGTCCTCATTTGTAAGCCACTTTGGATAAACGCTTCTGCTAAGTGATTAAATATTTTTAAATAAATATTCACACACACACACTGTAATTGCGGTGAAGAGTAAAAAATGAAAATCCATTTTTTTTTTAAATTTATGCCATTGGTAAAACCACATTCTTACTTTTTTGCAAAGTAAAGGTTTTGACACTATGCGGACATGCACATAATCATAGATATGATTGAGAAATGTTAAATAGCCACACGTGTATTTCGTGTAAAATTTCAAAAATTCAAAGCCATAAACAAACTTCGTGTTAATGTATGTGTTTCACTTCTGCCAGGTGTGTTCTTGAAAAAGAGACAAAAAATGTAAGACAGTGCTCCAAAGAATTCAAAATTAATAAATTAGATTTTGAGATCTATTCTTAAAAAGTACTTAACTGGTAATAAATGGATAACTACTGTATACAAATTTAATTTACTACAAAGTGAAAATACTAATTATTATTATTAGGGCCAAGCAATAATGAAAAAAATGTAATCATTTTGAGATTAAAGTCGTTAAATTATGAGAAAAAGGTTGTTAAATTTCGAGAAAAAAAGTCTAAATAAAATGTTGAGAATAAAGTCGTTAAATAACAATCATTAAGTTTAAGTCATTAAATTTAGAGAAAAAAAAGCCAAAATTTTTCTCATAGACTTTATTCTCATAGTATTTCGACTTTAATCTCGTAATATTACAGCTTTATTCTCGTAGTTTTAGATTTTTATTTATTATTTTGGTGGCATTAAAACTCGTAAAATAGGGTAGCTATACGGGGAAGAAAAATATACGCAATGAATAAGTAGTAATAAGTAGTGTCATTTGCTTTTTTTTTTATATATTTCTTTTTAAATTTATGTTTTAACAATCAATACAAAAACAAAAATTGGCAAGGGATTACGCTCATTTAAAATAACTAATAGCAGATAAAATAAACAATTGACTTACACAAACGGATATGCACACCAAAAAATTATATATATATATATATATATATATATATATATATATTACACAAATATAAAAAGGCAATTCAAGATTATAAGACGATCTTCAAGAACAGATCACCAAATTAAACCAAATGGCAATAAACATAAATAAGACATACGGTATAGGGTCTTCTAGTAATTTACAGTTTCTGCAATAAACGTCCAAAATTCCTTTTTTTTTGGCTTTTAAGGCACTTATATTTATTAATATTAAATTAGCTTAAAATTAAAATATTATTTAAAACAAATTTAATGTGTGTATTTCAATTTAAAACAGGTGACGAAGCTTCTGCGACAGTGACGCACATTTCGCTCGTTTCTACTACGTAGTGCACTCAAAGGTGACGCAGTATTCGGTGAATGAGTGATTATCTCGGACGTTGACAAATGATAGCGTGCACACTTTCCATCCAAAATTCCATGCGAAATTAAGTCATTTTCAACACTGCTTTGGGCAGATAATGTGGAAAATCAACACTTGCTACACATGCACGTTGACATTGGGGCGCAGGAAAGGTCTCTGAACAGAACGGATGTTTGTTGTCTGCGGAGACTGCGTGGCACGGCGCATGCGCGCTGATGACGTCAGTACCGAAGATGGCGGCGGTGCGGAAGACGGGACTCGGAGATTTAGCGATGAGAATATGCGCAGTTTTACTGTCACTGCATATACTTTCTGTTAGCTGCAGTCCTACAACGAGAGGTTAGTGGAGGATTTTCCCATAAACACTAACAGCTTTTTCCTCGCAGTCATTGGTGTCATTTATTGCAAAAAAGAGCTCGTGCTCCGTGTGAAACTTCGCCTGTACGTTAAGTTAAATTATTTCCACGTACTTTTCTAACGTTTTCTCCTCAGATACGTAAAGGGTAATAATAAAAGGCACATTTATATAATGTTACGTAAACACGCTGTAGAAAACGGACACAAGACCTCTGTTTATTCTGATACCGGAAGTCTCGTGTGTTTGTGACGTGGTCAGTTTGTCAACTGTCATACTTCTGCAAACACTGGAGTTAGTGTACTATACTGAGCGTATAAAATCTTTTAATTATCCCCCCCCCCCCCCTCAGAATTGCGAGGAAATACGTTAATTTCAGAATTTAACATAAATTTCAGCTCTTTCTCCTGACAAATTACATATCGGAGTCATATTGTGTTGCGGACGTTTTGGAAGAACTGAAAAGTATAACCCGAGATCACATTAAAATCTGGTTTTGGCTTCTGTGCACAAAGATTTTATACATCATCTTACTTCATGTTGAGGACGACAAACTGTTTATTCTGCCATTTATAAAAAGACATACAATTATAACACAATTGCAATAACATAACAACAAAACTGCTGTTGGCAATGAGAAGGAAGATCTCAGAAGCAGCGGCAGGGGAATCACATGGTGTACATGTGAACCAAACTAGCTTCTGGTGATGATATCAATGTTTGTTCCTGATCGAATAAATCAGTTGGGTAAACATGAGCAAAAATGGGTGTTCCCAACTGTTTATGTGTGATTTAATGCGGGAAATCTTTCCAGAATATTAATTGGGTAGTTATTGATTACTGTGTTACGTAATCAGATTCCAAAAATGTAGCTCGTAAAATGGGATTACATTGAATTTTAAAAAACTTGTAATCACACAAGTTACTTTTTTTATTGATTTACATTTCTACAATTTTGTTTTAAATTATATTTTTATATATAATTATTTTATCGCTAAGTCACAAACCCCCTGCAGTTCTTTCATGAATCCCGATGTGGGAAACCTTAACGTTTAATGAATGGAATATACTTTCTCTGTCTTGTATTTTAATATTAATGCAGTTCAACCTCTGTGTGCAATGACTTAGTTGAAATAGTTGACCCAAAATGTAAATTCTGTCATCATTTGCTCACCCTCGAGTCGCTCCAGACCTGTATGAAGTCTTTGTTCTGATGAACACAAAGGAAGATATTTTTTGAAGAAAGTTTGTAGGCAGGCTGCTTTGGTCACCACTGACTTTCATAGTATTTTTTTCCTACCATGGTGACCCAAAACAGTCTGGTTACAAACTTTCTTCGAAATATCTTTTAACTGCTTTTAATGTGGCTTGTTTTTCCACCTACAGATTTGGTTGAGGAGCACGACGGTAAACACGGAAACGTCTCTTTAGCACCTGATAATAAGACCTTGTCGAGTGACTCCAGTCATCAGAGTCAGGTGATGAATGCAACACAAGCTCCCGATATCCACACCAGCACCCATGCAGAAGCCGCTCATGCTCCCACCACTCCACCCAAGGCTGCTGAAACCACTGCAAAACAAACTACACCCACCGCAGACAAGAATCCGGAGCCCACCAGCTCTCCAGAAAACAAGTCCACGGCCGTCTCCACCCCTGCAGCCGACAAAACAGAGAGCACCTCAGAAGACATCAGCTACCGAACAGACTTAGTCTTTGGAGAAGAAGGTGGAAGCTCAACTGAGTCACCTCAAAACAGAAAGGGTGAGAGCAAGGGCGCAACCTACATCTACACCCAGGATGAAGATTCTCACTTCTTCTTTCATCTGGTCATCATCGCCTTTCTAGTGGCCATCGTGTATATCACCTACCACAACAAGAGGAAGGTGAGCTTCAATGAATGAATGAATGAATGAATGTTTGGAAATGTAAGCTGATATTTCCTACTGATACACTACAGTGAAAAAAACCGTAAAACCATATTTAGCTGCTGAAAATACTGTTTTAATCATTTTGCCCACCACTGTACATTTCTATAAGATCACACGGTATGTAAAATAAAGATGAAGGAAGTCGTGGAGCGCTGTGTGAACGATGACGGACCTCTTCTGTGTTTGTAGCTGATGCTGCTGGCTCAGAGTCATCGCTGGCGGGAGGGTTTCTGCTCACGCGGAGTGGAGTATCACCGGCTCGACCAGAACGTCAACGAGGCCATGCCTTCGCTCAAGATGACCAACGATTACATCTTTTGAAAACAGCTGATTACTTGATATTTGTCCACACACACACGGTGTCTTATTTAATCAGGGGAGGAAAGATTGTGCTTTAGTGGTGTGTTTAGTGGTGGCGCTCTTCAGAAGGTCTTCGGTTCTGCTTCTTGTTCTCCGTGTTTTCTTTGGTGTCTATCGAAGCAAATGGTTTTGCTCTAATTTTAACCGTTTCTGAAGAAAAGCAAAATAAGGTCTGTCTCTGTAAATATTTGATTATGAACCTGCTGTCAGGCGCATACACTCTTAGAAACAAAAGTGCTTCACGAATGCCACGGAAGAACCTTGTTTTGCATAAAGAACTCTTAACATCTGAACTTGTCACAAAAGGTTCTTCAGACTATAAAAGGTAAGAAAGATATGGTTTTTTAAAGAACCTTTGACTCGATGGCTCTTCTATGGCATCGCTGTGAAGAACCTCTTGAAGCACACGTCCATGGCAGCATCAGCACAGCTCCAGGACAGCGTTAGATGTGTGTGTGTTTTGCTGTGTAGCCGTTTTGGGCTGGTCCCTTTCTGTTTGTGTTTTGACTTCAGTGAAGTTGTTTTATAGGAGCCGGGTTCACCGTAGCCAAAGCTTGAGAGATTTATGGGAAATCGACGTGCAATTTTTTTTTTCCACTAAGCTTGGCCCATCTCAACATGACTGTAGCAACAGCAGCCGGAGCACGTGAAGCTTGTATCTGTGCATGAAGGCAGCATATTGATTTCCTCTTCAATCAATGAGTTATGCTCATCAATAAAGCACCTCTGTATGCACACAGTCACTGAGTGTCTCTTTTATTGTGAGACTGGAGTAAGTTACACGTGCATATCAACAAATGATTCCTAATGCATGACACAAAACATCTACTTTTTTTGTTTTAGATCACATTCAGCCATATGCTGGAGGACTATTATTTAACCAAGCTTGCATACTGCAGTTTAAGAGATGATTACATCAGCCTGTCGAAACCCCAAATCTCAAACGCCTCAGCTTGAGTGTTTATCTCCGACCGATTCAAGTTACACAACTGCTCTGTGAGTTTCACGAAGAGTATACGATGTTGTGTGTTAGCATCTCCTAAAATCATATAGGCGTGAATAAATACAGAAATAAATGATTGCAAATAAAAAATAATAAATTAAAAAAGAAGGGGAAAATAGAGAAAAATGTATGCCCTCAATTCTTCAAATGTTTTTGTTTATTGAGGCGTTGAGTAGCCACTGGAGGGCAGAAGAGTCCAAGAAACAAGTGTGCTTTCATCTCTATAATAAAATCCATAATATAGATATTGCAAACAAACAGTTAGCTAAAAAATATTACAAAGCTGTTAGTATGCACTTCAGAAATGTGTATATATATACTTTTCCAAGATTTTCTTTGACGTGACAGTCTGACCCCTAATAAATCTGGATGCCTAGTCTTTATATCTAATCCTAATTTTTCACTTTCACTCACTTTTAGTTGAATCAACTCCCTAGATAATTGATATTATATATAATTAATATTATATATAACCGTTGACACCACAGAGATCCTTCTTCGCTCATCTGAACACATGCATCAGATGTGCTCATTGAGACCAAGATGAGTTTGTTTCTTCATCAGATTTGGAGAAATGTAGCATCGCTTGCTCACGAATGGATGCTCTGCAGTGAATGGGTGCCGTCAGAATGAGAGTCCAAACAGCTGATAAAAACATCACAATAATCCACAAAGATTAAGCTTTAAGTGAAACAATTCCATCATTAATGCTTCCTCGAGTGACAAGTGTTCTGGTCTGAATCAGGAGAGAAATCTGCACAGATCAGTCCAAAGCAGCTCTGAATAATAGGACTTTGATTTCCTGTTTTTGAGACAACAGTAGATGGACTTATTCACTGGACTCATATTTTAGCCAGAAGTTTAATGTCTCAATAATGGATTTATTTCTTACAAACATGCAGCTTTTGTCTTCTCAAGACTTTAACTGAAGGACTGGAGTGCTGAGGATTTATTGTTTTTATCAGCTGTTTGGACTCTCATTCTGAAGGCACCCATTCACTGCAGAGCAAGAATGCTCCAAATCTTCTACATCTTGGATGCCTTAAGGGTGAGGACATTTTCAACAAATACACATTTGTGAGCCTGGAGCACAGAAGCAGTAATAATAGATAATAGATTTTTCTTTCATGTCAAAAATCAGTAAGTAAAGATCATGTTTCATGAAGATATTTTGTAAATTTCCTACCATGAATATATCAAAACTTTATATGTGTTGCTAATAACTTAATCTGAACAACTTTAACTGTTTTTGCACCCTCAGATTCCTATCATAACAAACCATACATCAGTGGAAAGAATATTTATTCAGTTTATTGGCATAAAAATCTCAATAAATTTATTTTGTGGTTCAGGGTCACAATTTTGGGTGAAATTGAATTACCAATATAAAATTAAAAGACTGGAAGTGTAATTTATTAAATAAAATAATACTTTATTATTTTATATTGCACTATTAAATAAAAAACATTAAAACCACTCTGAATTCACCTTAAGTTTCCTTTGTAATTAAAAAGGTACTTATGCTTTGTTTATTTACACTTAGATGCATTTAATTTGTCATTATCATGTAACTCTGAGGTCCGGTCTCAGGTTTGATTGAATGTAAGGAAGGGACTTCAAGGACGAAAGGTAGGGAAGCACTGCTGCAGGAAGGCCAAGACATGAAACACTGAATCAAGACGCGTCTCCTGTCTGGAGGGCACGAGGGCCAGCTTTCATCCGCCACGGGCCTTGTCCCACATCTCCGGGCCCTTTGCATGGCTCTTAATGAGATCATTCATGTCCCACAATACATCTGCAGGCGTGCAGGAAATTGCTTTCCAGCCAGAGCAGTAGCTGCTGATGGGGGCTTGATTGTGGTCAGCTGAAAAAAAGGCCTCAAGACGAGTGATGGAGAAATAGCAGCAGGAGGAACTGAAACAACACAAATAACCCGCTCTGATTTAGAGAGATAGGCTCTGATGAAACACCATGTACAGATTTCTGATGTGTTCTTTTACTTCCTGTGTCTGAGTGGAATCTGATAAATACAAGTATTTTATTCAGAGTTGTCCAGGTTTCCTTTTTTTTAACAATGCCAGTATGTTATATATATATATATATATATAATGGGCCATGGACAAAAAGGTTAAACCAAAAGAATTATAAAAGACAATTAAAATTAATATGCATTTTAGTTGTCAAAAATAAATTTGACACATTTTCTCCAGAATTACTACATTTATCACTAAAATGTCCTTCAGTTTAACAAATTTATGACACATTGAAAGATGAATTACTCTTACCTCCAATACTAATTAGTTGTAATTTTGCATTTGCCACTATCCTTGTGTCACGCTCAGATAATACAAACAGAGTTGATTAGTTCAAAAGGGGAATTTATTGTGATCAAACAAAATCAAGTCTTCAGCATTTTGAATAACAGGTGCAGTGAGCAAAACAGGATTCAACTTAGGAACATCGTTGGCAAGTAAACTCAGGTAAGTATCACAGGTTAGTATATTCACAGAGAGGCAAGAGCACAGTAACAGGTACTAATACTCAGTCTTTATAATGTCCTCAGAACAGGGTCCTTTAGCCACATAATCCAGTTCGTGCAAACTTTGAAGAAGAACACACAGCGATTCCCCAGGTGAGTTGAGTGAGCGTCTAACCTTGAGCTCAGCCGTGTGTTTGGCTGAGCGATCTCTTGTAGTGTGGTGCAGATTGCTGGCAGGTGTCACTAATCAGGTGATTGAGAGCGTGTAACTGGTGACGGTGAACGAGTGACTGGTGACGGTGTGGTTACTGATCCAGGTTCAGATGCAAGTGGCGGTGTGACACCTAGGTTTTTGTCAGTAAGATTTTTTATTAGTTTAAAAAATAATAACATTTAATATTCTTCCTTATTCTTTTATATATTTTAATATGTACAAGTCAGAATATGCATGATGTTAGAATTTTTACAAAAATATTGTGTTACACTGAATGACAAATTTTGATGTTTTATTTTCCAAAAACTTATTTGAAACCTTCGCTGCAGACACTTATATTTATTGTTCTTTCTATGGACAAAAAATCCCTTTTGTCAATTTCTTTAGGTTTTGGTAAGCAGTCATTAGTCAATAGATGCATATGTTTACATTTTGTGTGTACAGTGTGTGTTTTTTTCTCCTAATGTTAGCTTGTTCTTGAGTGGTGAATTTTAAAGGTTATTTAAACATTTTTACATCATTGATGTAGTTTGTGTGCAGTAGTAGTTTTTTTTAAAGGAGGAGTAAGGTGGACTTACTCAGAGTTGTTCACACTGTTGTAAAATTCTCTTGCTAAACATTTCTAGACATGGACAGCTTCAAAAAACAAATAATGATATAGGCCTACATAATTATTATCAATAACATCATACTGTTAAAACCGCCTAATAGATCTGAATCAGATCAATTTCAGATCAGCGATCACACAGTCAACCGCACCATCACAGTCACACGCTCACAGTCTCCTGATTATTAACACCTGATGGCAATCTGCACTTCCCTATCAGAACTCACTCAGCCA
>JAUMHP010000078.1:12047420-12092281 GCA_032361065.1 Enteromius trimaculatus | reverse complement strand
AGGACAGTTTGATCTGCTGAAAGGATCATTGGTGCTCCCCTGTCCACCCTCCGAGATCTGTACACATCCAGAGTGAGGAAAAGGGCTCAGAAAATCACTCTGGACCCCTCAGCTTTCACTTTTTTGATTTTGCCATCTAGTCGGCACTATAGAGCACTGAATACCAGGACAGTCAGACGCTAGAACAGTTTCTTTCTACTTCATGAACAGTTACGTTATCCCGCTGTGCAATAACTTGATAGTACATCCTGCATCCTTCATTGTGTAATACTGTTTCTATTCTATTCTATCTATAACACACCTGTACATATAATTTATTATTATTATTTATTAGTTATCTTTTTGTTTTGTTTGTTTTCCCAGCTATCAAATTTATGTTCTGAGGATGTTTTCCTAACGTTCTGGTTTGGTTGTGGAAATGTTATTTTCAATGTTTTCAAAAATGTGGAAATGCCCATTTTGCTTAACGTTCCTAGAACGTTACTTTATGGTTAGCACGTTGTTCTAAGAACGTTTTCTATCAGCATTATAAGGAAATTCATCAAGTACAAATAACATCCTAAAGATGTTCTAAGAACGTTTTCTATCAATGTTATAAAAAAAAGTTATTAAAATGTTCCAAAAACTTTATTTTAATAACGTTTTGCACTAACATGTACACAACTTTTAAAGAACGTTAGTGAATGTTCTGAGAACATTCCCTGTTACAGTAGCTTGTTGTTGTCTCTGAGTACTGGAAGCTGTGACACTAAAACAAATTCCTTGTATGTACAAACATACTTGGCAATAAGGCTCTTTCTGATTTTTTTTTTCATTTGGCTTTCGTGCCTCAGGATTTTTTGTCGTATGAAATTCTAAATACATCTTGAATATGGACCTCAAAAATGCTGCTGAGCTAGTTTTAGCATATGCAATGCAAATATTTTAAAAACAGTTTCTTATGTGCTGTAGTCAGCAGTTGGGGACCTAATATGGTATTGAATGTCTTTACTCTTGCTGTAGACAAATGCTGCAATGAGATCTCATCAGAGATTTGCATCATTATTGTAACGCCTTTCAAAGAAAGAATAGAGGCTAAACCAGTTCAAGCACTTTCTCCAATTGCTTCATGCGTCACAGAAGCTGATAAACATATTAACTCAGTCATTTCCTGCTCGATTCCTGTGATTACTGGAGGTTTGACGCTTCAGCGGCTGCCTGCTTCAAGGATTCAAATGAAAAATGGAATAACATTTTCCAGATTAGGAGGGTGTATGAAATTATTTACATTTCTAGATTGCATTCAAATATAGGATTTTGCAGTTCTATTGCAGAACATGAGATGATTGATGATCCAGAAGTAAAATGCTTTTTAAAAAACTGGAATACTTTTAAATAGTTGTGTTTTCTTTAAAGGTTCATGCCAGGATGACAAAAAAACTAAAGGAGGCGTCAGTGAGAGAACTAAACACAGCTGAAGAACAACACAAGGAGAACATGGTTCTGAGAGACGAAGCCAAACCTGAGCAGGAGGAAACAACAGTGAAGAGAGGACAGGAACATGCCTGTGGATTCAGAGAACATCTAAATGTGCACCAGACGAACAGCCTCGACATATATCGACCAAAGTGTAAGTAATATTACACATGAACATAAACATCATGTCTATGTCTATATGATGTGGATGTTTCACGTAATAAGATTCATGCAGTGCAGAACAATGCTGGGTTTTCGGTTAATCTGAAGAAGTTAGACTTTTATAGGATGTGAAATCCTGCCACGAGAACGCATCGCACATTAAACCCCTTATGTACTGGTTTTCACCAAACACTGCAACGTTGATTGATGAAGGATGAATATTAATGCAATGGTTCCCCTTAAAATGAAACTGTGCTGATAATGATTTCACTCTCAGGTCATCCAAAGACGTAGTTGAGTTTGTTTGTTCATCAGATTTGGAGAAATGTAGCATTCACTGTCTCAGCAATTTTTGCTCTGCAGTGAATGGGTGCCGTCAGAATGAGAGCCCAAACAGCTGATAAAAACATCACAGTAATCCACACCACTCCAGTCCATCAGTTAGTGTCTTTAAGCCAAAAGTTGTGTGTTTGCCAGATGTTTGTAACATCAAACCTGCTAAAATATGAGAATAGCAACAGTATCAAGTTCAAAAAGTCTTAATAATGGATTTCAGACAAACATGCAGCTTTTGTCTTCTCCAGATGTTAACTAATTCACTGCAGAGCATCCATTGCTGAGACACTGACGCGATGCTACATTTCTCCAAATCTGATGAAGAAACATCTTCGATGACTTGAGGGTGAGCGCATCTTCAGCAATGTTTTAAGTTTTAAACCCTTTATAAAAAATTAAGTGTATCAGTTTTGATTTTGGGTTGAAATCTGTTAAGGAAGCGTGATTCACTCAAACAATTTGCTTGTTTTCCAGTCTCATCCAGACTGACCTACTGAGCATTATTTTATGTGAGAGAAATTCAAAGACGAGGTGAGAGATACACTGCTCATATACAGAGCACCCATCTGTGTGTTTTGATTTCTAACACTGTGTTTTCTCTTCAGAAAGAAGACGTTTTCTCCACATCACTTTCAGTCAATGATCCCGAATGAGACTGGAATACAACAGACCAATCATTTTGAGTTCATAACTTGATAACTAACTGTACTGTGTACATATTTCATTAAACATTTAGATTATACACAGGCTTATGAGAGCAATATGATCAGACAATGTTAAAGCAGTAACACAGTAATCAAATGTTTGAGATGTAGCTGTATAGTTCTCATTTGTAGTATAGGAGCATTGAGAACAAGGACTGTGTAGCAACAGAAATGCCAGGTCACTTTATACAATGTGATTATACAGCGAGACTGGACATTTCCTAAACCTTCATGGTTTGGTTTGTGGACAACCTGGAAAGTTTACTTTACCCAAACTTTCCGTTTAAGGTGTTTTAATCTGAAGCATCTGGTGTCAAGTGTCTTGCTCAGGTGCACAGTGATCTCTTTGAATTGCGTGAACCAAATGATCATGGGTGTGTCTGTACTGTTTTGACTATTTTTACTTTGTGAAAGGTTATGAAAGTGTACATTACACTGTCTTTATTCCTGAACAGCTGTTTGTTTTCAGTCATCATGATGACGACTCAAATCTAAGTGTCTCTTGCTGTGCAATGCACAATAAATACTTCACTTTAAAATATTAACGCTATAAAATATATCGTGTTAATATGCAGAGAGACACATATTAGGCTACATTTACTGTATGTGAGTGTCTGCATTATAATGACATGACAGTATAACATGCAATAAAAATTGATTTTAAAACTAGACCAGGGACGTGAATTAAGAAAATAAAAACCTGAGACAGATTTCATTTTCATTAATACTACTTTACAAATAAATGGTGTTAAATGTTTGCTCTTTAATAATTGCGTAACGCTATTTCCTCATTAGACTGTATGAGCTCATGCAAGTCCTCTACTGAACACATGACCTAGCACAAACAATGGAGACAGCTGGTTTTACAGCTTTTAACCTCAATACAAGCTTATTTATCTCACGTTCACGTTTTAACCACAATCCGATTGCGTAATTTGTATTACAGCCAAAAATGAATCTGGTGCAGAAATGTATATGATCTAGGTTCAGAACTGACTTAATGCTGGTAAAAACAAAAAAGTTGGCATTTGTTAAGCTTTTAAGGAAATTAACTTTTTGCACATGCATTATGAAAAATGCTCCTTCTCTGGATCTGGTGTTTTGTGAAGGTTTAAATACTGAACCGCAATCAAAAACATTCACAAAAACTCTTTAATACTGACTGACATATAAAATAAACTGCAAACTAAATATCTTTAAACCCGGTTTAACACGACTAGGCTTTAGTTAAATTAAGCTATTTTTTTGCATAAATGCCTTAAAAGAAAACATCTTGTGCATCTTGACACAGAACAATGAAACTGACATAGGCCTATTTTAAGAAATGTCAGAGCAAGACATTTTCAGCTGAGACAGCTCAAATATACACTTCAGCCTGGGCTTGTCTGTGAAAGTGGGGTAAGTGTTAACGAACGCATTTTTGCTTCTTTACTGCAGAAGGTGACAAGGAAGCTCAAACATCTACGTCTTGTTATAGTTGGTCTGAAAGTCATAGGTGTAAGACAGTAGACATCACTTCAATCTCTTTATGAGTCATTGGCTTTTAAGAACGCGCAGGTGATTCAAGCCATGTTTTATCTTCAACATATAAACTACTGCCATCAGGAAAGTTCCTTTATGTAAAAGTAACCTCTATAAGAACTCATTTGTAAATCTTAAACTGTAGTATTTATAATGGTATTTTAATTAATAAGTGTTGTTGTTGTTTTTATGCGGATGTTTGTGTATTGTTGCAACCGAAAAATGTCCTGTAAAGGATATATTCATTCATATATATATACATATTCATTCACGTTTGCTCACTAAATAAGTTTTATTATTTTTCACAATATGCCTAAAGCTAATCTTGAACCGTTTATTGTCGGTGATTTACTGAAGCGCTCTTTCCCTGAATCACAGAATGCAAATAAACGCATTTGCGTCATGATCTCAGTCACCTGCATTCTGCTATGCATTCTTCAGATGTTTTGATTTCACACTGACAAATGATGAAGTACAGGAAACTTTTCCCGGTTCTCAATGGTTGGGTCACATGTCTGTTCTGATGATGAACAGAAGGGAACAATAACACTCAGTCAAAGGCAACTACCCATATGCATAGTTGAAGAGAAGAAAATAAACAAAGTTTGTCAAGATAAACTTTAGGTTGGCTCAGAGAAAGCTTAGCCTAAAAGTTGAAAAAAAACCAAGTCATTTTAAAAGCTGAGAGATGAAATGATGGAACTGTGTTCTGACAGGGTGCTGCAGTGCTGCTAGGGTGTTGCTAGTTAGAAAGTTATTAATATTTATTATTATGTGTAGCTATTTACTGCTAGCATGTTTGAAATCATGTTTGCTAACATGAGACAAAAGATCCATCCCCCATGTCTAGAAAATTGTCCGATGCAGAGATATAAGTCCTGCTACCTCAGCAGCTGCCACTGATAATACTCCAAGGGATGTTTCGGCAGCGTGCATGATATAAATCACCCCCGTGCCTCTACGACATGCGGATTTGAAGATGCCCATCTCTGTTGGGTTAAAAGTGGTCACAGTGGTTGCTAGGGCATGACTAGATTTTTGCCAGGGTGATATTTAGATAGCGCTTTACAACCTGATTTACCGAGAAAAAAAAAAACGTAGGTCCTAACTGTTTCAAAGAAAGTAGCAATCCAAGTCAGTCTCTACATTCCCATATAACCGAGGGAAAACTTACTATACCATAAAGTAAAGTTCAAGTATATTTTATATAGTAAGTATACAAACATCAGTGTACTTGTAGTGTACTTGTAAGTGTACTACTTCAGTACTCCTTGGTACTAAATTGGCCTTCATTGTAGTATATAAAAGTATATTTTAAGCATACTTTGATAACAGTAGAGTACACATCTAGTTCACAACAAAGTTTTTAGCTTGTATTGCAACTTTACTAAAAGTGAACTTATTGATATTCTGAACGCTAGTTACTTTGTTTTCTCATTTATTGACTGACAGGTCTCCCGACCTCATGTTGGGAGAAATGAGAAATACAGAGGAACCGTGTGGTGTGTGAAAACAGTGTAGTTCTAGAGTTCTAGAATTTGCATTAATGCATTAATGTGCTCCCTCGTTTATCTAAAAAAGATTTAATAAAAAAAAACCTTGCAATAATTAAATTACACAAATGTAATTTATCTAATCTCATTTATCAACCAATATCTTTGCTGCTAACCTTTGATGATCCACTTACAAGCAAAAAAAAACTGTGCTTTATTGATTTTTTTTTTTTTTATTGCTGTAAAATATTGAACTTTCTTCTGTATTCTACTTTACAGACGAGAATTGACTTTTTCTTCAGCCTGAGGTTTATTGGTGACACTTTTTGGTGTGCTTTTAAATTTGTTTTTAATACAAGAAGTTCTATAGCAAACACTCTATAGCAAGCTCTGCTCATATATAAAAAGTAACTGAAAAGTAATGCAAAAGTAACGTAACGCACTACTTCCCATAAAAAGTAACCAAGTAACGTAATTAGTTATATTTTTACAGAGTAACGCAATATTGTAATGCATTACTTTTAAAAGTAACTTTCCCCAACACTGGCCATGGTGATATTCTACAGTATAGAAATGTGTACGCAAAATATTATCCTTTATGTATAGCTGCAGGACGCCTGCATCATGCAAAGAATCGGATTGGAACTGCTTGAAGACGGTGGAAATGCACTGCCAGTAAAGTACTTTTCCACTCGTGTTTGTTTTCTGGGCGGAGTCTCGAGTCATGATCAGATCACACTGTACCTGCTCTACTCTTTCACTTGCTTCATTATCTCTTCTCTCTCGGAGCTCTAGCTCTGTTCTCGTCGTTCATCAGGCTGATATCACAGGATTTACAAACGCACACAGAGCTGATGTGGATGTTTCTCCTCCTGATCCAGTCACTTTTTTCAGTCAACCGACGGTAAATAAAATACTGATAATATGAGCTTAATTTCTTTGAATTTGGGTGGAAATATCGTAGTTAAATAGAAAGTAAAATCACATGATAATCATTGCATTTGACTTTTAGGGCGGAAGGGAAGGTAAGATGTGACAGATCACACCTGGAGTATCCTAGAGAAGAGATAGAGCCACTGAATGAGAGATGAAAGACACACAATCCAACGAATCTTGTGAGAAAAGCCTACCGAAGCTCACTCGCAGAGAAAGCATGCAACATAACCCAAACAGTGAGTAGTTGTGTATAATAATAAATTACTTTTTAAATATGGATAAAGAAAACCGGAGCTAGTTTCTCATTTCCTCAAGGCGTTTATTTGTTTTTTAAACGAACCGAGACGCTTTTAACAGTAAGTTATTATATAGCACTGATCAAGGTGGGGTTTGTGGAGGAGGACGGAGGCGTAATATAAACTGTTGCTTTTTATCTACTATTGAGTAAGAATAAGCTCCTCCCCAATTTCCATTCAGATTTCCTATTCATTCAACACCTGCTGACATTTGTATGTTACAAGTTGGCACAATGGAACATGTAATATTACATGCTATTTTATCATAGGCATTTTAGATGTGTGACAGCTTGCCCCAATTAAACTATAAGAGCATTTGTTGAACACAATCAACTTTAATTGATAATGTGAGTGTGTTTGGGCGACTGAAATGTACAAAAATGATTTGAATTGACTTGAAGACAGCTGAAGCATTTGTCATCTCAAGAATTTTAGATAAGTGCTAGTCAAACACAAGCCCTGTGACAACTAGCCCCTATACTTCACATTCTTCATGAAGTCCTGATTTAAACTTCTAATTCATCTTTTATTTATTCCAGTGTGTCAGGATGCAGACACACCTGAAGAGTTGCTTTTGGGTGAATCAGTCGCAGATGAGGTGAGCTTCACAAAACAACTGTTGTGTGGAACTGAAATAAGAATCAAATGTGATTTATTTAGCTTTTTCAGTATTGGTAACAACCTAGCAATCAATCTTGCATAGCAACATAAAGTCTGTTTAAAGAAAAATCTAGTTATAGTGTATTATAATTGCTCTCTTTTGTCTCTCTTTAGGTCACTTCAGCTGGTTTCGATCTCTTCATCTTCTGTTGTCATCCATTAGTCAGTAAACTCACAGTATGTCTCCCTCTCCTGGACACACTCATGTAGAGTTGAACCAAAAATGGAAAATCCGTCATCATTTAATCATACTGTTTAAAACCTGTATGAGTTTTTTTTGTTTGTTTGGTGAATGACAGCAGCAGATCTAAGCAGGTTATTATTTCCTGAAGTGCTGCCTGGTGCAAGTGTTAAACTCTAGATTATCTGCAGTGTTTTTTTGCTCTTCTGTCATGGTGTTTGCTCAGAAATCATTTCTCCAGAAATGATGTGGTCTCCTCCTATTATTTGCTGCAGAACCTGGAGAAACCAAAGACATTGTTCAATGTTCTGCAACTGTAGGCTGCATTGATACTTCTTTAATGTTTATATTTGTATATAAATTGTATAGTTTCTTATGAAATAAAAACCTCTGTGAGGTGCATCACATCTAATACCAGATCTTCACTTCATGTTTGTTTGGACATTTACATTATTTCAACAATTTTATCAGTCTACTGAACACCACCTTTATGTTCAAATTAAAATAAAAAAGCATTTATAATGCAACTACATAAAATGAAATATATAAACAAACACATGTAAGGTACAGATATGATATAAACAAACATACATACACATTATTATATTTTAATAACATACACTGATCAATAATTTTTGTAACTAGATCAGGAACATGTTTTTTTTTTTAAGTCACATTGAGACGTTGATTTCATTTTCATAAATACTACACTAATAAAAGGAGTCAGATATTTAACCTTTAATGCTATATCCTCATTTAAAGCACAAGCTCATTAACTCCTCTATTGAACACGTGACTAAACACGCATTGTAGTCATTTAATAGGCTACTAGCTTTACAAAAACTAACCTCAACATAAGGTCACTTCCCTGACGTCTGCATTTTAACCTTAAACTAATTGCGTCATTTGTATTACACCCAAGTGAGATACAGAGCAGGAACGTTATGTTTAATGTGGGTTTATACTGTTTTTATGACTTATTGAGTAAAATGCATGCATAGATGTTATTGGTGTTGTTGTGATACTGAATTGCCAATTGCAAAAACAATAAAATGCAACTGACAATCATACATGAAAATGTAAATAAACAACCAAGATAATTTCGTAGTCTTAATAATAGCAGTTTAGTTTTACTGCAGAAGGTGACAATCATTTCATTCATGTATGCTCACTTTATCATTCCCTGATCAGAGTTTTGACTTGTTTTTTCCACAACGCCACAAAATCTAATCTTGAACAGTAGGCTTACAACATTTTAACCGCACGTGATCCAGATAACCACAAGTACGTCATGATTTGTCAATCATTCTGCTTTCACCTTTGTATTCGAGCATGTTATGATTTTTCACTGTCAGAAAATGAAGAAGTAAACTTCTGATGTGAACAGAGGGGGAAATGCTAAACGCACACACAACTAGTCAAATAAATATGCACACTTACAGAAAATGCATGTAGCCTAAATAATAAAATTAATTAAGTAGTGGAAAGTGAAGTAATATATAGCCTAGTCTTACACTAAAAAAAATCTAAATACACATTTCCAGTTCACATTTCTATATATGTATATTAGGTTATAGTCTATATCCTAATGTTTTTAAAATGGAATGTGAACAATGGAAAAAGGACAGGCTATTTAAAATATTCTTGAATATTCAAAAATAATGTTTGCATTATGCTTTTAAAACATATTTAGTTTAACTGGATATCACTTCTGCTGTGGTTTATGCATTTATCACTTTATCATACAAATAAGCTCCATTTGCACTAACATTATTTGTCTACATTTGCACTACTCTGTCTGGTTTGCACTTTCTGCCATGTGCCCTTACTTATATATTGTTGTGTATTGCTTTTATGTTATATGTATAATTGTATTTATTAATTGCATTTTTAAAATGTGCATCTGCTATCCAGCAAGGTTCTGAGAGTAACGCAATTTCAATTCTCTGTATGTCATGTACGTGTGGCAGAATTAACAAATAAAGCTGACTTTGATAATAGCCAATTTCGTGGTAGCCTAATCATGGCAATCATTTTGAATATCATTAGACTTGAAAATCCGTAAACAATAGAGCATTGTTTGAATACATTTGAATACATCAGAGAGAAGGCACAGTTTTCCACTGTCAGTAAAGCAAGTTATTTTTTCCGCGTGTCATTTTTGACGCTTGCGTCAGAGTGGGCGGGGCCTGAGTGTAAATACCGAAGATTGCTCCACTGTTTTTCTTTATTGCTCTCTTTCTCTCTCTCTCTGTGTGTTTCTTCTCTGAGCTCTTGTTCTGTTCTAGAGGACATTGTGAAAGGGAAGTGATATGTGACAGATCACACCTGGAGTATCAGACACTACAGAAGAAAAAAAATCGCATTAAATAAGAGATGATTAGAGAAAAAGACATAAACTCCAAAGAATCACTAAAGAAAAAACTACTGAAGAATATGCGCAAAGACAGCATGCAGCAGAAACCAAACAGTGAGTGCTGTTCTGTTAAGTGTATGTTTGCATTATTATTAGCTACAGAAAATGTATGTGCACAGTTTGTATTCTAGATATTCCTCAAGAAGTACAAACCTAAAAGCATTTATATAGCCTTTATATAGGTTTATTATAGCACTGATTAATATAATACTGATTAATATGGTTTGTGGGGCGTAGTCATGCGCACTAGTCATGGAAACAAACAAGGGTAACTCAGAAAGGGTAAGACAGAAACATGGGGACAAAGCATAAAACATAAAAGTCCAGGGAAAACAAAGACCAATCATGGCATTAAAAATGTGAGGTCAGTAAGTTTTTTGAATGGTTTTTAAAGATGTTTCTTCTGCTCATCAAGGCTGCATTTATTAGATTAAAAATCCAGAAAAAACTGTAATATTGTGAAATATTATTTCAATTTAAAATGAATGTTTTCTGTGTGAATATATTTTAAAGGGGTCATACAAACCCATTTTTCCACAAGCTAATATGATACTTTAGGGTCTTAATGAAAAATTTGTAATATATTTTGTTTTAAAATTTCTCAAAGATCTCATTTTACCCTGTAAAAAACAGCTCTTTTGAAATCACTCTGTTTTGTGTACTTCCCCTTTAAATATATTTTTTGGAACCTGTGATTTTCTTTTTCTTTTTTTATTCTCAGGAGTTTTTGATGAATAAAAAGTAAAAAACTACATAATATAAAACATTTCTAAAATTTAAAAGAAGAAAGAATAAAAATGTACTGATCCCAAACGTTTATACAGTAGTGTAACAGTAAAATACTGTAACAGTAGTTCTGAACATTATTATCCATTTTAAATAAATGCTTCTCTTTTTAATATTTTAATGATCCTAAAAAACTTTTAAGCAGCTCAACTGTTTCCAACACTGCTAATAAAACATCAGCATATTAAAATGATTTCTGAAAGACTGGAGTAATGATGTTTGTATCACAGGAATAAATTACAATTTAAAATATATTCACACAGAAAACAGTTATTTTAATTTAAAATAATATTTCACAATATTATTTATTTTTCTGGATTTTTAATCTAATAAATGCAGCCTTGATGAGCAGAAGAAACATATAGTGTATATATAGATTTCCTACACATTGGAGTTTGTATGAGGTAAGCTGTCACAAACAGAACATAAAACAGGTTTTGCTAACAGAGCTTTTTTCTACATGTTAGCATGCACATGAATATTGTTTAGAATGTGTGACAATTCAACCCAAATAAAAATTATTGTCATGGTATGTATATAATTCATCTTGATTATGATGCAGTTCATGTGGAAGCCACAGAGTTTGAATAGAAAACCTCGAAGAGGTCTGTCGTGTATGCTCCATATAAAGACACATTAAAACAATTATAACTGATCTTTTATTTATTCCAGTGTGTCTGGATGCAGACGGACCTGAAGAATTTCATTCCGATGAATCAGAGTCAGTCACAGATGAGGTGAGATACTGATAGTCTAGTGAAGGAAAAACAACTGATGTGTGGAACTGAAAAAAGAGTGAAATGCTTTTTGGCAATCTAGTAAGCGCAAAACTAATTTAGAGTATTATAACCGCTCTCTTTTTCTCTCTCTAGGTCATTCAGCTCCTTCATCTTCTTCTGTCATCTAGCAGTCAGTGAACTCACAGAATGTCTCCCTCTCCTGGACACATTCGCTAGAAGATTTTTTTTTTTTTTTTTTTAACAATTTATGGAACCATTTACAGTTGCTACAGTTGATAAACCTAGATTACAGGCTAATTAAAGCACATTCGGTATTATTTACTAGTGATGGATCTGAAAATGAAGTAAATTTTTTTTACCTAAAAATATTTTAGCCAAGCTTCATTTGTTTCGCTTAAAAAAAATGCACGCAAACTACAGTAGCCTAAGTGTATTCATTTAATAAGCTTTATTTCTTTTGATCATAAAAATCAGCATTGTGTGCAACATTATTGGCCACATTTCATAATAAATACCATTTGTATTATTAAATGAAGATATTATGAAAACAAAAATTGTAACCTAGCTGTTTTGGGTCACCATTGACTTCCATAGTTGAAAAAAGAAAAATACTATGGAAGTAAATTGTGCTCCAAAACAGCCTTTGAGTAAGATACTCAAACTATTCTGTAAAAAAATAAAAATAAAAGTGTGTTTCAAACAGCTTCTGAACATAACACAGCTTTAATGGACTGAATTTTCCATTATTTATGTAAACAGCGTTGTTTTTTTGTATGAGTCCATAGATTAGCTAATTGGGTGAAACACGTCCCACATGAAGAGCACTGGTACGGTTTCTCTCCAGTATGAATTCTCTCATGATTTCTCAAAGCTGATAAATCAGCGAAACCCTTTCCACAGTGTGAGCACCGGTGCGGTTTCTCTCCGGTGTGGATCCTCTGGTGTTTTGTTAAACTGCCGGATGTAGAGAAGCACTTCCCACACTCAAAGCACATGTGAGGTCTCACTCCGGTGTGAACGATCTGGTGCTCTTGGACACTGTGCCGTACAGCAAAACTCTTTCCACAGAAGGAGCAAACGTGAGGCTTCACAGCAGCATGAATTTTAATGTGCATTCTTAATCCCGATGCCGCAAAAAAAAGTTTTATCACACTGATCGCAGCTGAATGATTTCACTCCAGAGTGAGACACCAGGTGATCTTTGAAATTGCATCGGTCCCTGAAACTCTTGCCACACTCAGTGCAAGCGAATGGTTGTCCTCCGCCGTGAACTCTCATGTGATCTTTTAGGTTTCCTTTAGAGCTGAAACTCTTTCCACACTGAGTGCATGTATAAGGCTTCTCTCCGGTGTGAACTCTCATGTGTCTGTTAAGGATTGATTTATATCTGAAAGTCTTTCCACACTCGGAGCAGGTTGAGTGCTCAGCTTGCTTTTGGCTGAAATTCCCAGCCTTTCCTTCTGCGTTTTTGAAACTGATGTCGTTTATCCTCATGCGCTTCCATTGCATCTAAAATCAACAAAGAAAATACTCAATATTCAAATAAATTAAACATACAGTCACCATTTAATATAAATATCTGTTTTAATCTCAATCAGTCAGGGAAACACCAACCTGTTTGCTCCTCTGTATCTTCATCTCTCGTTCTGCAGGGTTCTTCCTCTAGCTCCATCTTTCCAGTAGTCTATCAGCAGCTTCTCCTGGACTAATTCCTCCTGCTTGCTTCTTCTTCAGCTGTGTGAAGATGGGAATACCAGCATTTAAACTCTCATGAACGGCTGTGGGAGTTGCTTCGCTGAACGTGTCAATTAGCAGATGATCATCACACTAATCACTCTCAATTATCAAGCTTTCAAATAGTCCATTAGAAACCAATCCGTGGATTTATTATGCTTTTTACAACATACATAGAACTCAACAAAAATAAAATCAGTTAAATACTATTTAAATATATGCAAACATCCACAAACATACAGTACATACATACAGTAAATAAATATACATTTCACTTCTACCACCACAAACGCTGTGACTACATTGAAATATGTAGATTGCCAATGTTAATATTTGATTAAAACATATAAATTTAACATTTAGTTGTTTTAGCTAAAGAGTGCATTCATTAATTGGATGAATTAAAGAATGATACAGTGTAGAGTTAATATGTCAGAGATAATCTTTGCTGCATCCACACTAAATAACGCCAAACATCAAATGAGCGTTGTGTTCATATACTGTGCAACTATTTAGTCCTTATCTTCTCAGAAGTGTTGTTATAATCAGAAATGAGCTCTAGATTTCCAGCACTGTTGTTACAGCAGCTCTTATTATTGATGAGGGTTGATTGCTGTATTCAGACATCCAAAGAAAGCGTTTACAAACTGCAGATATGCAAAAAATGAGTCAGACCAACTGAAATAAGCCTGGCTTGTTTGGTAAACTTGTTTTAAGAAGCAGACACCTTTATACTTACACTATACATTTGTCAACTACAAGTATAACTTTTCTCATACTGTATTTCTGCCACTGTAATTATGCAGCTGAATTCCAGTAACTTACTGTACATTTTTTATTTATCAAATTTATTGGCAACAGCTTGTTTGAACTTGTTGAAACTATTACAAACCAGAACCAAAAATCCTCATCAACCTTTTTCTGATATTAGTTCCCAGAAATGCTTTGCATGAGGCTGTTATTTTATATATTTTTTCCTGTTAAGATAAAGACTTTAATGTTTCATATTAATTTATCTTTGAAGAAACTGTTAAATAACATACATTTTATCATTTTAAATTTAGTAATATTGTAATTTGACAGTATTTTTTTATTTTTTTTTGCAGTGTATATTTAGTGCATTATTTAATTATCTCTTTATCTTATATCAGTGTTATTTTCCATCTCTGCTGTGTTTCTGCTGCACAGGAAGCCAAGTCCAATTCTTTGTGTCCAAAGAACCTTTTAGCGCAGGTTTGTTGTTTGTAACATGATTTAATTCCAGCCATCGAACATCTGACCCAGAATCTGTGCAAAAAGAAAAACAATGACATTGACTTCCGTTCTGAGTGACCTTGAGATCTGGATCATTCAGTACAGACGAGACACACATGCAGTAAAAACAGTAAATCTTTCTGTAATGAAACTAACTGAATGCAAATACTTTTGAAACGCTTTCTTATGTGGAGTTATATTTGCGTGAGCTAAATCAGCAGTGGACTCACTGGGTGACCTAATATGGTATTAAATGTCTTCATTCTTGTTGTGGCCAAATGCTGTAATGAGATGTCATCATCAGCGATTTGCATCATTAGCTATTGTAATGAAAATAACAAAGACAGAATCAAAGAAAAGAGGCTAACCCAGTTCAGGCACTTCATGCGTCACAGATGCTCAGATACATATTTACTCAGTCACTTCCTGCTCCATTCTGCTGTTCTTTGCTGTGATTACTGGAGGTTTGACGCTTCAGCTGCTGCCTGCTTCAAGGATTCAAATGAAAAAGAAACGGAAAACAGGAATAAATATTTCCAGATCTGGATTGAGGTGAGTGTATCTAAGCATGGAATATTTTGTATTTCTGGATTGCATTCAGTTAAATATGTTAAATGTTTATTTTTTTATTTATTCTTCAATTTAAGCCTATTTTCCAGGTGAATGGAAATCTCAAATCTCCAAACTTCTTTATAAAGTTCCCGAAACCACATATTTAATGTTTTTAATAAAATGTTATAATAAGAAACTTATGAGAGGATGTTATAGGCTATATATAGTGTAGTAAGACTCAGATTCATAAGTATTTTAAGCTATTGACTAAGCACACACAACAGAGAGTGACCCCTTAAACTCAACACAAGGTCCTGTTGTTTAAATTTTAACCTTAATCAGATCGTGTTATTTTTTTATTACAACCAAGTGAGTCTACAGTGCAGAAACATTATGTCTGATGTTGGCTATAATGAAAATAATTCATATTACTCAGTTATACTAACGTCTGCTCAGTCAGAATTGCATAATTGCATTTGTATATTTTTTTGTTTTCTGCAAGTTGGTGCCTGTAGGATGGCAAGAAAACTAAAAGAGATAGCAGCGAGAGACCAAAATACAGCTGAAGAACAAGAAAAAAAGAAATGGGAAAGATCACTGAGAGACAAAGTCAAACCTGTGCAGATGGAAACAACAACGAAGAGAGGAATAGAAAATAAGAAGAGAACGTTAAGAGAACACCTGAAAGTGCGACGCATAAACAGCCTTAAGAAACATCGACCAAAGTGTAAGAACGTTTGAGAAGACAGGAACATAAATATCTGTAGATTTGTGTATGTGGCTGCTTATCATAATAAGATTTGTGCAGAAACTTTAGTTCAACTAAATAACTTCACGTCAAAAGAATACACATGAAGTAAAATCCTGCTATAAGAAATCTGTATTAAATCACATATTTCTCACATATAGAAAAAAACAAATATTCACAGATCTCTGCATCAGTGTCTCAGCAACGGATGCTCTGCAGTGAATGGGTGCCGTCGGAATGAGAGTCTGATAAAACATGGATTATTCTGGTGTTTTGGATTCTCATTCATACGGCACCCATTCACTTCGGAGCATCCATTGGCGTGTGATGTAATGCTGCATTTCTCCAAATCTGATGAAATCTGTTTCTTTAAAGCATGAAGAAAACTGAACGAAACAGCGGTTTTTATTTTGGGTTGAAAGATTCGCTCAAACAGTAGCCTGAATCTTTGTTTGTTCGATTGTTTTCAGTCTCTCTTCAGCTACGCTGACCTGCAGAGTGTCATTCAGCGTGAGGAAGATCAGGTGAGAGATTATAAGAACTGCTTCATACGTAATTTTGATTTCTTACACTGTTTTTCTCTTCAGAAGGAAACCGTTTCCTCACGTTCTTCACATCACTTTCAGTCAATGACTCCAAATGAGACCGGAATACAAAACACCAATACATTTGTAATTAATATTTATAATCAAGATTGTGCACACAGGCTTATATATGTGCCATATGAAGAATATGACTCGGATTAAGGCATTCAAATCAAATGTTTTGTATTATTTGAACTGTAACTCAACGTAGTTCTCATTTCTGTATGAGCAGCATTGAGAACAATGATTGTTGATGGAGAACGTTTGAGCTGTAGCTCTACATAGTTCTCATTTCTAGCATAAAGAGCATTGAGAACAATGACTGTAAAGCAATAACAGCTTGGACTGGAGATTTCCTACAGCTTCGAGATGTTTTTAACTGGTGTCATATGTCTCCTTCGGGTGATCTCTGGAATGAATGTCTGTATTATTCTCTTTCCGTTTACTTTGTGAAAGGTTATGAAAGTGTCTAAGTGTTCATTACACTGTCTTTACGTGTTTGTTTTCAGTCATCGTGACCACTACTCAAATCCAAGTGTCTTGTGCTTTGTATTTAACAATAAACAGATCTACAGCCAAGAAATATGGCCCTCTAAATAAGTTACAGCAGAAAGATGTAAAATATCAAAGTTAAACAAAGATTATTTGTTGTCAGAGTAGTTTATAGTGCTAATAAGTGCATGATGATACACTGTACAAAATAATTTTCAATGTTGAAACAGATTATTGGAGTACATTTAGCAAGAAATACTATTTAATGCTTCACATACTCCATTCAAATGCTCACTGTTTCTTTGTAATGAATGAATTCATTTCTACGATCTCATATTTATAACTAGACCAAAAACATGAATTAAGACAAATTTTATTTTTCTAAAGGCTACTTCACAAATAAACGGGGTTAAGTATTTGACCTTTAACAATTACGTAATGCAAATGCGTAATCCCATGAGCTCTTGCATGTGAACATTAACTCTACTGAACACATGACTGAACCCTTAAATTCCACACAAGGTCATTTCCCTGCTGTTTAAATTTCAACTTTTAGCAGATTGCGTCAATATTTTTATAAAACCAAACGAGTCTACAGTGCAGAAACATTATGTCTGATGTTGGTTTATGACTTCATCCTTATTAAGAAACATACAAAATCTGGTGTATGCGTTTAATAAGATGCTCCTGGAGCTTTGTGATACTGAATCGCCACCAAAATCACTCACCTAAACAATTTAATGCATTTTTGTTTTACTGTAGAAGGTGACTTAGAAGCTCAAACACATTTCATTCGTGTTTGCTCACTACTGCATTGCCAGACCAGATTTTGACTCACGATATAAATAAAGCTAATGTTGAACAGCGCAATATTTAGTCACTGGACCCTGACACCTTCCCTGAACCACATAATCTATTAAAAATGCCTTTACGTCATGATCTGTCAATCATTCTGCATTCACCTTTGCATTCAACATATATATTTTAAATTAAGTAGGAAACATTCTCAAATTGTCCCTATTTTTTGACTGTATACACCGCTTGACTTTTTATATAACTTGCATATAAGTTTCCTTCCTGCATTATAACTGGTGCATTATTCTAAGAGCAGATTTGTGTTTGGGTGGATTGTTTAGTTGCAGTGGAACAGTGAATAAGGAGAGAGAGCTGCAAGTATAACATGTTTCTTGTTAAAAAAAACATATTTTTGAAAGAAGACATGATTTTTGGTCTTTGGTGGGTGCTGACGAGGTGAACAACAGAAACATTTAGCAATAATGACTTAGTGAAAGACCAGAATCAGTTTTATTGCCAAGAACTGCAGGATGTGTGACATTCATACAGCAGAGGCAATGATAGAAAAAAACAAAAACGGTCAGTCGCTCAATCTGATCCTAAATACCATGCGTGCACGTGTGCAAGATAAACATGGAGTAAACATTTCACACAAAAAACATAAAAATTAAAGGATATCACGTTTTAACTGAACATTTTCAAATAGTGCTTTTAACAATACATATTGTGTCAAAGCACTGAACACGATCAACTTTGGAGAATCAGTGATCTATAATAACAATTTTTTTAGCTAAAGGCATTTCATTATTGAATTCAGACACATTGCTGATTAGCTTAGTTTCAATAGGATCTTTGTAATTAAATCCTGTTGAAACTGAGCTGATCTAGACAACAACGTCTCTGCATGTGTTATGTTCACAGCGGGAGTTACTATGTTACTATGTACTGTCTTGTCATGTATTGTCTTGTGTGGTTTAGTCTTTTACTGGACTTAGTTTCCCTTTTTAGTTTTCCCCAGGTTGACCGATTCCAACCAAACACTCTTTCTGGAATACACTAGAAGTGACAAACACCTCTGACATCCTTAAGAAAAGGCCAGTGAAATTGGGTGTGCAGAATGTGCACAGCTGGCCATGGTCACATCTCCATTCTCTCCATCAGAGAACGAGGGTTGTGGTTTTTCTTCACATTTAAGCGTCCTTTATCACAAAGCTCTTTCCAGATTGAGGGCATGTATAAGAACTCTCATGTGTCTTGTAAGGTTTGTTTTATCTCTGTAACTCTCTTCCTTACTTCCATTGAGTCTAAAATCAACATATTAAATGATCAATAGGTTATTCATAAAGCATAACCGTAAAAGAAAACCAATCTCAGGAGACTGGCATGGTATAGAGCTTGCATTGGGAGGTCATGAGAAGAGGAAGTGCATTTATTTACGTTTAGTATACACTCTCAGGAATAAAGGTACAAAGGCTGTCAACTGGGGCGCTACCTTTTCAAAAGGTCCATGTTTGTACCTAAAGGGTTTATTTTGGTACTTTAAAGGTGTATTAGTACTTGAAGTGTACATATTTGACCAAAAAGTGTACGTTTTGAAAAGGTACCACCGCAGTGACAGCTTTTGTCCCTTAATTTCTGAGAGCGTAGAGACCACTAGTGTCAGACACTCGACATAACGTCAACATCCCGATGGAGGGAATGGAGATATTGTGTCCCACAACTTCAGACTTCCTCTGTGGGCTGAGACACTTCTCTACAGAACAAGTGAGCAGGTGCTATGCCGGCCTGTTTATTCATGTATATCCAGGGTAAGCAAATTCTGTATTAAAAAGTAAATTCCATTAAAATGTTTCAGTAGATTAAACATTTATCCCAAAACAGATGCAATGAACTGAACAATATTTTGATTCCATATTCATTATATGAGTGAACTCTAAGTGACCCACTTCAGTCTGAACCTGTGAAACTTTGGAAAAAAGCTATTTTCAGCTATTCATTGTTTAGCTGATGTGTCATTTGATCTGTTGTACTCATCCTTCTCTGAAAACCTGGAAAATCCTTCAACTCTCCTTCAAATCCTTCAACTCGTGTCCGTTCGGGCAGGTTGGAGATTTGTTCTCACTTTCAGACACTAATAAAATCAGACAAACAATTTAGGTGTCGTATCTTAATGAGCTTGGGATGTCTTTTTATTAACAGATTTAACAAACACTATTTTTAACAGAACATTAATGTTATTAATTAACTGAATGTTAGTAATTACTATGCATTTAAATGTGTATGTAGCACCGTAAAATGCGTACATTGACCCTTTTTGTCATTAAATGACGATATTAGTGTTGATTTGAAAGCAAATTGGAACAAGACTTAAAGCATACATTGCTTATGTGACAGAGCTTTGGGAAATTGAAAGATTCAGTATTAACTGTAAATAAGGTAAATAATCTAATGTGGAGTCTAAAATAGAGTAAAAATTACTTTTACATTATACATCAACATAATAATAAAATTTTAATAATAACTTGAACAATGAGTAACAATATAGAAGTTCTAGTCAGAATTGTGCAGAGTAATAATTTGATAAAACTATTCATTATCTTATCTTAGGAGGTCCAGTGTGAGGTCTGGCCTCAAAATGAAAGTCAAGTTTGGTGTATCGTACGGAATTATAATTTCATGATTCTCTATCATCACATGCATCAATGAAAATGTGCACAAATAACATAATTCTTACTGTTAGGATGCTCTGACTCATTGCTCCAACGTTTAATTTCTTCAGCCTTTCTCTCCAGTTCTGTTTCTCTTCTCTCCAGATCGCTCTCTCTGAAATCTGGATCCATTTCACTTTTATCCAGTTCCATTGTACTTTCCTATGGTTTGATCGCTTTAAAAAAAAAACACACAAACACACACACACACACAATGAAAAGATGATAAAATAATTGTCACGGTGCGGTGTAAGAATGAGCGCACTATGATGACAAATACAATTGATAGTCTTTTAATAATCCAGAGACAGGTAATCTCACATGAAGGGTAGTAAACATCAGGGATGTAGAGACGAGACCGGACTCACTAACACTGAACACAATCAAACTTACAGGGAAGATGATTAACTCAACACACCTAAACACTATGACACAATTACACAATGACAAAAAGTATAGGTCACACACACGGAGCACATGGCGAATAAAACATACAACAAAAATCTTAAGGTGTGTCAGTAATAAAAAAAACATTATTTTTGAAAACTGAAAAAGTAGGATATATTTGTAGGTAGTTAAGCGACAATTTAAAAACTAAAAACACTGAGAGCAAGAATAGAAACCACATTAATGCAGTAACTTTAATGTTGACTTTACTCTTCTTGTCGCTCCATAAATTACAATATAATCACCATGTTTTTTATTTAATAAAATGTAATAAATCAATGTGAATCATGTAGTTGTTTTGTAAGTGCTGCTTACAACTCTTTGCAAACATTTGATGTTGCTAAAAAGAACATTATTTTGTGTATTTGGTGTAATGCAATGTATTTGTGTGGTTTAAGGTTAAATAAACACATTATTTCCCACATAATGCACATTATTGGTATTCCTCTTAGCCCTGCCTTCTAATATATGCCCGGACACATAGAAAATGAATGAAAAAACAATTTAGATTTTTAAAGTTTTAATAGTTGCCAACCTGACTACCTGTCGAATAGTATGAATAAATAAATGCAATTTTCAATACATATTACACCTATTTTAACATGATGACATTGCATGTATAATTGTTAACAAACAAAATCAACCAAATTAACAGGAGTGTGAGCTTTCATAATTTATATATATATATATATATAAAACAATTTTCCAAGCCTGACTAAATAACTGGAAGCAGAGTTATTTTTAAGTCCATGCATATCACAAACCACTCGGCTGACAAATGTAAACGTTATTGTGATTTGATCAAAAAAACGCAGCTCCTCCATTCAACATTTGTTAATAAAGCAGTCTTGCCCGGAGAAAGATGGCGGGCGCGTTGACGTATCGCAGCGACGGCTCAAAGTGACCAATGAGGCGTCTAGGTGTGCTTGTTTCACTGCTTTGTCATTGAGTGAAACTAAATTGCTCTGGAATTCTGGAATTGCTCTTA
This sequence comes from Enteromius trimaculatus, assembly GCA_032361065.1. Classification (NCBI taxonomy): domain Eukaryota; kingdom Metazoa; phylum Chordata; class Actinopteri; order Cypriniformes; family Cyprinidae; genus Enteromius; species Enteromius trimaculatus. Next base: position 12,070,293 of record JAUMHP010000078.1, on the reverse strand, counting down.
TACAACATAATTTTGGTGTGACATTCTTGACTTTGTCAAATGTTATGTGAATCCTAATTTTGAGTTTAATGGTGATACTTATCTCATAAACCTTATTTTCCTGTTTGCTAAATATCATATTCATAAATGTAAATTTTCTAAATGCAAACCTCTTTTTTTAAGATTTAAACTTGAGTTGAAAATGTATTTTGATTCAATTGAGTTATCAAACCACTTAAGTTTATGTTTTACAAAAAACATGGTTTTGAGAGGATCGTGAACGCAGTAATCACCCACCCTTGATTCTATAATCAAGCACGTCCAATCAAATCGTTTCCCTTTACTATAAAACAGCCCAGCTTTCATGTTGCCACATCTTGCTTTGATCGCATCCCCCCTCCTCCCCTTCTCCGCCTTTTCTTACCATTCACGTTCCGGGGGGACAGACAGCGAATGAGCCGAGCGCCGAACCTTAACCCTCCCTAAGGTTCGGAGTCCGTCGTTCTCCCGGCTCGCTCCCCAGACAGCTCGCCAAATTTGTGCTATGTTTTATTACTAGGAAACGTGAACTCAGCAGTAAGAACGATGGCTTTGCTAAAGGACTTTGCACTTCCTTTTGGACTGAAGGACTGAAAAACTGAGACCCTGGACAGTTGTCGTGTTGTTATTGTAAAGGATGGTATTTGTTATTGTTTGCTTTTCACAAACTGAAAAAAAAAAAATACTTGGTCACGTAACGTATTTGAATGCACTTAATTCTCCATATTCATGTTTTCTTCGACTTATTTAGCATCAGTTCTGTTGACAGAAACAGAACAAATATTTTCTTCTTTTGTTCTATGGGAGGTTGCAAACCATTTTCAAGGTGCATACCGCCACCTACTGTAAATGGAGCGTGAATAAGAACTAATCCCTTCTAAATCCATTATCCAACCCACTATTAATAATAAATATCATGACTGCATTTATTTGTTTTTCAGGAGTTATACCATCATACTGCTTGTAACTCTTCCTCAAAAAACCCACAAATATAACTGATTCTTCTATTCAGCCCGTCTCCATCCGAGACATGCTTCACCCCCGCCTTCATCAGAGGCCACAGTAGCTTCAGGCAGAAGCATCTATATTTCAATAAAAAAATTAATAAAAATATATATATATCGTCTCCTGTCAATGACTACGTTTCCATGCGCAAATTATGCAATTATTTCCATTATGATGTTTACATGTCAAAAGCAAGTTTCACCGTTTACATGCTATTTCCATATTCTTATTTGCTAAGAATTGAGGTTAATTTTCTACTGCCATAACCACATACCCCACTGCATAGGACAGATTATAAACTCAGAAAGAGCGCAGGTGTGTTTCCAAACCACCATCCGCTGCTTACATTTATTTTACGTCTAATGAAAGACACTTACATTTATATTCCATGCTGTCCAGCAGCCATGTAATGGAAATTAGTTTATCTACGCTGCTGTTTCTGGAGAAAAGTGAAAGCAGCGAGTTCTGAGTTTCCAAAAAAAAAAAAAAAAAAATATTGTCTCCTTTTTTTTGTCTGCTGAATTGTCATCCTGATCCTAACTTCTCCCATTATCTGTTATCAGGTGTAACACAAGGTTTCCATTGGGAGTTTCCTGCATTTCCACCCAGTCTCACATCTGTCCCAACCTCCTTTCAACCACCACCGGACCTGACACTGTGGACACTCTAATCAAAAAGAATTAGACTCCACTTTCATGAGTGCCCCTTTTCCCTCCCTGCCTTTAAGTACTTTTCGGGTCAGCCCAATCGGCATTGCAACCCGTAATTACTCAGGAAAAAAGAGGCTCATCATCGACCTCTTATCCCCGCATTATTTCCACATCCCCAGCATAAACAGCCTGATTCCCCTCTAGGAATTCTCCCTGCTTTATCACAATGTCGACCAAGCCATTGCAGACATTACTTCTGCCTTTAAAATCATGCCCATACACCCCGATTTCCGGCACCTCTTTGGAATCCAATTCTATTTCGCCGTTCGCCTAACCTTCGGTTGCAAAAGAAGTCCCAAAATATTTGACATGCTCTCCGAAGCCATTTGCTGAATTCTGTCAAATAATTATCAGATCCACCTCCTCATCGACCTCCTCGATGACTTCCTCGTCATCTCCCCTCCCCTCGCCCCTCTAGCCACAGACCTATCAACCGTCCTCAAAGTTTTCAATCAACTAGGAATCCTCATTGCCCAAGAAAAAACTTTGGGTCCCAGCACTTACGTCAAATTTTTGGGTATTAACCTCGACCCCCAGAAATTCGAAGCATCCCTCTCCAAAGAGAAATAGAAGCCATCTCAATCTCTTCCAACTTCCTTACCCAAACCCAGCGCTCAAAACGATAACTCCTCTTAATTTTGGGGCACTTTAACTTTGCCATGCACATTATTCCCCAGGGGCAACCCTTCATATCCCAACTGCTCACTTTAGCCGCCTCCGTTCCCTCCCTCGATGACCACATAACCCTAATTGAACCCTGCCTCCGAGAAATCCAGCTATGGATTTCTTTCTTCTCCCAATGGAATGGCCACTCTTTTTTTCTATAAATATTGCCTAGCCAACCCCGTTGACATCCATTTATTCATTGACGCCGCTCCCTCCACAGGCTTTGGAGGCTTCTATCGTAACCGATGGTTCACCTCCCCCTGGCCCACCAAGCCACCAACCCTACAATCAAATCTCACAGCTTGGAGAGCTTTTAAGACTTTCCATAAAAGCTACAACATTCCCTTCCCAGACTTCTCCCTCCATGCTCATGTCTCCCTCCAGACAGGTACTCTTCCCACTCCTTTCGGATTGGAGCCATCACCTCAGTGGCCGAAAGAGGTCTCACCCCCAATCAGACCCAGACACTAGGTTGCTGGTCTACTGATGCTTTTAAGAACTACATTCGCTCAGACCCAGCCACCATCCGGCTGTGACAACTGAGGCTCAGAGTCGGACAGATTAAGATCCATTTGCAGTTTATTCATAGACAAGGTCATACAGGCAATGGTCAATAACAACAATGGGAGCAACGGAAGTAAGGCAAAAGCAAGGTAAGTGTCCAGGTGAAAGGTCGAGGTAACTAGCAATACAATCCAAATACAAATGTCCAGGCAAGAGGTCGGGGTATCAGGCAGAGAATCAAAAAACAAACACAGCAAGGTCGGTAACAAGTCAATCCAGAAATGCAGAGGTAAACGCTCAGAGATGCTGCCGTGGCAAGACAATTCTCGCATTCTCGTTTCCTTAGCGCAGTGAGAGAAGGCACAGAGACAGAACTATACTCGAAATGGTGAACAGTTTAATAATAAACGCGGAACGCAGGAAAGTGCAGAGGGCAATGCAGACACGAACATTACAGCAGACGAAAAAAAAACAAAACAATGTAATTTCATGTACTCTTGGGGGCCCCCTGGTGGCCACGGAGCCCTAAGCAGCCACTTAGTTCGCTTATGCCTTGGGCCGGCTCTGCACACAAGTTGGTTTTTGTGATTTATGGGGATTCTCCATAGGCGTAATGGTTTTTATGTACAAACTGTATGTATTGTCTTACACTGACTCTGCACCTTTTTGAATTTCATAAAACACAGTTTAGTATGTTTTTTAAGTCTTTTGAATTACGGGGACACTGAAAATATCCTCATAAAAAACCTATATATTGTAATTCCTATATCATACCCATGTCATTATACAAATGTGTGTCCTCATAAACCACATAATCCCCCCCCCACACACATATATATTATCATCAATAGACATGAGATGTACCCTAAATTATAGAATGACTGTACTTCCCTCAGAACTTTGTGGGGGCTCTTGTAATATTCTGAGATGAGGAGCTTTTTTAGCATGAGATTTGTCATTTCTAAAAGCTATGACAGTGGGCTGTTTGGATCTGAACAGTTTAGGTTTGAGATTTAGTGACTTATCAAACCACAACACTCTCCCACTGATCCACAATTATCCTATCTATGAATATGGATCAGGTTTATCTGTGCTGCTCTCACAGTTCTGCCTCTACAAGAGTATTATTAGTAAAGTCTAACTAATCCAGCTCTTTAACTCCTGTAGGCCTGAAGGACGGCTGTTTTAATTCCCCTTCTGAAGAATTCACTTTTGCTTATCATTGGTTACTATATGCTACTCTTGATACTTAGGTACAAATACATTGCACTCACTTTTCTACTTGGTCATGTTTAAAACAAGGTTCAATGTCTGAACAGTAGCATTCCCCGTGTATTTTTGTTGTTTTGAGCACACTCTCAGAAATAAAAGTATGAAAGCTGTCACTGAAGTGGTACCTTTTCAAAAGGTATGTTTGTACCTAAATTGTCCACCTTAAAGGGACATGTTAGTGATTAAATAGTATATATTTGAACCTAATAGGTACAAAAGTGTACCTTTTCAAAAGTGTCAGATGCATACAAAAACAGCACGGTTTTAATAAATGATCACAATAATTAGATGAACATAGATACCCAGCAAACCCAGACAGATACTGAACCTTGCTTTGTGCTGGGTCATTAATCATTTCCCCCCACTATTTAGCACTTACACTGGCATTCACTTACGCATTTTCAGTGTTTTTTTAGCATATTAGGATGATTTCTGAAGGATCATCATGTGACGCTGAAGACTTGAGTAATAATGCTGAAAATTCAGCTTTGATCACAGAAATAAATTATATTTTAAAGTATATTAATTAAAAAAAAAACATTATTTGAAATTGTAATAATATTTCACAATAATATAGTTTTTGTCTGAAATTTTGATCAAATAAATACAGCCTTGATGAGCAAAAGAGGCTTCTTTAAAAACCATAAAAAAATCAAACTGATCCCAAACTTTTGAACAGCAGTGCACGTTCTTGCAACTTTGTTCTGAGGATCTTTAAAGTGAAAAAGGGCTCTTCAGATTCTTCAGAATAAAGGGAAACATTTCTTTTGATTACTGAAAGGTTTTGGAAACCCAAAATATTATGGCACTATTGTAAAAACCCATTTGTGGAGGCAGTATTTTTTTAAGAGCGTATGCAGGCATTATTTAGTAAAACAGAGCTATTCATAGCCAGTCATAGAGGACCTGCCTCCATATAATGACAGCTGCATGTGTTTGATTAGTGATAGACCTCTGCAGGACACTGTCCCTCCAGAAGCCAAGATATCCTTTCAAATATAATTGATATATTACACTATGATATAGCATATAGTGTAATTGATAGTCTCCCTCTAGTGGTGTCTCGGAATGGTGACAGAATTCATCAACATGCACGCTAAAACCAAGCACTGTTCCCTATATCATGAGCTGCTGTGATCTGGCAGGGTTTTCTTGTGTCAGTTGTCTGATGCTCTCATAACGAGATGAGACACGTGTTCACAAACATCTGCTGCACATCACTGAGCTCTTATAGAGATGAGAGCGCTGTCAGTCTGTCTCACTCACACAGAGTTTCCCCGTCTTCTGGATGTCTTACGTGTCAACACTACACAGTCAGCTTGTTTCATATACTGCATAACATTGTTTTTACTGTGTAAGTTCACAGTAGAAATAATGTCCACATAACATCTGATATGGATATCAATTGTACTTAACTCTTTAAAAGTCTCTGTACAGCTTACTTTTCCTAGCAGTTTGCCCAGACACAGTAATTGTAAAAACTCTCCACAGAAAACATGCAAAACAGTAAATACCATAATTTATAATGGTAACATACCAACCTATGGAGGTACTGAAATCTGTTTTGTACTTTTCTAATACACTGATATGAAAAAGTCACATGATGAACCAAAGCCCATCACAAACTCAATGTCATTTACACAAACACTAAACACCATCATTGTAAGACATATAATTCAGAAATAATGTAATAAACATTCAATTAACAACATTAGATTCAAAATACTGTACCGCCTTAATATGCAAAACTGATAGGAAAAAACTAAGAAGAAACGTAGTTATTAAAATAAAAAACATCAAATTTGATATGTATGCAGGGAATTCTAGGAATGACAATTTACGGTTATTTACTGTAAATAGGTATTTTTTTCAAAAACTATATATTACCATAAAATCACATTTAATTTGCAATACAGTTTTTATATCTGTGCACTTTCACGAGGTAGAAAGTCTAGCAACTAATTTGTTCAGTTTGTTTAATTTTCTTTAACTTGGGATTTAAAAGGACTGGTTTAATTGCGTCATCTGCAGCAGATAAAGGCTAAAGTAAGGCAAGTCAGTGTGCTATAGGTGGCATTTTAAAGCATTTGATTTCTTTTCAGTTTGAAAACGTGTTAATATTTTTGTATTCAGACTCTGTAAATTACATTCTCTTATACAGTGGGAGATACAGCTCATAAACACTATGCTGTCTGTTATCTATGAATCTATGCATATCATTAAATAATCTGTATAACTGAAGGCAAATGGCTCTGATCGGATCTTACGGGCCAGTAGATGTATATGTCTGAAGGAAAATAGGCTTAAGGGAGCATAAACTGCTCACACACACTCACAGAGAGACAATGAAATTGCAATAAAAAGCAATGTTAAGGAAAGTTGACTTCTACAGTGACTTCTAAAGCCTTATCTGTGATGTCAGATTATAGGAAAAAGAGTACGGTTCCTTTTAGCAACTGAAATTAGAGGTTTGCCAAGAAATCTGACGTGAGATTTTATTAATCTGCGCATGATTTTTAAGAGGAGGCTGCCCACTGTGTGCTGGGATATAAAACAGGAGATTTATAACGAACTCAGTGCTTATCGGTCTTCTACTCTGTAAGGATAGATGCTGTAAAATGACATGATACATGAAAACTAGGGCTATCACATTTAATAGTCATTTAATCATTGGTTAGCACTGGGTTCTTCAGATGTTCTCCAGATCAGTGATGACTAGTATTAAGACTGAAAAACTCAGATGTGAGTCAGATATGCCTAAAAAGATTTCTACCGCCTGTCTGAAAAAGGCTCTTGAGGAGGAGGCTGACAGTTGTGGCCATCTGGTTGTCAAAAAGAAACTGAGAATATCACATGGTTTTACCACAGCCAACAATTAAAACTTGACTATTTTTTAATGCTAGTGTAGAGGATGATTTTTGTTTTTTAAATGGATAGTTCCCTAACCTTACCTGTATCCACCTCAATAGCAGCAAAAGTGTTTTGCAATACAATATAGACACAATAACTACATTGTACTTGTATTTTTGTGATGTAAGTACAGTGTAAAGGCCACTTAATTTAAAGTGTTACCAAAAATATTAAAGACCCCTTTTTTTAATATAAACATTTAATGAGGAAATACATGAAATGCCATTCTTCCCAGTAAAATATTTGAGCATAATCTAGAATTTAATATGACTGCGGTATTGTATTAACTAATCAAAATACATAAAATATAACAAAACATTGTGTGAGATGGTGTAATACTTAATTTCATAAAGTGCAATTGTGAAACCAGTTTCAAATGGATTTCAAACGGGTCTTTAAAAACACAAGACACACGCCGATGCTTATGATCATTGATTGTTATTCTGTGCAATGTTTCCCTTCCCACTTTTTGAAAGAGTAAGAGAAAAACTTTAATGTGCAAACATCACAGATTCAGTGAGTACTTCTATTGTGCTCATTTAAACAGATTGGATTAATTCATGTTGGGGTAAAACCAGTTTTAAAACCAGATCTCTAAATATATATTTCCCATTAAACAGGGCCACTGTGAGTCTGGGAGACATACAAATTGAAATGTATCCCCTGTCTAGGTTTTGTTTTTCTGATGGTCCCTGGTTAGTGAAGAGTGCTAAAGCCAGAGGAAGCACAGTTGTGCTTAAGTCAAGGCTGAATATTCATTGTTGGGTTTTGTTGGTGCTGTGCAGATGGTGGAAACAGATGCTCACCGCAGCAAGTGTCAATTTTCAGGATTTTCTCTCATGACAATGCAAATAAAGTGATGGTGTGAGTAGATGATTGTCTCTTTTGGCAGCGCTGAGGTTCTGCTGTTCCTGTCGACACACATCTGTTAAATATCGCTGAATATATGAGACACGTGCTAGCAGGAAAGAATCAGACTTCACAGTAGTTTACCTTCAGCGAGATTATGAATAATTCGGTTTTCAAGCATCCATTCTGTTGCCAGCTGCTGGAAAGATTCGGATGTTGCTCTGCTGCCTGTGCATGACAGCAAAAAAAGTCAACTCGTAGATCTCTGCTCCTATTATAGACTCTTTGTTTTTTGCATATCATTGCAAAGTTTTTCCATTAACAGCAGGCAACAGATGCTATTGACAGAACTCAGCCTGCAGTAAACACTAACACTTTAATTTAAGAATATAAAGGTACTCATAATACCTAGTTCCCTTTCAGTCGATCACGAGTCATGTCGGATATGAACAATGAATTGGGATCTCGCTTTGAGAGGACCAATCTACTTTGCGTGTATGAAAACAGGGCAATGAAATTGGCATGCACTGCAGTTGATCACAGCGTGAGTATAAATTGGCAGCGGATACAGTGCACTTTAGCTTTTCGCTTCAGAGCCGAGCACACGTGTGTTCAGCCCTCCCTTCTAATTCGGACGAATAACAAGTGGCTGGTGTGATGGCGTCCTCAGCGGCGGTAGTTCCCATGTCGAGTGGATTGCCACAGCAGGTTGCAGTACCCCTGTTGTGAGCAAGCAGCTATCTCCCCTGTGAGCCTCAGCATACTAAAAGAGCTTTTCTAAAAGTGTAAAAGGCTCACTGGTGGAACTTCTTTGTAAAGACACTTCTTTTTAAAGATGTGTAACCATCCATGTGTTTCTTGATGCAGTCATTACCTGGCACCGGGTGACGTCATGATTGCTGCCTCATGTGTCTGGGCAAGCAACCTGAGGCGGCTTTTATGGATGAGTCATGAGTTATGGGAAGATGACCGTCGCGGAGCAGCCCTCCTTGGCCGATTCCTCTGAAGATCTGTCACCCACTGGCACCCACATCCAGACCTCTGGAAACTACCTGTCTTGTCCCTGGATGGGACGCAGAGGTTCTAGGTGACCTACCCCAAGGGGTAATTACCATATCTTCATCAAGAGCGCATCTACGAGAGCTGCCAGTGCCTTTGCTTGAAGTGGAACCTGTTCATCGAGTGGTGTTCTCAACGAGAATGCCAGAGCCGTGCTCTTATTTTTTTGCAGCAAGGGTATGAGCAAAGGCTGTTTCAGTCCACCCTTAAAATCTACGTGGCTGCTATTGCTGCAAACCACAACCTCATAGTTGGCAGGTATGTTGGTAAGCATGACCTGGTCATCAGGTTCCTCAGGGGGGCCAGGAGGTTAAATCCCCCACGGTCTCCCACAATACCCTCTTGGGACTTGTCTCTGGTGCTAAGAGCTCTACAGCAGGTCCCATTTGGATAGTGGATGCCATCACCCTGGCCTACCAAGCATAGGGTGTGCCCTGCCCCCTCAGTGTACAGGCCCATCCAACAAGAAGTGTGGCATCATCCTGGGCGTTTGCACGTGGTGCCTCGCTGACAGATATTTGTAGAGCTGCGGGCTGGGTGACCACTGACACGTTCAGTAGATTCTATAGCCTTTGTGTGGAACTGGTATCCTCCTGTGTTCTCGCCTCAAATGGGTAGAGGCACTGAGAGGCCCAGTTTAGAGTCGGTACAGAGTGTTTATGTAGTAGACCCTGTTGAGTTCCTCCGTCCCCTTCGGCTGCTGGATGTGGCGGAGCATCTGGTGCCAGGCCCTTTACTTAACCCTTATATGGCGCAGATCACGCCGGCGTGATTTGTGTCTTTTTTTTTCTTATCAGGGCAAAAGACACAATGTAACTGTTGATTTTGGTCACACAAGTAAGTGTTATAAACCATTCGAATCTGTTAGGTGTCTACTTTTTTATGTTCACTCTCAGTAACAACGAAAGTGTGTGCTTTTGCAAAATAAGGAAAATAAAAAGTGTGCGCGATTTTTCTTTGTTCTCTCCGCAAACTGTTTTTAAAAAGCCATCACTAAACTGAACTGAAACTCCACGAAGACATGACACACAGACATGAGAAATATATCTATAGAAAACTTGAAGTGTCTACTTTTAAATGCAGTAATGTTGAAAACAACTATTCTTTGTTAAAGTAATGAGTAAGTAACCAACACTATACTGAGTTTCTCAATCTGATCTAATTATTTTATAATGTGACCATGCCCATGAGCTACTATCGCTTAGTCATTACAATCTCCACGTGAGACACGCGCGACATGTACACACCCACAACAGCTTGCATACTCAACGCGGAAGAACAGAGAAAACAACAGAGCTGACTTCAGCAAAGAAGATAACAGATTGATATACAGTAATAGAACAATATATAAAACAAAATGATACATATACTGATATCAACATGCTCACAGATGTTTTTGTGTGTTTGTTTTGTTTTTAGTGATTAGAAACCTGCTGCATGATAAACCCGGATGACATACTTGAGTCTCTTCAAGCTGATCACCTCTAGGAGTGCTGTACCAACATCAGATCTTCACCTGCACTGATATTCTCTGGTAAAACAAGCTCTCTAAATACTGATGGTGGTTATTTTTTCTTGAACTCATGGAAAGAAGCAGCAAACACTCAAATATCAGGTATTTACAAGGGTTCACTTGTTTACTTGTTTTCAGGATTGACTCAAAGTCTGTTCATATCTATGTAGTTAGATCAGTGTGCTCAATAATGTGTCTTTGTTTTTTTTCTCCTCTTTCTACCTGCCTTACCTGTCAGTGTCACTAATGTCACTAATATTAGGGGAGGGGTCTTTGTCTCTTCTGGTGAGAATCACTGAATAATAATGGCCATTGTCATGCCCTCGCACAGGCTTTCAGGCTTTTAAAATTTAAAACACTATATTGTTTTCTGTGAATAAGTAATTGAAATGATCATTCTGAAGTAAATATTCTAGCCTAATAGGCTGGTTACTCTAAAATCTTATTTAGTACTATTCAGTGTGAATTGTATGGCCTTATTTTAGCTAAATTAATTTTTTATTTTCCCAAAACTTACTAACCTTGCATAATATTTTTTTTACTAATAAATGCAAACATGTACATCCATCCTAGCCACATATTATTGTAGCACAGTTTACGCTGTATACAAAAACATTTATATGTTGGTCAATAGTATGTTATAAGTAGCTGAAATAACCACAAATATCAGAGGATGTCCAAACATCTCAGCATCAACAAAATCACCTCAGACTCCAGAGGGTTAGAACCGATAGAGGGCTGGGGTCCTCAGCAGGCTCCTGCCATCTATGAGGGTTCGATCACCTCCAATATTCCATATGCACCGAAATATTGTCCATATGTGTATTCATCCTGAGACCTCCTAAAGGAAGGCTGGACATCCATGTGTCTCTGTTCAGATTGAACGGGGACATTCCCAGTGCTCCAGAGTTACTGAATGGGTAGTGCTTTGAAAAAAGTAGCTGGCATCTTGTGGTAAGAGTCCCAGCCTAAAGCCTGGAGAACACAATGCTAGCTATAGTGTGGTCTTGATTGTCAACAGGCGATCAGAGATCTCTTTATGGGCTCAAAGGGCGGCCCATATAGGGCATCTAACACGACAGCCAGGTCCCAGGTCGGAACCCAGGAGAATACTGGTGGCCTCAACCTCAGTGCACCCGCCTATGACGTCCCAACAATTCATTGGCTTTTTGCACATGATTCAGAGCCATCACGCTGGATGTGAGGGATCACTCAAGACAGTTAGATCCATCCAACAGGCAGAGATAGTCAGGGCAGGCAGTGAGAATCAATAGTCCAACAGAAACCAGAGAAAAAAACAGGAATAAACGCTCAGAATTAACAACTAGGGCAATTAAGACTTTGCGTCAATCTAACACCAAGCCTCTGTTTATATAAGGCAGATAATGCCGAACACCTGGGGAGGCAATTGTCCCAGGTACGTTGGTTAAATGAGTCCGGGTAGGAACGCTAAAACTCCGGCGAAGGTTCCCGCTGCTGAGTTCCGGAGAGAGCCACGGAGGTGCGGCTTGTGACACTGGAGGTGTTCCACATAGCATCTTGTCGACGTGGCTTGAGTTCCCGAAGAGGAACTAAAGTGCGCTGTATCCGCTGCCAATTTATACCCACGCTGTGAACAGCTGCAGCTGGATGCAATTGGCGTGTGTTCATATACGCGAAGTAGATTGGTCCTCTCGAATTGAGATCCCAATTCATCGGTCATATCCAACGTGATGTCTCTGTTCCCTTCTTCAGGGAACGGGCGTTACATATGTAACCGAGACGTTACAATGCATTATATCTTTTCATAAATAATTGCAACCAACGTTAAAATGAAATATAATTTCATGGCTTGTTTGTCATGTGTATTAATCACATAATTACTTTCTAAAGGTGTAATTGTCCCAGGCTTCAATAAAAAGGTCCTTCAAATGTAATATGATATACAAATGTATGCAATGCAGCTAAGACTCAAGCTGAGCTACTTAGGTATTTTGCATAGTTCTACATATGACTTTCATCAAGAATTAATGCTCATGACATTACAGACTAACCAGTCCCTGATGAATAGAGAGGGATATTACAATGCATGTCCAAGAGGATCCGGATGGATTAAAATAAAGTATATGAGTTCTTATTTTAACTAGGTCAAAAACATGCAAGATCATCTTTTATGACGTACAGTTGGTTGCGTTAGTTAAATGATATGGTATAGCCTTTAAAATTATAAAAGCATGACTCAGGTGGTGTCATCAATGATGAAATTAATAGAGTTTAGATTTACCGGAAGAAATCATTTAATTTCAACCCAAACATGAATCTTCATTCATTCATCAGTTTTGCCATCCCAGCCGAGCCTGACTGAGACCTAGGGAATGTGTACAGAACCTTTTCAAACATAAAAAAGTGTTTTGTAAATGGGGTGGAAGAAAAAGCATCTCCCACCCTGACAACGTAATACAAAAAAAGCAGCTTTTCTTCACCTTCTCTTGTCTGTGGCAGGCATTATGTACATTTTGAATTGAAGTGAATTGAATTGTCTCTTATTTAAAAAACAAAAGTAAGTGTCCCCTATTGAGCTGAAAAGGGACGCACTTTGTCCCGTATTACCATGAGAATCAAAAATAATCTGTAATAGGTCAATGGAATTAACGCTTTGTTTGAAAACATAAGGTAAACTTATTACTTACACTGCTTTACAGGTCTTGGACGATATATAAATATATATGCATCTAGGGGTGGATGATAAAAGTTTCTCCACAATCTGCTTTTTAAGGAATATCGTAGTATAGTGCTATTTTATCATCTCCGTCTCAATATGCTGTGCAACATTCATTCACATCAGTGTTAACTCAGTGATAGAATTACACTCACCGGACACTGCACTTAATCGTAATCACAAAAGTACATTATTCGCTTTCTTGCTGATTAAACATTTCATATTTGTGCTGTGTTACAAAACTGTGGTTATTCTGCTGTGTTGTGTGTCTGTGTTTCTGCTTTCCCAGAAAAGCTACCTGACTGGCTCCTGCAAGCTGATTACTGCCATCCTCTGATTGGTCTACAGAGATTTAAAAGTCATGACATCACTTCCTCAGGGGCAGTTGGTGGGCATTTTGTAAATTGAGCGGGATGCGCTTTTCCAGCGCGTACACCTGAAGCGTGCGCGCACTAAAATCCTGTCAAATAGCGCCTAATTACTGAACTAAGATATTTATCACGTGATTGTGGTAATACTGTCACAAACACACAGCGTTAAACACAGTTGCTTGTGTCTAAAGTGAAAATAAACAATCAAGAGAAAAAAAACGTGGCAGTATATTAGATGTGTGCAGCTCTTAAAGGGACAGAACTAAACATGCGCTTGCCATTAAAGGGATAGTTCATTAAAAAAATTATAATTGTGTCATTATTTTACTCATTATTATACTCACTTACATGTTGTTCCAAACCTGTATTAATTTCTTTCTTGTGCTAAACACAAAATAACCAAGCAGTAGCTGGTCCTCATTGAATTTAATACAATGTTCAACAGAAAGAATATATTCAGATATTCAGATAAAAACAAGCTGAGAGTGAGTAAATGATGTAGTGTAGAAGTGTATAGTGTTTCACCTTTCAATACTGCTGAATACACCTACTCTTACTGAAAAATAAAAAGCACTGTTTATTTTATTCATATTATGTTTATTTGTAATGTGTAACTATTACATTTTTTTTTTCCGAATTCTTACGATTCTTATATTTGCACATTTTGGCCTAAATATATGCCCTTCTTTATTTTATACTTTGTTACCTTGAATAAAATAGTAAAATCAATGACAAAGAGTCATGATAAAATCATGATATTTTTGAAAAAAATCATAATATGATATTTTTGTCATATCGCCCACCCCTACCTCTGTAATTTGCAAATTAGTCTTGAAAAAGAATTGGGATTAAAATCATGAATCTCGATTTTCCCCGAAAAAAATTGTGATATTTTTTCCATATCGAACACCCTTATTTGTATCTACTTAAATCAGGTTCAAGTCAAATAGTTAAAAAAAAAGTTTCACACACACAAAAAGGGCAAAAAAAATTCAACATGCCGGGAAGGTTGAAGACAATCGGGTCAACCGGCCCAGCCAGTGATGTGTCCCTTATTTATTTTTCAGGGAGTTGGCAACCTTAAGCACATGACCAGCTTAACCCAGCTGGAAGCACAAACCGAGGATTTGTGAAGAAAAATGTAGGATGACTTTAATATAAACCAAAAGGAGACTGGTTTTCCTTTGCTAAAGTAAGGAAACATTGTTTCCTTTAAATCTACATTTCCCAGAGGCACACGTGCAATGAATACATCCAGGATTGCTACCATAGACAGCAGATGTGAGAGAAAACTGCTTATTAAGTTTGAAATATAGATATTTATCATACAAAAACAAATGGATTCGCTACAGGAGGACGTCATTTAAAGGAACATTTTTTTACTCTGAGAAGCCTTAGTAGAGGATATTTTGACAGCTGGCTTCTTTGAACTGATCTGTTTAACTAATTGAAAGTAATGAGCTTATGAGCCTGTGAAATACTCCATCTGTAACACAATGTGAAAGTCAGATCTCATTCTGATGTAATATTCATAGCTATTATCACTGATCGCTTGAAACCAAGAGACACACCATTTCTTCCATAGCCCTCTTGCGGTTTCTCATTGGAACTGTGTGTGTTTTACAATATTATTACCCACAATTCCAATGAGAAACCAGGAGAGGTCTATGATCCAAATCTACAAGTCATTTACATTTTCAGTTTCTAAAGCTGGATCCTTTGGAAATCCGTTACAAAAGAGGAATAAGAGGAAGAAATCTTTACAAGGTTCAGACAACAATGAATAAATAATGTCCACATCCTGTAGATCTCCTGCAGTCTGAAGCCGAACTCATTCCCTTAAAAGCCATAAAACACTAATGCGGGTCCCTTAGCAGCTAACTGAGCCCTGAGACAGAAGAGAGGAGAATGGAGTGAGTAATTTAATGTAATGGACAGAAAGAAATTGTTCCTCATTTAACTTTATTGCTGAACCTTGGAAGAACAGAAAAGACACTTCATTAGGTTTCAGCTTTAATAGCTCCATCTGTCTAAATCAGATAGAGACCTTAATGGTGTCTTACAATTATTTATATTTTATAAAGAGTGTTTAAAATCCCCTAGTTGATTTCTGCCTGGAAGTCTGGCATTTAAGCAATCCACATTTCACACTATATCTCTTCAGCTGAAATACTTATGATGCTTTTATAATTAGCAGTAATGTCTCACCTTCCCATTTGACTTTCAAAAGAGAAAGAGAGATGTGTGGCACAAATAACAAATGATATGTATACTCTTGAGCATGCTGGGAAAACAAAATCATGATGAAATATGACTGCTGTGGTTGCCAAAATGATTCCATAAAAATATAGTACAAATTTAAATGTGATGTCATGATTTGTACTTGATACGTGAGAAAGAGTCTTGCCTGTAAATCAATGATCTTATCATTCGAAATGCATGGATCATAGAGACAAATCATATAGTCAACACACACATACACACACACACAAAAAAATTATTTTGCATGAGATCTTTTTACCAACATCAGACCTGAAGTCTTGTGACTTAAACGTACCTTTGTGCACTTTTTAGCGAGACACAAAATATGTACCAACAAGTACATATTACTGCAGTTTCCAAAAGAAAAGAGCATTAGAGACAGTAAAACAGAAGAAGACTTCGCCTGAATAGGATCCAGCGGATTGAATAATGAATAAAGTTTCCCGGCAAGCATCAGTACTTGCTGCCCATCACCAGCAGCTCGATCGACTAACAGCCATGTCTCAGGAACTAATGCAGTCGATGCAATCCCTTACCATGGCTATGAACCAGTTTACCGTCCAAGCCAGTCCACCAGCTGCGGTTCCTCTTCCCGCTGTTCCAGCAACTTCTCGACTAATTCATTCCCTCTGGCACTTCCCGAGAAGTATGATGGCTCCCCTGGCAAGTGTAAGGGCTTCCTCATGCAGTGTGCCATTTATATTAATTCTCAGACATCAAGCTTTGTGATGGATGACAGCAAGGTTTCTCTGGTTTGCTCTCTCCTCACCGGCAAGAACTGGCCGTCGCAGCCCTCGATGGACGCCCCCTAGGAGCTGGGAGGATCCATCACACCACCGAGACATTAACACTTGTCACCAGTTCCCTGCACACTGAAGCCATCCAATTTCACGTGACACAATCTCCTCACCACACCATCATACTAGAACAGACCTTGCATAGACTACAGAGCCCTGAACGAGATAACCACTAAATACCTCTACCCCCTGCCACTGGTACCATCTACCCTGGAACAACTTCGTTCAGCCCGAGTTTTCTCCAAACTGGATTTAAGATCTGCCTACAACCTCATCCGCATCCGGGAGGATGATGAGTGGGAGACAGCCTTCTCCACGAGCTTTGGGCACTACGAGTATCTGGTGATGCCCTTTGGACTGTCCAACAGTCCCACTGTTTTCCAATCTCTTATTAACGACATATTCCAGGACATGCTCAACAAGTTTGTCATAGTCTATATAAATGACATCTTGGTCTACTCCGAGACACTACAGGACCACATCCAACACGTACTCCAGAGCCTAATTAAACATCAACTCTACGCGAAACTCTCCAAGTGTGAGTTCCACCTCACCACAGTCTCATTCTTGGGGTACATAATCTCAGCTGAAGGGGTTACCATGGACGATACCAAGGTCTCCGCCGTCCTACAATGACTAAACCAAGAGTTTACCAGATTCCTGCCAGCTTACTGCCATTTACACCAAAATGATTGGAGCGACTACCTCTTGTGGGCCAAGTATGCCCAAAAGTCATTGAAGAAACCCTCTACTTAACTCAACCTCAACTCAAGCTTCCAACCTCCTTTATTCCTGTGGACTGGAGAATCCACCAACTTCCCAGCAGTGGACACATGGCTCCGCAGAAGTGAGGCTACCTGGGATGTCGTTCGGCGCATCACTCGTCAGGCCAATCGTTTGCGAAGAGCAGGGCCCCAATACCAGGTTGGGCAGTGGGTCTGGCTCTCTACTAAGGACCTAAGACTTCGGCTTCCCTGCAGAAAACTTAGCGCGAGGTACTTGGGTCCATTCAAAATCATTAAACAAATAATGATAATTACCTGCTCCTTACCGCATCTCACCCACCTTTCATGTTTCTCTGTTCAAGCCCGCTGTGTATCCGGGAGGAAAGGGGGACCAGGACGAGGCCGCTCCCGCAGAGACCCCTCTCCTTGTACCTGAAGGAGAGGACATATATCAGGTCAATCGGATCTTGGATTCTCAGTGTCGAGGAGGGGTTCTCCAGTATCTCATGGACTGGGAGGGATACGGTCCCAAGGAGCAGACCTGGGTCAACTCCAAGGACATTCTTGACCCCCAACTCACTGCCATGTTCCATCGGGAACACCCGGAGAAACCAGCTCCTCACCCCCTTGGTAGACCTCGATGCCGAGGAGTGGCAAACGTTGGAAGCCGTTCGCAGGGGAGGGGCTCTGTCACCGATAGCGCCTCTGTGGCCCTCTCTGAATGTTCACAGCGGGAAACTTCACCCGAATTCTAGTTCCTACCCGGACCTTTTATGCCCACGTACCTCCGCTAGTTCCGCTATAGCTGTTGCTGATTATTCCCTATTTAAGGCGCGGACTTTTGCTAGATCTTCGCGAAGTCTTATCGTACCCAATGGTCGTAATTCTGAGCATTTTCTCTTGTGTTGGATTCCCTGTGTATGACCCCGGACTGTTTCTCTCATTGCTGATTCCTGCTGCTTGCCCTAGCGATCTCTGCCTGAGTATTGAACTGTTTATTGGATTGTCTACGCTGGTGATTACCTCTTCCTGTTGACTAACCTTAATTAAGCCTGGCAAATGGATCCGTACGACTCTGACTCATCGTTACAATAATATTGTTATTGTTTTTTTTTTATTACTGTATTAATATTGCTAAGAAGAAATTAAACTGTAACGGTAAAATTAATTATTTTTTTTTTTACTTATAAATAAAAATTTAAAAAATGTTAAAACCTTAGCAGCCCTAAGGCAGAAGCCTTTTAACAAAAAAAAGTATTATTTTATGCTAAAAAAATATTTGACCCAGAAGATGAAAATTCTGTCATCATTTTCTAACCCTCATGCAGCTCCAGACCCTTATGCATGTCTTCTGTTGAACACAAAGAAAGATATTTTAAAGAAAGTTTGTAACCAGGCTGTTTTGGGTCACCAATCACTTCCATAGTATTTTTCCCCAACTTTAAAGTACACTTTTATTATTCAATGTAGATTTTCTTCACTTATTCTCAGCATGTCTTGGACATTCAGATTGCATTGCTTGAGACTTGAATTCAGAGTAAAACTGGCATTAAAGTGTTTTTAGGCAGGTTGTAGTCTCAGCATCAGAAGTAACCGATTTCCATTCCTTTGCTTTTTACTATATACAGTGTCGTAAATTCAGATGAAGGAAAAGATGCAGCACAGATGTAGATTTACTGCACTCAGATCAATATCCAGAGAGCACTATTGACTCCCTTCTATGCCCTTAATAGTAAGCACATTCAATCAATGAGCCTGGCGCTGATGGGAACTGTTCTCTGTCGTCGACACAGAGAAAGTCTCTCGGCCCAGCTGACAGACTGTGTGATTTTATAAGAGGCCCACTTTAGGTGTTTTATCTGATTTGAACTGTAGAGTCATCAGGTCAACGATGCCTTCGGAGCATAGGCTGAATGTTTGTCATGACCTCATCCTCACAGTGAAATGCTCCGCAATTTGTTTTTATTGCACATCCAATAATTTGAGGTTCTCAAATATTTGACATTTCCCACCCTTGACAGATGATGAAAACAGACCTCAGCAATCCTACACATCTGTTCAGATCAGGACAGACTCGTCTCTGGATTCCATCCAAGCTTCTGCCATCTTCAGACATCACATTTCAATGCTGAGACCACAGTTTGTATTTATTAGGAAATGAAATTCCCAACAAAAATATAAAGCAGCAAAAACTTTTTCAATATTGATTATAATTAGAAATATTTCTTTAACAGCAAATCATTAAAATGATTTCTAAAGGATCATGGGACACTGAAGACTGGAGTAATGATGCTGAAAATTCAGATGTGATCATGGCAATAAATTACATTTTAACAGATATTTACATAGAAAACTTTGGAAACCCATTTTTACAAAAAGGTTATTGCAATTTTTTTTAAATCTCCCAGTTATTACATTTTCTGAGAATTGTGAGCTATAAAGTTTGCAAGAAATTTGCAAGAAAAAAAGTTTGAACTGCGTAATATAAACTAATATAAAGTCATGATTTTGAAGACATATCAGTGTTTTATTCTGTTCAATACTGGACTTTATAACTCGCAATTGCAAGTTTATATCTCAATTCTGACTTTATATCTCAGAACTATGAGTTTATATCACATAATTCAAACGTAAAAGGCAGTCACTTCGAATTGCAAAAATGCTTTACAGTATAATGTTTTACTGTATTGTTGGCCATAATGAGCATAATAGATTTCTAAAAAAAAGCATTTAAAGTTAGTTGCATTTCATTACATGTGTTTTTTGTGTGTAACCTGTCAGCTGAAAACCACTGATATATTAAATGTTGGGGAATGTTTCTTATAAAAGTAATGCATTACAATATTGCTTTACTCCCTAATAAGTAAGTTGTTGCATAACTTAATTACTTTTGATGGATCATTTACCACAACTGCAAGATATCAGAGAACCCTGAGGAGTTATAATAATAATAACAAAAAATATCAAAATGATGCTGCATTTAATGGTTGTGTTTGGAAACTGGAGCAAAGGTGGGAAAAAGTGAGGGCTAATTATACACTTGCTTTATGCAAAGACTCTTCAGGTCCTCCAGCAAGAGAGAGCGGGCAGCAGTTGGCATGTTTGCCATGCTATACTCCTGGGTACCAAAGTGATGTACTAAAAAACTGGTGCACACATTACTGCAGAGAGAACCAAAGCTGAACCGAGCCCCGGGACGCTGTGTTTGTTTAACAAATCTCTTCCCAGTCCAAGAGAATCATCCAAATATTAACAAAAATCTACAAATATTTAGGAACAAGTTGTAATGGTGGTGTAATTTTTCATCAGCACAATCACATCACCAGGCTTGTGGCCTGTGATCTCCTATATATTTTAAAGCACTCTCATTCTCAAATCAATATTTTGTGTTCATTTATTTATTTATTTATGCATTAAAATGCAAGCACTGTTAATTGCAATGTATTTTTTTTTATTCAATTTGTGGAATTCAACAAGCTTTTTATTTTAAGTACTTTAGGCAGGATTTGTTTTCTCCAGAAATATGTTAATAGATTTGAACTATAGGCTACTTATGAAATACATATAATTTAAACATATACAATTTTTATTTTATTTTTTATTTTTCAACAAATTATTTTGTTTTTTTATTATTTTATCATATTTTTATTTTATTAGTTAGATGTTTTTCAAAGTTTCTTTTCTTAACCTAGTCAAAACAACAACAACAAAAACTAAAAGCAAAACAAAAACCACAACAACAACTTGCTTAAGATTATTTAAAATGGACAACAAAAAACTTTTTTTTTTTTGAGAATTTTTAAAACTGAATTTTCTTCCTTTTTTTGTTACACAAATGAACTCTTTGTATGTTGCTCAGAACATCAGTCAACGTTATCAAATCAAATTACTATCAGTACTTATAATATGCTCTATTTACCCAAATGACATGGTACTGTATTTTGGATTCTGGTGAAACCTGATAAAAAAAAATATAGTAATGAAATAAAGACTTTGAGTAAACTTTGAAAGGTTGTGAGTTTATTGTGTGTCCACTGGGCTTCAGGTCCAAATACCTTTCAGTGCTGTTCTGTATTTGTTTCAACAACAACACAACACGCTGATCAGATGAAGCTGCTGTCTGCTGTTCGTGAACAGTTCCTCTTGCCCTCTGAAAGACTGGAAAACACTAGCCTTCATAAAGCAATATATCCTGTGATTTATGATAATTCAGGGATTACAGCACCTTATTTGTGTTATCGCTGCAAAACAGTATCTCCTTCCCATTAATCTAAAGCCCTGTAATTACCCTGGGAATCCTTTACTGTTCATTAGCTTGCAATATTACTTAATGCACAGATGCAAGCTCTGTTTGAAAAATAACAGGGGCATTTTTCTAAACTAATAAATGTTACCTTTAAAAAACGGCATTCTGTTGACTTCCTAAATTCAAGCTGCTTTTTGGCCGTGGTTTGTTTCTGCCGTTTTCTCTGTATGATGAAATCCTGACTTTGTGACTCAAATGTGAATATTTAATACGCATATGAATTATTCAGTTGATTGTAAATAGCTTCGGAAATCTTTTGTCCTCCTTGCTCGAGACGTCCTTGTTGAGCAGCATTTCCCAGGGTGCTTGCGGCAACACATTTACAGTCAGCCTACAAACACACTTCTGTACTTCTGAACGCATTTACATGTCATCATGTAAATTCAAATGATTACTGATGTTATTAAACTTTAAATGCATATATGATCATGACCTTTTAAAAATCTACTAATGAATTTATAAGTGCTTTATAATTTTCATGAATAAATCATTTACAAACATTGCATAATATTCTAATATCTTATTACTTGTAACTGCTTAATCTACTCACCCTAACCCAACAGTCTACTAATACTCTAGTGAGAGTTAGTTAGCATAGTTTCTAATGAGAGTTAGCTGAAATTGCAAAAATATAGTTAGAATGTCTGTAATAAAATGTAACCTCACATTTTTAGACTCCTTAACCTACCCCAAACCTAAACCTACCAATTTTAAAAACGATATAAAACCAACTGACAGAAATATGCAGGAAAATGACCATTTTCATAACAACATAGCATTTAAAAATATTTTTATAGTTGCTAATCCCACTCCTATCTCTAAATCTAAACCTAACTCTTAATCTAATCTCTGTACAGTATAAGAAAAACATGACAGATATATATACAATTACAATAATATCTATTTTTTGCAAAAATGTCAAAAGCAGTACCAGAAGTAACCCAAATGATGATGTTTTGCTTCCACAGTCCTCTCTGGCAGACTACAGTAGGCTTGTGTAAGGCACAGAGCAGAATTTATGTTATTAATCGCTGAAAATATTATCCTGGGGTTTCATAAAACAAGTTTGCCAAATAAGCCAGGTTCCCTTGTCTGTCGGTCACTATGACGTTATGTCGTGACGACAGACTGGGGTCTTATGCCTGAGAGCCCTGAATCGCTCAGTATTGAGAAAACGCCAACTAATTTAGTTGGCAAGTGGTTAATTG
>JAUMHP010000078.1:12026223-12038245 GCA_032361065.1 Enteromius trimaculatus | reverse complement strand
GGAATACGTAATCAACTAAAACTGGGTCAAGAAGCACATGGGGAGAAACAACACACGTGGAAAGCAAAAACAGACATCACATGACAAAGACAAAGAACTAAACAAACCAAGGATGTTACACATACATAAACAAAAAATCACTTTTAAAAATTTTACTAATTATTAAAACTGTAAACTTTAATATTCTTTTAAAATGTATTATTTCTGAAATAAGTACACTTAAGTTGTAAAAGTTAACTTTTTCACAATGTATGTTTGATTCTCATTCGCCGATCTGTAAAGTGCAGACAGCAGCAATATCACCATACCAAAACAAAATGATGCAATCCTTTACTCAACTCTCAGTAGATTCCGTATTCTTCAAACTGCATCAAAACACAATGTGCAAAAACAGTAACACATATAAAGACACCGGCATATTCAATACTAAGACTTTTATAGTTTACACTCCTGTGACTGGAGTTAGTTATTCCTCTTCCCCTTTGTCGTTTCCTAACTGTGCTTCACCTGTGTCTTGTTATCCCAGTTACCCATGTGCATATAAAACATGAACAGCAGTGGATTTCTGCAGCTCCGCTCTTGTTTCTTGTTTTCTTATGTCTCAGTAAATGCAGTTTTACAGCAACAATCAGAATCTTTATATTTTATTCAAACTGCATCTGCTCAAACCTAAAGTCTTCATTGTTTCTTTGCATATTTTATGGTGTTTCCTATGTTTCTTTTAGTCCCATAGAGCAGACCTCTAGTCTTATTCAAATTTGTACCCATTACAATGTTTAGGAGGAAGAAATGGATTTGAGATTTAAGGAGAAGACTCTTCTTCTCCACTGCTTTTGTGAATCCATGGAGTACTTTATAATGACGATTATCAACTTGCTGGAAAATAATTGTTTACCTACAAACAAAGATTGTGTCATTATTTACTCATCCTCATATCACTATAAACTGGTACTGTGTGCTCTTTCTTTATCAGTAGCCTGTGCCAGATGTGCTATTTATAATAACAAAGTACCAACAGCAGTCAGTAACGAGTACTGACACAAATAACAATATGTTTTTAAAAAAAGAACAGAGAAGATGCAGAGACAGAATTACTTGTAGAAAATGTTTGTTGCATAAAACACTTACTTGAAATATCTTTAAGGAAGTAAATATAAGTTATCATTTAGCAATTTACATGTTACATGTTCTCTGATGTTGGTCAATTATCTCAGCAACACAGACTGGGAGTAAAAATCCCCAGGCATTTTATGGTCCAGCCAGCCCACCACCACATACCATGCTCTGGAACAAAATAAGAGATCACTGCAGAAAAATCTGTTTCATTTGGGTTTTATTCTTGAAACTGTTAATCCCACCAATACAAAACAATGCAACGTTTGTTTTAAATTTTTTTGTAAACTGCTGTTTTTGAAATTTTAAGGGTAGAATCCTTGGATTGAAAAGCTAGGATTGAGCCCTTTTTTTCTTTTTTCTCAAAAACTTTCTTTTCACTGTTTTCGCCATGTTTAGTGTTTATTTTTACATTTCTAATTACGTTTGAAAGACTTCTAGCATTTTTTACCATCCAACTGGTCACACTGCAAGAGGAAAGTACACAACGCAACCGCACTGCATATGGAGTATGTGTAAACAGGTGTCAGTATGGAAAATGAACCAATGGGCCACTTTATGGGCAGGTCGTTGGCCAAAAAAAAAAAAAGATATTATATCGACCAGCCCCCAAGAGCGTCGGCCCACCGGGCATTTGCCCAGTATGCCAGATTACCAGTCCAGCCCTGCAGCAACATACAGGTAAACCAACAATAATTTTAATGAAGCTTTATTTTATGTTTACATCTATTAGTTGCTTATTAGCATGCTTATAACTTATTATTAGTAATTAAGCACATATTAAAGTCTTATTCTACATCCCTAATCCTACCCAACAACCTAAACATAACAATTACTGCACTATTTGTTGAGGGAAAAAGTAGTCAGATTACATTACTAAATTAATAAGTAACATTTATAAGCAATTTACCCAGCTCTCTGAACAAAGCAAAGCAAAACTCCAATCCGGTCCAAACTAATGTTTCCATATAGCTGAAAAGACTTGTTTGCATCCTAAATGTCAAATATTTGTATTGTTTCTGCCACATTATATAGTGCGTGCCAGTTCTGTTTCCACTATCACTTATTCCACTGATCAGTGTACAAGGCAGAAAGTGTTTAGCAATAGCGTTTGCATTTAGAAGCGATGCAAAAGAACATGAACTAGCTATTAACGCTACCATAGTATACACGGGTAATTTCGACAACTTGAAGAAATCAGACACAAGATCACATTCACGTATTTATTTCGTAATTTAGTAAGTAGGCTAGCTACCTCTGCTAGAAATGAATATAGAAATTGTCATCCTTCTAAACATAATGTGACTACAAATAAACAGAAATAGCCTCATCTGAATGTATGTATCCTCTTTATAAAATAACGTTTTATACTACATTTCTTTATCACAAATGTTCCATCCTGATAAATTTGTGATCAATAAATCATTATTGATAAAACCTGCTTTTGGAGTTCAATCGCTAACAAAATGCAATGCAAACAAATGGCCGTGTTTATCATATTCGTTTTGTGATTGCGATAGTTGCAATTCTAATTTGTGATAACTTCTCTGGTGATTTTGGGCTCGGCGCTACAGGTCTGAGGCTATTAGCCCCGCCTGACCCGTTTAAAGCACTTGCACGCACTGGCCCGACAGTGGAACAGCGGCTATTGTGACTTTCACCACAAAATAAATGCTTTATCTTCATATTCAGGGCTCTGCTGTGTCACATTACGCTGCCTGAGTGTATGTCAGTGAAAATAGCACATGAGAAACAGAACGGCTGGCTCCTCATTAAGTATGCCAGGTAGTACTGCTCTGCACACTGACAAGTGGACGACTGCTCATTTGTCTCTCTGTCCATTCTTTCCCTTCCCATTTCACCACCGCAGGGAATTCAGCATGACTCCACACGTCTCACCTTTTTACACGGTCCATGCCGGGATACACAATTACGTTTGCCTGCAAATATTTGTTTTATTAATGTTGCCCAATGGAGTAATTAATCTCCTCACAAAGGTACCATCTGGATGACCCAAAAATGCAATTAAACTTCCTGTTTTATGATTAAGATAAATATGGAGGAGAGGAAGGAAATGGCAAGCGTGTGAATGGGGGTTGATATCACACACATTCTTTTCCTCCCTTTTCATATACACAACTTGTTGTGGAGGTGAGGGTGACTAACTGAGCTGATGTAAGAGATAGTGATTAATGAAAACGAATGTCCTCTCGTGGAAGCCAATGCATTTTCCATTATTAGAGGTATTGCTGGGGCCGGGGCCAGACATGCCAACTGGAAAGCTGTTTGTGTTGCCCTGGCATTGAAAAAAGTGAACTTAAAGATTTCTCACCAAATACATTCAAGATCAAACACATTTATGCTCTTTTGTAAACAGTTTTCATGCTCGAAAGTCTTTATTTTGCATAATTATAAACTGCAATAAGCCACACAAGAAGGACATTAATCTTGGCTTTCTGCCAGCTTTCTTATCTTTTCCTGTCCATTCTAATCATTTCTCAACTGCCCTGTTTTTAATTCAGCCGTTATTAGAGAACATCCTTCTCTGTCTGTCCTTCATATTTTAATTGTCAATAACGCTGCTAATAGTCACTATAATAAAATATGCTTTAGAGAGCATTACAAATTCACATGCTCTTGGGCTGCAAAATAACTTGCCGTTCTGAAATTGGTAATACTTTATAATAACATTTAACTGTAAGTCACTTTTTAGTGATTAGTTAATAATGAACTAATAATTCAC
Source organism: Enteromius trimaculatus (assembly GCA_032361065.1). Classification (NCBI taxonomy): domain Eukaryota; kingdom Metazoa; phylum Chordata; class Actinopteri; order Cypriniformes; family Cyprinidae; genus Enteromius; species Enteromius trimaculatus. The sequence continues at coordinate 12,034,389 of JAUMHP010000078.1, read as the reverse complement.
AAAACATTCATAAGCAATAATTTGCTAGCAATTTGTGCATGCTTATTGAGACAATATACAATGTTGACATTATGTAGTGATTAATAATATATTAACTTGTAACTTATTAACCATTTAGCCATATTAATCAGAAATCATTAGCATATTACTTAATAATATTTGCGAATGTATAGTCATGTCTGCTATAATCAGCTGGAGGTGCCAGTCTGTGTTTTTCACATTCCTTGCACGATCTGTCACCTGTGTGCTCTTGTCTCCACCCACCTCATGTGTTGTCTTATGTGTTCTCCGCCCCTCAGTGTCATTGCCATGTGTATAAATGCCCCAGAAGTCTTTGTGTTAGTCGCTGGCCAATTGAATGTACCCTGTGTTTTCTCCCTGTGTCCAGCCATCCGTGTTTACCGTGTTTCCTTTGTTCCTCGTTCTCGACCTCGCCTGTACCTGGCTTTACGACTTTGTCTTGCCCTCCTGGATTATGTTTGCTCCTCGTTCGACCCTCGCTATGTGTACTGGATTATTCTACTGTCTTCGCCTTTGATATCCCCGTTTGCCGTTGCTCCTTTCTTTCCTTTCACACTGGACTAACTCTTTTTTAAGCAAAAGTCTATTTTTATTGGAATTTTAATATTTGACTCAGTTTCCCTTCCTTAATCTATTTTAAATGGGAACAAACAATAATTAAACTCTGGACCTTAAGGATGTCCTTATTGAAACCCATTAAAAAACACAATAATTAGTGCCATTTATGGATTCCTTATTAATGCCTCAAAATGTTTGTCACTATTTTTATTTATTTATTTGTTAGTTTCTTTCTTTCTTTCTATTTTTACCGAAAATCCCACACACACAAACAAAAACAACAGCTAGACATTTAATACATGCAAAATAACTGATAGCCTATCTATTTTTATAAAAAAACAAACAGGTAAAAAAAACAACAACTGGTATTTAAAGGGTTAAAATCATGAAAACATATATTTTGGGTATTTATGATCAAGACAGATGTTGGTAAAAAGTCAGTGCAAGTGAAAACAAATTTAACACATTATATTTTTGTGCCATTTGTTTTTCTTGTAAGACCTCTTTTTTTTAAAGTGCAGCAGAAGGGTTAATACCGTGTAGGAGTGGTGAAGTTCACTTGGAGGAAAAACACTGTGCTCTTTCGTTACGGAGCAGAAGTATCATCTGTCCACCACAGATGGGTGCTGGCAAACAGAACAGCAAGAAGACCTTGTCATACACCTTAAAACATAGTTGTCCCAGGTTAGGGCATTTTGTTATTTAGTCGGACCCCTGTCAAAGTGTGCTGCTGAGGCAGTAGAGTATGTGGAGCATAGCCAAGGACACACTACAGTAGATATAGTTTGCCATCGGCTTGCTGCAATGACCTTTTATAAGAGAGTGCGGTCCTGAAGAGCACCCATCCTTAACAACACCATGCCTTCTGTTTGTTTACGGCTGTTATCACCTAATCAATAGTCCGCCACTCATTCAGTTCGACAAGCATCTCCAAGAGAGAGGGCTAATCGTTTAGCAACAGTGGATGTATGATATTGACTAATGCAGATAAGGTTTGTCCTACTCAATCATGCCAGAGGGAATGGGTTTGTGTTATAAAGGGTCACATCAAATACAGTGTGTTTGTGTGTATTTTGCTTCACAGCTGCAATAATGAGCACATGCGAAGGGGAACAATCAGGGTGATTTGCCCTCGCCGCTGGGAGAATGGCCCTGAAGAACAAACACCTGGCTGATTTAAACACTGACAAGTAAATGAGAGGAGATCATTACCAGGTCTGAGTGATTTACTCCTGAAAGTACATATTGTTTACTGGCATGCACAGTATTGAGTGTACATATCCCCTTCAACTTTTTCTACATTTGACAGTTCAGTCAATCTTTAAAATAAAGTCAGCTTTCGTGTGAGCAACTTAACATATTAAACGAGTCAAGCTTGGTGGTGAGCTGCTCAGGTTGATCACCGTTGATGCACTTGGTCAAAACACGATGACTAAAACATTTGTTATTCAGAATTAATTGATTGTGTTAGGTCTATGTACTGCTTGAGGTAATTTGTGTTTTGTGCATTTTCTGTGAAAATATGCACTTTGTTTCTGGTGAAAGGTTTTTCATTTCAGCCCGTTATATATATTGAAGCTTGGTCAGGACACCTTTCGTGTTTAATTTAATGGTATGCATGCATTTGTAAATAATAGAAATAATTTAATACAACCTAATACCACCACTACCCTGAACCTACCCACTTCTCAACAATACAAAACACGTAACAGGCAAACATAAATACATTCACAGGTACTGTAGTATAAAAGCTGTGTTGCATTGCTGAATCCATTCAATGAAAAACGTTTAAATTGCTAAAAAGAAATCATGAGTTGTCTAAAGAAGCAACTATAAAAAATATTTTTACAGTTTTCTCAACAAACCCAGTCTCACTCCTGAAACATCTTGAGCATCACTATTAAGTTTTCTAATATTTTCATTTTTTAATTTGGCAGTAATCTTGTTTTGTTTACCCTAAACCTAATCATTTGTCAATACAGAAAATTAAATCCTAAAATATAAACAACTTACTGTATATTATAACTTTATGTACTGATTCTTGATTTATGTATTGATTTTATGTATTGATTTATTAGGGGGAAAATAAAGTATAGTTTACTGCAGATATGGCAGATTTAATGCAAAAGTAAATCCAAATGTCATTTACAGTGATTAATGTGTAAAAGCAGCTACTGTTTATTATTATAGTTAAAATTGATGATTACATTTCCCATTTGATTAATAGAATTAATTGGCAGATAAAGTAACCTAATCATTTGTCAGTACAGAACACTTTAAAACACTTAAGCTCTGTTCCAAATGCTTTGTGCCACCGTGATGATCAAATCACACACTCATTAAAACATTCTGCCTGAAAAAGCATTACATCACCTTTGGCCCTCTTGTGTCTTGTGACCCACTGCAAGATGCTGAAGTTCAGTTTCATCTATTAAATGAGACTACGCTTATGGAGTGAGATCCTTTTCTGTGATTAAAAGCTTAAGTGAACATCTCCATGTGAACATATAACTGCATATATCTCAATTGCAAGAAAAACATCCGGGGCATTATATACATGTAGAACAAGGCGTGGATACAACAAAACACCAAGACAACCAATGAGGGGCGGAGACCTAAGTTTGTGTGACTGAGTTCATGAATCAAAACAAACATACAACACAGAAGGATTGCCCTGATCTGGGCTGGCACATCCAGTGGACTGTGACAACAGTTAACTTTTTATTTTTATGTTTATTCAGAGGCAAAAATAGGCTTTTATTGAATTGTGTAACAGTTTACAATTAGGTTCATTAGTTAACATTATTTGACTACTTTAGCTAATATGAACTAAGAATGAACAATCATTCTTTAGCATTTATTTGTTAACATTAGTTAATGCACTCTGAACTAACACGAACAAACAATGGACAACTGTATTTTTATAAACTAACAATAATGAAGATTAATAAATAGTGTAAAAACATGTAAACCACTGTTTGGATATATTAGTTAATGCATTAACTAATGCTAAGAAATGACACCTTATTCTAAAGTAAACCTTTATGCTGTTATTAACTGTAAACACTGACGAATTATGTCACAAGTACTGTACAACACTCTAACAACATCCAAAACATCCAGAACAAAGCAACCCAATGGGTTTAAAAGTACGTAGGCCTTCCTTGGAAGTTAAATTATATTATAATAACTTATATTGTAACTTTACATATTGATTCGGGGGGAAAACAACCAACCAACAAACAAACAAACCCCACTCAGTTCCTAAAGTTTCTATATTAAACAGTAATCTACTGTGATTAATGTGTAAAATCAGCTATTGTGCATTTTACTAGTAAAAATTGATGAATAAATTTCCCATTTGTTTAACTGAATTCATTGCCAGGTAAAAGCAATTTTACAACCTTAATTATTCATTGCAACATTAAATAAAATGGAAGAATTGCTAAAATAACTAAGAAAAAAAGGACAAAAGCAGTAATTTATGCAGTACCTTTCCAAAAAGTACACTTTGTACCTTTATTTGCCCTTAAATGGTGCATATTAGTTCTTTAAAGGTACATATAGTACCTAAATGGTACAAATTGGTTGCTACCTTTTGAAAAGAGACCACAGTGACAGCTTTTGTACCTTTTTCCTGCGAGTGTGAAGTAACTAGAGGAGTTTATCCTGACAACTTCAAGTGATGTTTACTGCATGCTTGTGGCATCAGAAAAGTGGACCATATCAGTAATCAAGGTGATTGAGCAACCCTGCAATTGTGAGATTGGCCATTTCATGATTATTTTCACCATTACTGCTTATAGCTCTCTGGCGTATTTTTGCAAGAGGACAGTGCCCAATCCAGTCCGAATCCAGCTAGAAATCAGGGCTGTGATTGACAGACTGAGTGGTGAAAGAGGTTTTGAGCTCCTGGAAGAAGCTTCCTCCACTGGCCTTTCCATTTGTTGGATCTAAAAGATCATATTATACTGTACAGGGCAGACTTTTTAATTAAACTTGAAGACAAGTGTTGTACAAAATTACACTTGTCATGCTTCTTGTTTGGTATTTCTTATATGATTATATGATTTCTTATAGGATTAATGAGCTGCTGTGTCCATGAATATTAATCACTTTGTCTGAGCTTGCTCAAATTGATTTGCTGAAATCAAAACAGGGACGATGATAGGTGAAATACCAGAGAAACCATCGGTTCTTAAAAGAATTCCGAAGTAACCCCGTTATTTTGACAGAAAAAAACAACAACATAATATTGTTTATATGCAATGTGTCAGTTATGTGTTTCTTGTAAGCTCTGAATCTTTCTTTGCGTGTGTGAGACAAAGTACGTCAGAGTTTATGGTGTGTCAAATACAGGTACATTACACCGCGCATCCATTCATATGAACTGAGCCTATAATAAATTATAATAACGCCGCATGTTATTGTCAGTAACGGTAACAGCATCGTAACGGGGGAAACAGTAATTCGTTTGATTACTCGTTACTGGAACTATGCCGTTATTCCCATTACTGATGATTACTTATGAGCAAATAAAGTGTTTTTAGAAATATTAAATGTGTTTTAAAGACTATATTTTATCTTAAAAATGATATAGCAAAATATTGTCTCTCAGTTTTAAATGCTCAGCAGTATATTTAAAAGGATCTCTTGAAAAATAGGATTTTTAAAAGTTATTATTACAGCTTAGATTGACTTCTTTTGCTTATGAAGGCTGTAAGGATATTTGAAATAACTGTGCTTGGGTACCCATAGTACCCAAAGTAAATCAGTAAAAAATGAAATAACCATTTAATGCTTTCCCTTTAATAATGTACAATAAAATGTATAACGATTAATTAATATCTCGTTATCATGCTTAATGTGTGCCTGTGTTCATATAGATTCAGCTGTACTGATATTATGAAATGTCTGAACTACAGTAGCACACACAAATATATTTTGGATTTCAGCACTATACTTCTGCACAATCAAAGTGCATTGGGTATGAGTTATTCCAGTTTAGCATGTTAGTTAAACCAGTTTAATATACTGGGAGTACTATTGCACTGTATTTTTATTAGGTACATAAATATGTACATATATTTGCAGTATACCTAGCAAGCACTTGTAAAAGCTGCAACATCAATTATCAATTATATGTATAAATAACCTAAATATATATCACTTTTGGTGCATGTTCATATTTTAGCAAATATGAAGCCTGTATTTAAAATACATTATATAAAAAAAACAACATAATAACAATTACAATACATTATAATATTTATGTATTTGTGATTATAACTTTTAAGAGTATGATTGTAACACATAATGAACACCATATTAAATCTTCTCCATTTATAATTGCCTATATTATATCATATTGTTTATTTAAGATATGCACAGTACCTTACCACATCTTGTATGGAAGGCCATTTCCCTCACATAAGAAAACATCTAGGTTATGTAAGTAACCCTTGTTCCCTGAAGGAGGGAACGGAGGGGGAAAGGCGTACTTAGGCCCCGAAGGCCAGCTGTGAGCCAGAGCATCCCTGCTGAGGGGCACCTCGTGGAGGGAGTAATACAGCTGGGAGTGGGCGGACTCGGGGGAGGCAAAGAGGTCTATCTTGGCCTCACTGAGGCGGCTCCAAATCTGCAGGACTACCTGGGGGTGGAGCCACCATTCTCCAGGGTGGGTGGACTGGCGGGAAAGCTGGTCGGCTGCATAGTTAAGTATCCCTGGAATGTGAACAGCACGCAGCAATTTTAGCCGTGTTTGACTCCACAGGAGCAGATGGCGGGCGAGTTGTGACATGCAGCGGGAACATAGACCACCTTGTCGGTTGATGTACGCTACTGCTGCAGTATTGTCCGTCCGGACCAAGATTCAAGATTTTTATTTGTCACATGTAGTTATAGCTGGTACAACATACAGTGAAATGTTCTTTCTGGCAGAGAAGTACTCCCCAAACTGTGCTAAAACATACAAACATATAAGAAATAAAAAAGAAAACAAGTACTATCAGAGGAAGTTATAGAAGTGAGAGCGAGGATTATAAGTGTAAAAAGAAAGTCTGTATAAAGAAACAGTCATATGTATATGTACATATAAATAACTGAGGTATTGCACTGTACATATACAGTAAATAACTGAGGTTTTGAGGTATTGAATAACTGAGGTATTGCACTGTATGTGTAACACAAAAAATGATTATACATAATACACATAAATAAGATGCATTTAGGAAAGTGACTGTAGTAATAAATAAATAACTGATGTGTGGCATAAGGTGCAGATAGTACAGAGCAAGGTGCAAATTCTAGATGGTTCTAGACATTGTTTAAGGTGGATGTGTGTATGGTTGTCCGTTATGTGCTGTGTGTGCAGTTGTCCATCATGTCTTCATGTTTGTGCTGTGGTTGAGGAGTCTCACAGCTTGTGGGTAAAAACTCCTCTTCGTGTTTTCAGGCTACAGAGGTGTTCCCTGACCTCAGTGGACTGAACAGTTTATGCGCAGGATGGCTTGAGTCACGAGTGATCCTGCTGGCTCGGGATCTGCACCTTTCAGTGTAGATGTTCTGCAGTGCTGGTAAAGGGGTTCTCATGGTGCGTTCTGCTGTACGCACCACCCTCTGCAGGGCATACTGCTGCTGTAAAGTGCAGTTTCCGTACCAGACAGTGATGTTGTTGCACAGGATGCTCTCTGTGACTCCGGTGTAAAATCTCCTCTGGATGTTTTTGGAGAGCACATGCTTGTGGCACAGCATCGGTCGAAAGGCAGCGACACTCCAGGGAAATGCCAATCCGGACAGGCCAAATGGGAGGACCCTGTACTGATATGCTCGACCCTCGAAAGCAAACCACAGAAGGGGTCTGTGTCGAGGCAAGATCGAGACATGAAAGCAGGCGTCCTTCAGGTCGAGGGCTGCGAACCAATCCTGGGGCTGAATGCACGTTAGGATGCGCTTCAGGGTGAGCCGCCCAGTGAACGCTGTCAGACGAGAGAGAGCATGAACTAGCAGGAACTCTTTTAGTCAAACCGATCTCTTTCAACTTCTCCAACACGAAAGCCGAGGGTTTCATCATGCCGGGTTTAATTTGGACTTTCTCCCTGTTATTCTCTCTGTTTCTTCATTAGTCTCTCAGCTGCTACTAGTTGCAATCAGTGCTCTCTGCGCTGATATTCGCACACCTGTTTTCTTTCGGCGCTGATTGGCGTCTTTATTTCTCTCTGTCTGTTCTGGTTGTCTTTGTCCGATGATTAAATGTATCTGATTGCTCTGTCTATGACCGTGTCCAGCTGTCTCACTACCTGCAACTCCGAAGCTTTTCACCTTGTCTAGTCCCTTCCTGCTCGTCATGTCTGGTTTGCTTACTGCCACCCTCTAAACTTTTTCTCTACTCAGAACTGTGTAGATCCTGCCGCTGGACAGGGGTGCCCGCTGCTGCAAGAGTTCGCACTCTCACCAGTCCCTTGTGAGCGAGGAGACGTTACCATATCTGGCCCTGAGGCTGGCCCGTGACTTTCTTTTTGGTTTTGCCTGTTTGACAGTTGTTTGAAGAAGATACCTTTTGTTCCCTTCCTGCACGCAGAGAGCGGC
>JAUMHP010000078.1:11984358-12013374 GCA_032361065.1 Enteromius trimaculatus | reverse complement strand
GTCCCGTGGTCCTTCTGGAGGAGACCGCTCCCCCCGTAACAGGGCTGAGTGTGTCCTTCAGAGCGCCCCGAGGAGATAAGATGTCTTCAGCAGCAGAGGGTGAGTCAGATGGTGAGGCTGAAGCCACCTCGGGAAGGCGCCGCATTGCGTTGTCTCCCCCGGCCGCGGTGGATACCGAACTGTCTGCTCTACTCCTCCGCGCTGTGGAGCCGTGTGCGCCTTCAGCCCCTTCCTGAAATCTCCTGAAGGAAACTTCTTCTCAGGGGATTGGCAACTTGGCACACGCATCCCACGGGATGCGACAGACTTCTCCGGCAATTCAGTGCTGTCAAAGAGAGATCATCTCCTAAGCGGGAAGCTGCAGGCGACATCGTCACCTTCGCTAGGTTTTGCAGAAAAAGACCTCTGCTTAGAGGCCGTGTCCTCTCGCGTCCTCAGGAGGACAGCAGGTGAGCGAGAGGACCGGCTGGTGCCGGCTTGCTGCGCCACTCCTACGGGATCCGTGCACTATTTTTTTCTCAGTGTTCCCTTAACTGTGCGTAACCTGAGTGCTCCCTGCCCCGCAGTCGGACCTAGAGCGGAGTAGCTCCGGCTGTGCTTCCTCCGGGTCTCCTTCGCCCAGAGGTGTGGCAAAAATTCTCCACAGTCAGCCAGAAGGCTGTGTTTCCCTTCAATTATATCCATAATCTAATCGATATATTGCATTTCTTTATTCCACATGCGAGGACTGTGTGTTAGTCATGTGCTCTGCCCCCAACTTATGCTTCAGTAACACTGACAGCAACTCTATAGGCTCCCCTTACAAAAAGCGGACCACAGAGGGTTGGGAAGATCCCTCTGCTGGCAAAATTGAAAAGTGTCTCGCCTGTCGGCACGGGGGTCTCCGCATAACCAGCTTTAAAAAAAAGCTGAAATAAGTACATCACATAAGTATTCGTACCTAAATATTTATCTGAAGCATCTTCACAGCCTCAAGTCTTTTTAGTTTGAAGCTTTACTCATCAGCAATTTATCAGTTATCTGCCATTCTTCTCCTCTTTACCTCTTAAGCTCTGTCAGGTTGGATGGGGGGCTAACGCACATGTTCGGGTTTCTCCAGAAATATTTGACTAGGTTCAATCCCAGGCTGTGTCTGCGTCACTCAAGGACATTCACAGAGTTGTCTGTAAGCCACTCTTGCTGTGTGTTTAGGGTCATTGTCTTGTTGGAAGGTGAAGCTTCTGTTCAGTCTGAGTTTCTGAATGCTCTGAACAGGCTATCTCTATATTTTGCTGTGCTGAGTGTTCCTTCTACTCTGATGAGTCCATCAGTCCCTGCCGCTGAAAAACAGCTCCACAGCATGAGGTTGACACCAGCACACTTTACTTTTTGGATGGTGCTCTGCAGGTGAGGAGCAGAGCAATTTTCTTTCAAACATGATGCTTAGAATTGAGGTTCATGAGACCAGAGAATGTCCTTTAGGTTCTTTTTTACAAATTCCAAGTGTCTTCTCATGAGTCTTAACTGAGGACAGGATTGAGTCTCTCCACACCGCCATGAGGCCAACTTTTTAAGTGTTGCAGTGATGTTTGTCCTTCTGTAAATTTCCACATATGATCATGGAGCCCTTCTAGAGTGACCATCAGGTCATTGGTCACCACGGTAACCAAAGCTAACCAAATCAGTTGCTCAGTTTGCCCACAAGGCTTGATCTAGGAAGAGTCCTGGTTGTTTCAAACTTTTACCATTAAGGTTAATGGAGACTACACGCTTCTGTGACCCTTCAGTGAAGCAGAACTCTTCCACCGATGTGTGGCTTGGTGCATACCTGTTTCTCAGCTCTTCAGGCAGTTCTTTTGACCTCAATGCATGGTTTTGCTCTGATATGCATTATCAGCTGTTTTTTAAGACATGTGTGCCTTTCCAAATCATACCTATTTAATTGATTTTTTGTGAAACTGTAGTTACATCTTCAAGCAAAGTGAATGGTCCTCCTGAGCTAAATGTCAACTGTCCTGCTGTGCAATTAGTTTTTATTTTTAATACATTTGCAAAGATGTTAAAAACATGTTTGTAATTTAAAGCAGTTTAATTTAAGGCAGCAACATAAAAAAATGTGAAAAAATTAAGGGGTATGAATACTTTCGCAAGGCACTGTACATGTAGATAATTATTTATTACTCAGTTTTTATATATATAATACACTTTAAAATAAATTGCAAATGAACCTTTTGTGCAATTAAAAGATTCAATGGATGTGAAAGGTTCTTTGCAGAACCATAAATGCCAATAAAGAACCTTTATTGAATACTGGAATACTGGGCTACACTTTATTTTGATGGTGACATTCTACTAACTATAAGTAACTTTGTAACTACATGTTAACTAATTCTCATTAATTCACAACTACATGTCTACTAACTCTAAGATTAGAATGGTAGGGGTAAGTTTAGGGTTAGTAAAGTAAGTTGACATATACTTGCAAAGTTTCTGATCAGTATGTAGTATGTTGTGAACTCAAAAAAAGATGTTAAGCAGACACACGACTAATACTCCAATGATTGTTAGTTGCCATGTATTTGCAAAGTTATTTACTGTTATTAGAATATCTAAAGTGGACTAAAATAAATAAAGTGTTACAGAATACTAAAATTATAATAACTATAAAATAAATAAACTACACTGGCTATCTGCAACCCAGTAATTCCTTCATTATTGGTTTCATGGCTCAGTTATATAAACACCTCAATCTGATCTAAATTTGAATTCTGATCTGACTGAAAAGGGTGCTGCGCATCTGAAATAATCTGTTTAGCTGTTTTAGCCATGATAATCTGAACGTTTATTTAAAAAAAAATCAGATTAGGTAATGCATTCCTTCCTATTACAATAGCTACTGTAAGTAATGCAATTAGTTACTTTTTAAATGAGTAACACAATATTGTAAGCCATCACTTTTAATAGTAACACTGCTCAACAACTACTTTATTACAAACTATTAATAAACAGCAAATTAGGAGTTTATTAAAGCAAAGCCATAGTTAATAGCAGTGTTGGGGAGAGATACTGTATACTGTGTTACAAACAAAAACAAACAAAACTAATTGCATTAGTTACTACTTATGGAAAGTAATCTATCATGCTACTTTTGGTAAATTTTGTGACCTGGGCTGGGCTTGCTTATTTGCTTTTTAAATACAAAAAATCCAAAAGGTATATGGTAACTGTAAAAACCCTTTCACAACAAAAGTGAAATGAATAAGCCTCAGGCTGAAGAAAGTGCCTCTGCTCAATTTCCCACACGAGGACAGAAGACGTGTTCGGGAACAAATGGGAAACACAATAACACAGTCTTTATTTAAATCCACAAGGAATCAATGGAGATCAATGGAAAGATAATACAACCACTTAAACACAAGGTCAAACATAACTGAAACACAACTGTTTATTTGAAGAATGTGTTTTGATATTTTCAACTGATTTTGTGTCTCCTAGCTTTGGGACGCATGTTTCTGCGTGAGTCTGTATAATTCGAAGCAGCTTGTCTGTTAGTGTTTGATTCTGAATGTTTTTTCCTCAGTCGCCATTTAAAAAGTCAGCAAATTTATGATGCTTAGAGTTTTAACACCTGTGTTCAACCGAATATAGAATTGTACACAGGCTTAGAACAATATGATGATAAGTAACAATTTTGATAAGAAACAATTTTAATTTTTTGCATAACTATCCCTTTAAGATGACAAAGATACAATGGCAAAAACCTCTACTGAACAATGAAAGTTCACAGAAAAAAAAACATGTAAGCGTAACTTGTGAGATTAAACAAAAATGTGACTATATTTACAAAAATGTGCCTGTTGTTATAGCTGCACTTCAAAAGAATTAGTTAAAAATGAAACAAATCCCATTACTGCACAAGTACATTAAACATCAGTATTCAAACCCATCTCTGTGTCTTATTCTGATATGCCTGTAACATATTCCCTATAATGCTGTAAGCCTAAAACAGTGTGTGGGTTCTGAAGAGTGGAACTAGACAGCTAGCTAGCATTTAACATGTTTAAAATGTCAGCCCTCGATGACCTCTGGGGAATCAAAAAGGAAAGCGTCAGAGAGCGTGCCAAAGCAAGATCTGAACCGTAGCAGCAATTTATATGACATTTTATATGCTGCCTATGATTCATTGGAACACAAGAGTTGCATTAATAACTATGCATAGCAGTACTGTATATGTGGTCCTTACAACAATGATTATGATAGCGAAGAGAGATGATACAGAGCCTAGCAGTGTTTAAGTAGTTTTGGGGGTAACGTATTTCAAAGTAACATGTACAATGTAATGCATTACTTTAAATTTACTAAATAATATTTGAGTTGCTTTCTCAAATTATTAACATGAGTTACTTTGTCGTCCTCATGTTGAGAAAAATTGGGAGTAATTGCAGAGACACTTCCTTCATGTGTTTGTGTTGTCACGGTTCATTGTACTGTCTTGCTGTGTTCTTCCGTGTCCACATTTGTCGTTGCTCTGGATTTATTGTTATCAACCACGCCATCGACTATTGCTCTCGTTTTGCCCTCTGGTTTCTATTCGCTTCCCACACAACCTACACACAGATTTTGACCACTCTTGCTCTGCCTCCTCTATTGATGTTTGACCCTGATAGCTTGTCTGTTTCTGTTCTGTGTCTCACATTAAACAGTTTGCACTTTAATCTGAATGACTCCTCGTCTCATCAGTGTGACAGAATGAACCGTCAACCAGGATTTAGCAGCTGTTGGAACTCATGTGAGTACAGAGACTTTTCTTTGCCTCACAGGCAGGATTATTTGCTGGTCCCTCCTTCCCGTCTACATACGCTGTTTCAATACGGATGCCGGATTGAGGATTACGTGGAGAATTTCATTGCCATCAGTCACCTACTTTATAGTTTGCCTGACAACAATCTAGACTGGACATTATGGCAACTCATAGACTTTGTTTTATTGTACTGCGGATCATGTTTCACCGTAGGAGAGATGGAGGAGGACGTTTGTATACGTGATCACAGATTGAACAATCGCCGTGCCGCTAACGTCAGCGCGAGCCCATGGCTCGGCTCCCGCCTCACCGTTCAGCGAGCCCCACTCCCGCTACGACACCTGAACCACCGCACAACATGGCCACCGCACCCAAACCTGCACAAAAAATGTCCGCTGAGATGGCTACGACACCAGAAACAGCACACGACATGGCCGCCGATCACGAGATGGTGTCAGTAAGGGCGGCTGGCCTGTGTAACAGCGCCAACAAAGTTAATTCAGAGACATACCCTTTGTCCACAGCGTTGCCGGTTATGGCAGTGGCCCTTATGAGTGTGTGGGCCGCACACTGCTTTCCAGGACCCGATATGGACTGAAAACTCAGAGCCTGTTAGCACACCTGAGCTTCCCACAGACTGTGACTTGCCATGGTTAGATCTGCTAGAGCCCGCAGAGGATTTAAATTTGCCGTGGCCCGATCCACCAGAGCCCCTTCCCCTGCCTCAGCTCTGTCCCGTCTCGACTACGGAGCATTCCCCAGTGGCTGCACGAACCCCAGAGAGGTCGACCTTGGTCATGGATTCTCTGGGGCCCCCGCTGGTGGCTGCACAGTCTCCAATTCGGTCCGTTGGAACTATTATTAAACTTTTGCCAGACTCTAAACCGACCACGGAGGTCAGTGAACTCTCACCCTGCCGAGAATCGAATTTGACCAGAATTTGCCTGGCTCAGACCCGGCCAAAGAGGCCACTGAACTTTTACTCAGCTCTGAACCAGCTACTGAGTTTACTGAACTATCATTCTGCCAAGATCCCGGCCCAGAAGCTGCAAAACTTCCTCCCAGACCTGCCCTGGCTGCTGGGACAGCGGCAAGTGAGATAATAACCCTGGTGGGCTTCTATTGCTCTCGTTTTGCCCTCTGGATTCTGTTTGCTACCCGCAGGACCTATGCACAGACTTTGATCACTCTTTTGCTCTGCCTCCTCTATTGATGTTTGCCGGTGATGACCCTGATAGCCTGTCTGCTTCTGTTCTATGTCTCACATTTAACAGTTTGCACGTTAATCCGAACGACTCCTCATCTCATCAGTGTGACAGTCTCACTCCAACTCGTTACATTTTGATGCTTGGTCAAAACAATTTTAAGGTACCGAAGTACGACGCTTAAGGTACCCCTTTTCAGTCACTTTTCGATTTGAGGGGTCCTCAGTTGTTTGGCTTAATGTAATGATTTGCATGCATATATACATTTATTATATATATTTTTTGTTTTATTGGAGCACCAAACCCCACCCCTACCCTAAACCTACCTACCTCTGAACAATATAAACACACACACACAGGCATAATCATAAACACGCAGTATAAATACATTACAAACAAATTGTGTCACATTCCAAGTCTTCTGAATCCATACGAAGTCTTTATGTGAAGAAGAGAGTAAAACACCACTAAAAATGACACCGCTCGATTCACATGCTTTCATCTCATTCAGAAAACATACTCGTGTCTGGTAGCATGACGCAATCGATCACGAGACATGCAAGAGCTAATGACATTTCACAACCAACATATATGCAATAATGCCAATGTTTTTACCCATTATATTTTACAAGTTGAAGTGAGACTGTGTTGGAAAAAAAATAACACTAAAGTAATGTAATGCATTACTTCCTGTTGAAAGTAACCCTTTTGGTAACACTTTTTAAAAGGTGTAATAACACAAAGCAATTGCCTAATTAGGTACTTAGTAATAGCCATTGTGCTTACATGAAATAAAATGTACTTTATTTATTATGGAACAGACTGTAATTACAGTTTGTAATAATGTAGATGTAACAGACAGCTACTGTTACACATATGTTACAGACCGAGTCTGTTACACAGATACTTTTATCTTTTTACTTTTTTTTTTACGCTTAAGTACAATCTTGATACACTTTTATTATTTTTACTGTGTCTGTAACACATGTGTAGCAGTAGCAGCCTGTTACATACACAGTATTACAAACTGTAAGTACAAACTGCTCCATAACTTAGTTACATGATAAGTACGTTTTGTTTTATGTAAATACACTGGCTACTACTAAGTACTTACTAGGTAATTACTCTGTATTATGGACAACTTAAAGTAAAGTGTAAATAACCTTTTTTTTATGGAGTAGGATAATATTGTGATGTATTACTTTTATAAGTAACTTTCCCTGCTGTCAAGGGATGGGGGGGGGGGTCACAAATTTTAAAATTTTGGAACTCTAAAGGCAAGCATTCCTTTCACCATTTATCTGTTTCACTTTACATTACCGATCAAACTTCATATATTTTCTATTGCCAAGTTGCCTCCTGATATACTCCCTTTTTCGGATTGCTTAAAAGGTACCTCCTTTCATATCTAGAGATGTTAGGTTTGCAGCAATCAGTGTTTCAGTGTTGTCAAAACAACCCTTCAGATGAGTTGGGAACCTAAGAGAAACTTCCTTTAGGAAAGTTTTGGGGCAAAAGGCTGAAAGTTATAAGAAAAAAGCCTTGTCAAGAGATGCCGAGGACAGGATTGTCAGCACAGGCAGGTGTTTCTCATCAGCAAGGCTTCCTCTTGTAACTTGGAGAAATTTTGTTCGATTCAAAGAGCATATCAAAGGGTTTAACTCGTGCAACTTGAACAGCTGTTGACTAACACAAGGGCCTTGATCTGTGAACGTTTTTCGGATGATAAGCACATTAATCCTTGGTTCTTTTGGAATTTCAAAGAACTATCACGACTTTAAGACACCGCAAAAGGAGATGTTTTGGTTCATCTTGTCAATCTGACAGTCATTCCATTAGCGTACAGTTCATCTTCAGCTCTATGATGTGTGATGTCTTCCCAAGCTGGATTTTTTTTTGGTTACAAGATAGCGCTAAAATAAAAAAGTCATGCACCTTTTGCACAAGTTTAATGTACTAAATATCAGGATTTTTGTTAGCCCTTACATGGTCACCATATGGGCTATAATCCAGAGAATCCAGGGTACTCAAGTCCGATCTCTAGTAA
Source organism: Enteromius trimaculatus (assembly GCA_032361065.1). Lineage (NCBI taxonomy): Eukaryota > Metazoa > Chordata > Actinopteri > Cypriniformes > Cyprinidae > Enteromius > Enteromius trimaculatus. The sequence continues at coordinate 12,005,342 of JAUMHP010000078.1, read as the reverse complement.
AGTTTTTAAAAGACTCTGGCTTGTCATGGACTCTTATCGGACTTGACTGGGACTCAAGCCTTTAATGACTCTGAAAATATTCAACGGAGTTCAGGGAGTCTTTAAGGAAATGACGAGTCAGTATTTGCATCATGTGTTTTCAAGTCGTGTTCAGCACTTGAAAGCAACAGGTTTATGTGCGCACACAATCAAAGCCCACTCACAGAACGCATCTTTCAGTCATTTTGTAAATGCTGAATTAAATCCTCTTTTGTGTGTTATTGCTACACACTCAATTATGTCAAAACACCCGACATTTAAATGAATGCTTATGTCTTAAGTGAACCTAAACAGTTGAAAATACTGAAATATAGATATATTGATCATAATATTTGGCTAATAATACGAAGGCTATTCATTTTCATTCATTTTTTTTTCGGGTCATAAAAAGTTGAATCCTGCACAGATGTAAGCTTTGCAAGCTGCCAGCATAGGATTCTGAATAGGAACTTGTTATATTTTACAGTTTGCCAATTGATGCAAGATTTTGTAGGCTTTGCATACACATGTGCATCCCTCGAAAGCCTGAAACCACAATACCCCCCATATTTACAAATCCAAATTTTACCCTGATTAAATGCCTGAAGGGTGTTTCTGCATTACTATATCTGAAAAACCTACATCATTTCTTTGGTATTTTTGATTGATATTTATTTATCCTTCTGCTTGTAATTAACAATTAGACTGTTTGCTTGCCTTCAATAAGCTTAAGGACATTTTACTTACGTTAGTTTAGAATTAGTGTTTGCTGTGTAATGAAATTACTTTTTTGTTTTTAAAATGGTGGCAGCTTCTAGTTTTAAAGAACATTTTCATTTTTCAGTAACTAATATTCTTTCTTTTTGTGAAAAAATAAAATCCTTAGTGTTGAGCTTTGAAAACCATGTCCACACAGGGAAAACAATCTTGTTTTATTTACTAATTCTAACTATAGCTTCTGGCCAAAATATGCATAATCCATAATAATGCTTCCTCCAGTGAAAATGAACATTTCCTGTTGTCCTCTCACTTCAACATCTATTGTTTCAGTTTGTAAGCGGTAACTGCGCATATTTATCTCCTGATTCAGACCCGATGACTTTTAAACTGGAGGAAGCGTTAATTGCATTATTAATAATAAATAAAACAAATTTGACTTTGCATCACAGAAATAAATTCTATTTTGAAATACATAAAAATAAAATAATTTTAAATTGTAATAATGTTTCATAATATCACAGTTTTTTTCCCCTGTGTTTTTGATCAAATACAGTAAATGCAGCCCTGAAAGCAGAAGAGACATCTTTAAAAAAGGTCACAAAACCTTTGAACGGTATGCCACTCACACTTCCTTTGGGGATCCACTAAAGATTATTTTTGTTTGTGAATAGGTTATTAATGCCATTTTTGCTGTATTCAGAACAGAGCGTTCTCAAGCCACTCTGTTAATTGAGCTCTCTTCATGTGTTGCTGAAACAAACAGTGCGACTGTCACTTGCATCACTCGCTTTGCCGTTTTGTGGTATTGCATGGAATCAATTGGCTGCTGCACTAATAAAGCTCTTTTCTCTTTTGTGATGAATCTTACAGTGGGCATGAAAATTTCAGGCGCGCATGCAACTTTGATGGCTCACCCTGTATTATCCCCTGTAACTGTGTCACCTCCTCTCTGCCTTTGAAACGGCGATGCTGGAACGGAGGAGACACAGGCTTACAGGGACACTCTTCTGTTGCATATGCACTCAAAGGCTTTTAAAAGCATTTTATTTATCATACGGCACATCGTTGTGCAGTTATTTCTTTGTGACATTACTTTCTGTGAAATTATGCCTTTTAGTGGTGAAGGAGACACCAGGGTTTGTTGTCACAACACTCTTAAAACTAAAGGTGCTTAAAAGGTTCTTCACAGAGATGCTGATAGAAGAACTCGTTTTGGTTCCACAAAGAACCATTCAATCAAAGGTTCTTTTGAACCATCTCTTGCTTACCTCCTTATAATCTGAAGAACCTTCTTTCGCCACAAAGAAGCTTTTGTGAAACAGGTGTTAAAGGTTCTTATGGAACCATTTAGACAAAAAAGGTTCTATGGCATCGTGAAGCACCTTTACGTTTCAGAGTGAAGGGCTATAGAAAGGTATTTATATATGAGTCAGAAGTTTAATTATACAAATTTACATATTTCACAATTGTTTTCACTTTTAAATGTTACCATTAAAAAGCTTCATAAAGTTTATAATGAATTTGAGCATTTTTTTTGACACTAGTTGTCTTTTTTTCCAAACAGTGTCATTATAAATGTAATTACTGAAATTCCAGATGTAATAACGTATTTCTAAACATAAGTAGAATGTAAAAACATGCATGTACACAAAGTAAATTTTATCAAATGGTTAATTTGAAATGTAAGTGCATAGTTTAGGTCACCTAATAGCCTATAAAATGTAACTATTATTTTTATTTTACTGTGTATTTACAGTACGGTTACAAAAGTGACTTTAATGTGATGATTGTAGGCTAGCATGTCTCGTCAGGTGTTTCTGTTCTCTCTCTCTCACACACACACACACACACAGAGGAGTGTGACAGCAGTGCAGCAGACACAGGGATCTTCTCAACAGCGGTGTGTGTGTGTGTGTTATATATACATATATGTGTATGCGCTGTGTGACGTCGCAGGCAGTGTGTGAGTGTATGAGTGTGAGAGAGAGCGCAGTTGAAATAGGGTGAGCTGGAGTAGCGGGTCAGTCTCAGTTGAAGGATGAAGTGAGATCGGGTGTGTTTCTCCGTTCGCCTGGACTGTGAGGGTCTGTGAGTCTCTGGACACCTATAACGCGGGTTTCACGCAGCATTTCTGTCTCCGCGCAGGAACACGACAGGTAACGAGCTACAGTCACTTCATCCCGCGCTGCGTCGCGCTGAGCGCCGGCGGCTTTCCGTCTCCATCGCGCTCCGAACGGGATTCACATGCATCACGCCGTGTGTTTGCATCAAGCGCCTCAACAGGAGTTTTCACTCGCGTTTATGTGTCACTGCCTGCAAAGACAGCACTTCTGGGCGGCTGTGGGCATCGTTCGCGCCGGCTCTGAGGTCTGGTTAGGCAGCTGCACGCGCGTTGGGTTTACGATACAGTCGCTTCTGACTTCATCAGCGGCACACCACACATTTGACCGGACCTGCACTTACACCAGCAAGTTTATTACAGCTTATGTTTCATGCTTACAGAGTGAGCTTTTTGTTTATAGTTGCATCGCATTATTCATAGCCATAAGACCTTATGATAGTTTACATATTTCTAGCAATATAATAAATTATTATTATTTTTTTTAAATAACTTTATGACAGAAAATGTGATGCACATTGCGAAACGTTATTGTAACAGAAAAGAACGTAAGTAAAAGCGTTTACACATTTGATGCATGTAGAATATTGTTGAAGAGTAGTTCTTCGAATTCTTGGAGAAATTCTGCTTGTTCCCAGAATCCCCTGCATGCAAACCATCACATCTGCACTGCGTTAACTTAGTTTATTACATGTTTATAGTATGCATCGTTATTTGAGCTAGCATGAAGGTGTTTTGTGTTTGTGACACTTTCATCAGTCTTTAGGTTATTATTTAGCCTACTTCATTATTTATGTTATAAGTTACTGTAGAGGTCACTTTTGGTAAAATTGAAGTCATCATATAGCGTTCTGCGGTATCATGTATCTGTTATTATAATAGATTTCAACAGCTCAGATAGGTTGCTATATTAACGTTTTATCATTTTAGGCACTAAAATGTGTGTAAAATCATCATTGTATTCAAATATCCGCAGCTGCCATTTTTTGCCGTACATTTAAGAGAAAAACATTTTACAGCTGTATACATTTGGCATAAGAGTCAATGATTTTTTAAAATTGTTATACTAAATGCAATACTATTTTTACCCATATGCGTATTGCTTCTGAATCTGTGTTGTGTAGGGACAAGCGGAAGACCTGGTTGTGTTTTCTTTAACTTTGTGTGTCACACAACCTGTCTATGTAGACATCTGTGTAGTGTGTCCAAATATGCTGTAAAGCTTGATTGAATACAAACATTTAATTAAATTTGTTTTATTTTAATATTTTATCTTTTTTTTCACTTTTAAAAAAATATATTTGATTCTATTTAAATTTTTATTAAATTTAATTTGTTCATATTTTATTTTAATATTTTATTTTATTCTATTTTAATTTATCTTTTTAAAATATTTTATTTATTTATTTATTTTTTTATTTTACATTGCTTTATTCTTAATTATTGTGATAAGCCCACTATAGCAATTGTTTGGCACTGTGTTCCCTGCTGTCTAAACCCCATCAGAACAGACCTGCGAGGCGCTGCTGTAGAGCATCCGAGTGGATTGCACACTCATATGAACTGATAATAGAGGCACGGGCACGGTGTGATATTTCTGTCTGATTCAAACACAATGACGTTGCTTCACCGGGAGTTCAGATGTGATCTAGTGCATGTAGGTGAACAATCTCAAGCAGCAGAATATAGCATCATCATCATGTCTTCATGCAGTCACAGAGAGTCCCTTATTATTATTCCCAGTCCCAGTTCATCGCTTGTTTCCATCCGTTTTGAGAATTGCAGCTGCAGTTCAACGTGCAATCTGCAATCCAACAGGAAGCTCTTGAAAATGAACTTATTTTTAACCTTTGTAATGCTATTCACGTTCCTGCTGCAATATTTGAAGATGTTTGTTTGGATCCATGGTCTTGTTTACTCATTTTGTTTGTTCACGATGGGTGCTTACCTTTCTGCAAAACCTCTGTAAACTCAACCTGTAGATGAACCGTAACAGCTGACGGCTCTTCTATTGCAATTGATTAGGATTATTTCTCAATTTCGTCTTCATCCAGTTTACTCCAATAAAGCATTTAACATTTCTCTTGTTTGGTAATAGACATTAATTTGTCCGAGCAGCTTTAACTTGTGAAATCATCTGCTGTTGTCAGTTTACATGAGATGTTTGTTTATGTAAAGCCAGATATCATTAGCATAACACAGATTTGGTTTATGCCATTACTCAATTTTAGCTGATTAGTATAATATTGTAACCTAGTGCTAGTTATTCATGCATGAACAACTGGCACAAATTAACTGATGTGATTTCATCAGTATTCATACAGTACAGTACGTAAGGAAAACCAACAGTTTATGCATCAGTTCATAGAATACCATATTTCTTGGTGGATGTTATTATATTTATTCACATCGATTTAATATATTTACTGTTCAGATTTTACTTTCCGTTCTTTATAGCTCGAAGCATTTGTAATGCAACACACTTACACCTGCTTCAGAGTGTGCTGTGACTAGCAAAAGCTTCTCATGATGAGGAAGACAAACTTTAAAGCCGTTTTCAGAAGCATATGCAATGTTCCACCACACATCTTAGGTTGTACTTGAAGTTTTAAACAAGAGCTCAATTCTTACTATTAACTGGCATGCATAATACTAGCACATGGCTGTTTATTAGTACTCATAAAGTACATATCAATGTTTTATTTTGCATTAGAATATTTTAGATCCCTAAACTTAACCACTACCTTACTAGCTTTTAATAAGCAGCAAATTAGGGATTTATTGAGGCAAAATTCATAGTTAGTTAGTTAATCATAAGAATTTAACCTATAGATATTGTGTTTTATCAAATATTGTGAATGCGGTTAGTTTGGTGGGCCGTGCACATGCACACTTTCCTGAAGCTCTTTTCCTGTCTACTTTATATTGCTTCCTATGTATCCATATCAGTGATATGACCCCAAAAATGTTTTATATACATAGTACATGCACAGCAGATTTTATACAGGGTCATTGTGTATCACCACTATTTTACTCAAAAAATACAATCACAATTGTTAATCATGATTACTCCTTTCATTTTTTTGTCGACCTTTCATCATAAATATTGATTTTTCACGTAAGCACAAATCAAGAGAACGTCAACGGCTTTTTTTTTTTTTTCATTGAAGAGTGAAGGAAACCAGACTTTCTATTGAGCTAAATATCTCTGTAGAGATCACTATATTCCAGCTCACATGTTTGCTGCTATTTTCAGCTCATCAGCATTTTTCTGTGATGCAGAGAGAGTGCGTGCACAGGGTTGCCAGATTGGGAAGACAAAGCAAAACACTGGGCAGAAAATGTATCGATTCATGAAAAAAGCTTGTTTCAGGATAAATAACCAGCAGGCAAATATTGCAGATAATTATACTTAATAAATATAGAGAAGCAGAACTTGTGATTGCGATTAAAATATGATGAATCATACAGCCCTGTCTGAACTGAACCAACTTTACTATTTGTAGTATTTTAGAACGGCTTTACAGCAGAATATCAATCTCTCCAGAGCGTTTTTTTTTTTTTCATAAGTAATTCTTCTATTTTCTTGTTTATCACTGTAAAGCTGCTTTTCCCCAATCTAGATTGCACAAGCGCTACGGAAATGATTTGACTAGACTATAAAAGCATCTTAAATCAATGGCTTGAACTCAATTCACAGACCGAAATGAAATCTTGTCTGTTAGTTAGTAATTATTATTGTACAAACTGGTAACCAAATGATTATCCAAAGTTTTTTTTCCAGACAAAACCAATAACCCAGCTCAGACCGAGCCTGTCAGTTTCACTTCAGTTCAGGATGAAGTGCGTGAAGATCTTTATTTTGACGGGAGAATAGAAGCAGCGAACACGAATCACCTGCATCAGCTGCTGCTGTCAGGAGACTCGTATACCTCGGCGTTAGCGCTGGGAAATGACGCTTCATCAGCTTCTTGTTTTCATGATAAAACCACAGCATGTCTGCATGCTTCCAAATGCTGCTGAATGTTGTCTGCATACGATGCACAAAGAAAAGTGCATTCCTTAACAGTTTATCTGAAATACAAACATTTCATTGTAGTTTCATTCATTAAAACACATGCATAATACTTATAACTAAGCAAACATTCTTTACACACTTCCCAAAAGCATTTCATATTAACCACCTGTCTATTTTCTGATTGTCTCTTACATCAATTTGTACTATATTTTAGTAAAACTGTTTTTTTAATGAAGTGTTGCTGATTTCAGTGATTGTTCTCAGTCTCATCTGGGAGCTTGTGATGAGTCAGTAACTCACCTCGCTAACTGTTAGTGAGTAAATCTTTTTTTTTTTGTTTGTAACAGTACAGTTTTAGAGCAGACAGTAACTCTAAATAGATTCAGTAAAACAGCAGCTATTCGTTATTGATTCGTGTCTCCTTCAGGTATTGACCAGGTATCTCAGCTGCTTTAATTTCAAATATAACCTGTAGCATATTTCCAGTATTTCTACGCGATTTAACTCATAAAAATATTTCTTGTTGTAAATTGATGTAAATATATTAGTTCAGTGATGCTATATTTTTGACTTAAATAACATCATTTCTTGGACATGCTGCCTTTTTATTGATATCAAGTGTGCTGTTTAAAATGTCTTGGGAGAGTAGTATACGAAACTATAGTTAATTATAAGTGGTTATAGGTTATGGTATTTTTATAAAGCATCTGGTAATTTATTCAGTCCATTGCTTTGGTTTGCATTTGACACATAGACCCCAAAATGTAGAGGTTTTCCTGTTCAAAAATGTTTTGTTTGTGTACAGTTTTTGTTTATATTCTTTTTCAATACATGATGCATGCTTCGATATTTATATATATATATATTAATTGGTACACTTTACACTAAAGTGCCATAACATTAATTAAATGTAAATTATTAAACAATTATCTTAGCTAATGTTAGGGTTAGAGTTAATTTTTAGCCTTACTAAAAGATTATTAAAAAATATTATTAATAGATTATTGGCCTCCCACGGCTCGAGATCCACCATGGCCTGTTTTTACAGATACATGCAAATAGGTAAACATGTAATCTGCATTCTTACGTAGAAGTATACATTCGTATTCTTAAACGTTCTTTACAGACAAACGAAAGGATGGCCTTATTTTTGATAGATTTCAGCTAGATTTAAGATCACACAGATGTCAGTGCCATACTTGTTGGTTGATGTTAAGCTTAATTTAAGCGGGTGTTAAAAGGAGTAGTTCACCCAAAAATGAGAATTTGCTGAAATATTTGAATTCATCAGAACAGATTTGGAGAAACGTAGTGTGGGTTACTGAGATGCTTTTGACGTTAATATAATGACGTGAATGTCGACTGGATGTGGCAGTATCAGACATTTTGGGAGTGTGAAAGCTTTCTGAATGAGCTAGTGTTGAGTGTATGATGTTCATCATGTGCTCGTTGTTCTCTGTACAGGCTGACTCTGATGGCCTGTTTGAGCATTTGGGCTTTGTCCGTCCTGCTTGGATCTTCTCTATGGCTGTCCTATGGAGTCCGATCCAGCGCTGGATCTGGAACTACAGCGAAGGAGGGACTTCAGGTATAGTACTGCATTTCATTTTCTTTTCCTTTTCTTGCTCTGGGACTCAGGGCGGGTTTATCCTGAACCAAGCTAACCAAGTCCAAGCCGATTTAGATCAGCTTCAGCAGAATCACAAGTAAAAGGGGACATGAGATATCAATTTTTAAAGAATTTATCATAAAATGTACATTTAATAATTAACTTACAGTATAATACCTTTTTTTATAGCAACACTTAAAATACTGTAAATATCTTGTAATAGAAACAGTAGTGTGAGAAATTAAATTAAAAAGAAGTTTAATAGACAATATGCGTCAATTATGGTTAGGCAATATGGCCAAAAAAATTATATTTTTTGGTTGAATTTCAGTTTATGTTAACATCCGTTTGAATGTTTTAAAAGTGTATGACAAGCCCTCCTCCATATTATTGTAAATATATATTTTAATGTTGCAGTAAACATAGCCATTGTTGCTGGTATGACATCAACAATTTTGCAATATAAATGAAATAAATACATGCATAAATAAACAAGACCTCCTCCCCAGGTAACAGAAAATTATTCATTACAGAAGTTAAAAACACAAAATAAACATTCATCGGTCAGTACTTTTTTTAGTGCATTAAAAATCTTTTTGCATGTTTATAAATGGAAATTCAAAGGTATGAAATATGATCAGTATCTGAAAAACAGCGTTAATGAGAAGACAAACAGCGGACTGCTGCAGGTTAGTATGGAAATATTCATATTTATTATCCAGAATGCACATTTGGGAAGGACAATATGTTTGTACATGTGAAGAGGTTTAGTATTATTCATGAGAACACAATTCATTGTTTTAATCAGTGGACACAGGAATGGTTCTCCTGTAACCGTCTGAATGTCCGGAAACGGCTGAAGCTTATTAAGGAGAATGTGGGAGTAGTTGTGAAAGTAGTCCATTAATCACTAACCAGAACTAGACATGCTTCCAAGACAAACAGCATTGATATTTCATCAAATGATGCTGGACTGTTAGTGCTTGACAACAATTTTCAGCATCTTTGAAGGGCTAATAAAGCTCTTAATGAGGCTCTTCAGTCTGCAAATGTCATGTTTAATGTAGATGTAGTGGTAGGAATTGTCCCTGATGAGATCTTGAGGAGTATATCACTGTCTTCAAGCACACACTGAACACTGGGCGTCAAGCTCATTGTGAGGCCTGCTGGGACTTTTATCGCTAATGACTTCCCAGTGCTGTGAGACAAAGACAAGAGGCACAGCTAAACACCAGCACAACAACTCAGGATCAATGTGTGTTATAGTTCAGCTATTTAGTTGTGTTTATTAATTATTATTTTTCAATTGGTTAACTGTTAATCACATTTTGTTGTTCCTGTGAGATTCAGGGAGGTTTAGTTAGAGACATTGCAAACTCATATATAAACTACTCAAAAACGTAAAGGGAACACTAAAATAACACATCCTAGATCTGATTGATTAAAATATTCTAATTAAATACTTTGTGCTTTACATAGCTGAATGTGCTGACAACCAAATCACATAAAAATTATCAATGGAAATCAAATGTATTAACCCATGGAGGTCTGGATTTGGAGTCACACTCAACATTGTGAAGAAACACACTACAGGCTGAACCAACATTGATGTAATGTCCTGAAAACAAGTAAAATCATCACGTGCTTGTATGACCTCCCTACAACACCTGGGCATGCTCCTGATGAGGTGGAGGATGGTCTCCTGACAGATCTCCTCCCAGACCTGAACTAAAGCATCCGCCAGCTCCTGGACAGTCGTGGGGTAACGTGGTGTAACGTGGTGCTGGTGGACGGAGCGAGACGTGATGTCCCAGATGTGCTCAACTGGATTCAGGTCTGGGGAACGGGAGGCCAGTCAATAGCATCAATGCCTTCATTTTCCAATTTCCAGTTTTCCCCCTTGTTTTAATTGAATTTATCATTCATAAATAAATACAAATTCTTTTTGCCTTATTTAATTTTTTCTGTAATCCTTTTTTATTTATTTAATTTTATGGACTCTGATTTAATGGTTAAATAAAATTATTTGCATGAAATATTTTGGTGTTTGTTCTGAAATTGCTTATTTTTTTTCAGGTAATCAAATAAAGATATAAAACATTAATTTAATTTATCGTTCATAAATAAATATAAATTCATTTTAATGTTGGTTTTCCGAAATTAAATATTTTCCCTTGTTTTATTTGTTCTGGATTCCTTTTTTATTCAATTAATTTTTCTAGACTCTGATTTAATGGTTAAATGACATTTTATAATCAAATAAAAATATAAAACATTTTATGATAATTTATCATTCATGCATTCATTCACACTAAATAAACAAATCACTTACTTGCGTACTGCACAGCTGGTTTAATGTGCAAATAAAACATGGAAGAATTTGTGATTATACCTTAAAAATAAAGTTTTCATTATAATTTATTAGTAGTAGTTAGACTACATAAGAGCAATATGTTCTGCACCATTTGTTCACACAAAGACATCCATAATTCGTATTTAGTTTTCTGCAGTCTAATTTTCAGACACTTGTCCATATCGCTATTTGATTTAAGTGCATTGTCCTGCTTTGATTGAACACTTGTCAAATTCTGTGACATTCCACGTTAATGCAGTAAATTCCATTCCGTGACTCCTGCTGTGAGTCTCAGAGAGCACTATGATTTCTGCATTGTGGAAATCACAGGGCTCTAGTTTTAAGGGCATAAAGGGTCAAAGCGGTTTCATATTTCCTGCCTGCTCTCACAGATTTATTGCAAACTGTAATCCTAATTTATTTTCTTAATACCTATTATATTCTCATTGCTTTTCAATAGTACGCTCATTATCTAGCATCTGCTCTTTTGTGTAGCTGAGCATCACTCACAGGGGGATGTCACTCTGGCCATATCTGAACTCCTTTCAGAGGATTCCTTTATTTTACTCAAGGCCAAAAAACTGTAAGGATTCATTTTGTCAGCACTTAGTCACCCTCATGTTGCTGAAAAACCCATATAATCATTTTCAGTCTTCAGTGTCTGAGCTGCTCTTTTTCACATGATGACAGCAGATATTGTCAGGCTCTAGAAAAGACAAAAACACCGTTTACCAGTTACCAAATCTTCAAGATGTGTTTGGGCAGGTTTGATGCCAATAATGTCAAAACATGTTAGTCTTATCATTCTGCATGAGATTTGAAAGCTGCAATGAACTATTTACCTCATACACTGAGAAAAAAAAATACTACTTTTTTTTTTTTAATGAAAGCATTTGCAATCAATTTATTTTAGCTAGATTTAAATAAGCAAATTTAGTTGACTAACTTTTTTCAGAAAAATTAAATATATTTTAATTTAGCTATGTACAGTAAATAAAATGATTGCAACCTTAAAAAAAAACATAAATGTAAAAAAAGAAACATTTTCAATTAAGTGTTACACTATCATATGATTTCAGAGGATGTGGAATATAATGCACATGTACAGTAGAATGAATTGCTCTTATTATGGCTATTTTTTTAAAGTTAGGGTTAGGGTTAGGTTAAATAATGTTAAATAATTTGTGGTTGTATTTTTAATCATGCAAATTTACAATTTAATACATAGCAATAATAATTTATTAGGCACAATTTATTTAAGTTTGTAAAAAGAATATATAAGGCACTCTTTTTTTTCTAGACATCAGACATTCCTTTTGAAAAGAAAAATTAAAATCTGTCAGCTGAATACAAAGTGACTCAAGTTTGGTTTTTGACCTGTAAATATGTATAAACTTTACAAATGTATTCTTGCAGCTGAAGCCCAGAATCTAAAATAATATAAACAAATATTGGGTTTATTCTTTATTTATGTATTTCTTTTATAAAAAAAACTAAATCAAATCAAACAACAACAACATCAAAACAGATCCAAATCAGTGGCTGGGGATGAGCACACAGAATGATCAGCTTTCTTGAGAAAGAGCTGTTTAAAACACGTCTGTATACAGAAATAACCAGAAGTGCAGCTGTTTGTTCAGTGGAGCGTGTGCTAAGCCTTCAGCCTCGTCAGTCTCTCAACCCTCTAGTGTTAGCCCACTAACCTCACCAACTAACCCTGCTTTTTATTATTAAGGTATTAAAAATGAATGGATATAAAGTGCTGGCATCCAGTGGTCCCATTTGTTGCCACTTCACAAGTTTGTGAGCTAGTATACATGTTTGTATGTTGCAGTCATGTTTACAGCAGTGCTTCTCAATTGCTTTTGCGTCAGAATCTGTGTTTTACATCAAGCAGCGAGAACAACACAACACTGAGTCAGGACTCCTTACTGCACAAGACAAACCAGTGTCTCAGATTATTAACACCATATAGGCTGTGGCTGAACAGGCTGAACTAATATCGTAATCTGTGCACTGCTTACATTTTATTATTTTACCATTAAGCATTGTTTTCTGAACTCATGAGAACACACCTGGGGAATAGCTGAAGCTGTCTTTTTTCCCTTTTGACCACTTAATTTAAAGAGAAAGCATCAAAAAATAAACGATTTTACTCATCTAAGATGATCATTGATAATTAGTTGAGGAGTTTTATGAACTGGTTCAACATTTACATCTCACAAATCACACATCTCTGTGACTTGCAAAAGCAATACTGTCAATAAAGTTTTTTTTATTACAAATTGAGTGACATACTGAATGTCTGCTCACACATTGTTAAAGCAGTTACTATAATATCATAGACGTTTTGAAACATCTTGTTCTCCATGCTCAGCTTAATGTGCAAACTCAACTGGTGTGGCTTCTTTTTAAAACTGATTGATTTTATGGATAAGATCTGCAGAAAGCACATCGGTCACATGTAAAATAGGGAACACTTATTCACTAGGAGCTGTGACTTTCCCTCTATAAATTCTTCATTTGCTGCTTATAAATAGTAAGGAAGTTAAGGTGTGGGGTAGGATTAGGGATGTAGAATAAGTTCATGTTGAATAAGGCATTGATATGATCTTAATTACGACTAATAAATGACTAATATATACTCATATGCTAATAAGCAAGTAATTAAGAAACCCTAAAATAAAGTGTTGTCAGCACATCAGATAAACATGAAGCAGTTCCTTCAGTGTTATCAGAAAAGTGCTAAAAAGAGAGATCCCTCTAAAATGGTAATGATCCTGGCTAACTTCCACTGGGACATTAAAGATGTTAGGATGTTGCTAAAAATAACATTAAATTGTTTATTTGGTTTTATGCAATGTGTTTATGTGGTTTATTTTCCACATTCTGTACATTATTGTTTCTCCTCTAAGCCCTGCCTCCTGAAACAGGTCGATTTGTACCAAATGAAGTGTGCTCTGATTGGCCAGTTATCCAGTGCATTGGCCGAATACCTCACGTGATGCTGCGTCCTGGTGCTATGACACCTTAACAATAAAACACATTACAAACCAGGCATTTGTTGATCCAGTGGAGACACAATTACTGATTATCATGACTTAGTTCTGTCTTTTTACGCATCACGCCTCATAAACATAACACCATGTCTGCATTCGTGATTGGAAAAACAACAAGCACTACCCTTTAATGCTAAAATCAAACTCACAATTATATAGTCAGCAGCGAATTCTTTAAATAAGAAAAAATACTTACAGGCTAGAGTCAGAAGAGCCAGACTGTTCTTTACAAAGCTGGAAGTGCCTCACTTTATATAAACAAACTCTAATATTTGTGTTCAACTGTTCTGGAACCGTTGGAAAGTGTTGGAAACACAACTTAACACGGATTTCTAGTCGTGTCCTCTTTTGGAAGCACAAACAAAGTAGTTTGACTTTCACAACGACACACAGCGTCTCCAGAACATGGCGCCCGCAGCAACACTACAGACACAATAATAGCTCCGCCTTCTTTCTTTTGTGTAAATATTTAGACGGTGTTATGAATATAAACCCACAGTGAGGTAGAAAAGTGGGGTCATGTATAAACGAGCCGTTTTAGGAAGATGGGGTGAAGCCTTAACTTTTATAAAGAATTTCCTCTTTAAGTTTGAGATTTTAGGGTTCTTATCGATGCACAAACAGCTTGTGACACTCTTGAAATCACATCATATGTCTCCTTTAATAAGGATCTAACCAGGGAAGAGGATCTATATTTCCCTACAGCTGATCAGCCTTGGGGAAACTGAAGTGGCCAGCATCTGTAGAGATGTTTGAGTGATGTGACAGAGAATGCAGGTCTCTGAGCCTAGAGGAGATCAGGGCTGTAATCTCTGATCAAAATAGTCAGCATAGGACAATGCACTTACCTTAGTCTATCTTAGTGTCACACCAATCCAATACCTGAACAGGCTCCAATACTGTGCATTTTTTGCCAGTTATATTATTGGATATTGTTTGTTTGATTATGGCCTGCTGCAATGCACATGTCTGATTATTTGATATATGCACATTTGACATAATCAGACAAGCACATGTAAAGTGGTCTGTGCTGTGTATTTTAACTTTGAATATGCTGGTGTACTACTGTACATGTAAACCTTGACTACCAACCAGTGAAATATTTAGTTTGTTTGGAAAACATGTTGGGCTGTTCCCATATTTATGGATTCTATTTTAATATTTCCCCCTTTTCCTTTTCCTTTGCAGCAATATGGAGGAGCTGAAAATAAAGTCAAGCAAAGTAAGTCCAAACTTGCATGTTTATAATGATGTTCCTGCATTCTGATTCAAGCACGTTATGGGAACTGTTGATTTAGTCTGTAGAACTTGACGAATCGTGTGTGCAGTGTGTGAGCATCAGCCTTCTTTACATCCGTCTTAAAATCAGTGGCCCCACTGTGAGTGGCACTGTGCATGAGATGGCTAACGGAAAACCAAAGGATGCTTTAGGGATCTCAGGGATCTAATTTGAGATCATGGGTTGATACACTAGGTGGTTCTGCTTGAATGTAGGAATTATATTGGCTGTTGTGTGGCGCTCCACACGTCACTTACGTGTCTCTGGTAGTGCTGTGCAGCGGTAATGATTTCTGTATTGATTGCAGCGTGTGCTTTGACCTTGCCAAATCAAAAATAACCTTTGCACATCTTTGTGGCCGTTGTATTGGAATGAAATGATTGTCTGAGAGCTATTGTAGCAAGCAAACTAACACATTCAAATACAAGAGTGTTACTAAAGAGTATTGGTGAAATTCAGTGTACTTTCATGACCCGGTCAAATTAATAATTTTATTAATGTTGTAACGATCCTTTGTTGTGCTTTAAATGTTTTAAAGAAGTACACTTATTTGGATGCGTTGAATAACATACTAAACCACACGCAAATTGCTTGATCATGTTTTTAACTATAGTGTACTTGATACAACATTATGATTTGATATAATATTGATATATTTACTTTAATTGCATCCTTATCATTACAAATGTTTAATTTTTATTACATTTAAAAGCACGACATGACCGTTTCAATTGAAATGGCGTTGAAGTATATTTTTGTTTACCATAATGCTTGCCATGTATATTAAGCTGAATGCTTCAGTCATATTCTAAAGGCAATAGAAGTAATTCTAAAAGTTTTGTATGCAGATGCACATGCGTCTTACACGATTGGATCGAAAGCACTCTTTTATTGCTTTGAATATAAACGTAAACTAATATACATTAACAAAAAACAAAACAAAACACTATATATAAGCATGCATTTATCACACCTGTAATAAATAAATCATTAATGATGATTTGTAGATAAAGCAATGTTAAGGAAGGAACAGCTTTTAATGTTTTAGCACGTTGATTCGGATTTGAACTACGTTTGCAAAGGAACTTTCACTTTCCCGGATTTGCACCTGGCTGAGCGTAGCGAGTCAAAAGCGTAACAAAAATCAGTTGGAGAAAAAGTTTCCCATCATTTGTGTTCCAGACAGACGGCTTCTCCAGTGTGTCAGAAATATGCAAATGATGTGTTGATTTCCCCTTGGGGACTAATTATTCACTGGCTTCGGACTAAACTTAACAAAACATGCAGTGGCATGTTTGATTTCTTCTTTCCGTGGCTGGCATCACGTTACCTTCTCATGTGTGAGCGTCTGCGTATCACTGCGCGTTATCTCACTTTCCCTGCCTTCCAGAGAGGCCTCTTTGTTGTCATGTCTATGCGTCTTGCTTCCAAAGGCTGACATTAATCAGACTGCCCCAGTTTCTGAACGCCACTCGTCTAGCCCACCACCCAGCCACTTGAGCGGATGACCAAACGATAACAGGCCGGGCTGACAGCCTTTTGGCTTCCACACAAATCATAAATAAATAACGTGCCGCAGGCAGCACGCCGAAAAGGTCACTCAAGAAGAAAGGCGGGAGAAAGCGTGCGC
Source organism: Enteromius trimaculatus (assembly GCA_032361065.1). Classification (NCBI taxonomy): domain Eukaryota; kingdom Metazoa; phylum Chordata; class Actinopteri; order Cypriniformes; family Cyprinidae; genus Enteromius; species Enteromius trimaculatus. The sequence continues at coordinate 11,988,537 of JAUMHP010000078.1, read as the reverse complement.
TTTGTGGCAGACACAATGCACAATCAAATCTCCCGCATTCAGCAGCTGAACAGTCAGGATCACGATGAGAGGTTTGTTATGGTCGCGAATTAAGCGATATCATGAGGCAAAGCCCATTAGGGAGGCCTCAGCTTCGTTTCTACACTAATTGGAAGGGAATTCGATAAGCGCAGCACCTCTCTTATGCGTCTGGGTCACGGCAGAGTGTAATGGATTGAGAGTTCGAGAACACAGAGGCATGGTTATGTTAGTCTTAGATGCCAGGCTTGAACTAAATAACCAATCGGTTGCATCCACATTACAATGTAATGGACGTGACGGAACGGCTCTTTAATGTAATAATCTACTAACCACAACAGCGGCCCTCGATACTCGCATCAAATAATGTCATAATTGGAAAGCAGATGATGTTCGCAACCTCCATACCACTGTTATTTTACTATCATTGACATGCTATTATATAGGGATGCACTGATTAGGATTGATTACTTAAAGCAATTATCAGCACTATTGGACGTTGTCTGATTGTTTAAAACCAGGGCTCAGTGTTTCCCGTCAGTCAAAATGCAGTGAAGAATGTGTGTGTGTGTGAAGAAAATGTCTCTGTCTCTCACTGTTGAAGTTAACGCAATAATAACACATTTCTGCAGGCTAACTGAAGAGAAACATGCGGTTATCGCAGGCTCTCTTTGATTCTAAGAATCACCCATAGTTCCAGCCAGGGCTGACACATCCACATTTTTTCCCCCTCACTAAACATTATTTACTGTATAGAGCAATTCACATCGACATAATCACAAAGAGCTTTGTGTTTTGTTGCTTCTAATAAGAAACACTTTTTATGAATTTGTTCTGACTTTATATTAAGTACACTCTCAGAACTAATAGAATAAAAGCTGTCACTGGGGTGGTAAGGTACACTTTTGTACCTATTTGATTCAAATATGTACACTTTAAGTACTAACATGTAGGTATAAGGTAGCAAAATGGATCCTTTAGGTACAAACATGTCCCTTTTGAAAAAGTAACCGCCTCAGTGACAGCTTTTGTACCTTCTTGTAAGCACACTGTTACTGTACATACAGTAGTATAAAGTACAGTTGTGTAACTACACACATGTAGCAACCCTCAGAATGGTACTGTATGTGTAAGTACAGGACATTGATAACAACAATCTTTGGTAATGAAAGTACAAATGTGTCAAAAGACTAACAGTACTTTTGGCAGTGGCCTGGCAGTGGACAGTACTGTACGTTGGGCTTCACATATAAATTGTGTTTGGTGTCCAGAATGTTACACTTTATGTTAAGTGGACAGTTCCTGAGGAGTTACCATGTAAGTACACTGGTATTACAACAACTCCACCAACTCCAGATCCAACTCCTCCCACTTTACATACTGTATCACTAAACCTACCCATCTCCCCGCTGGATCCGTTACTCTTATACATACTGTTGTTACAAAATGTATCCATGTAATTCCTGTTACATGACTACTTAGTGAAGTGGAAGTAGTTACACAAATATTAAAGCTGTAGATACTATGTACTAGGGATACTGATCGGCCAATATGCGTTTTGTCACATAATGGCATTTACTGCTGAATGCAGGACCGGCTTTACTGACAAAACGCACAAACATATCAGCCGATGATTCTTGGTGCATCCCTACTACGTACATACACTGTGGTTACATCTATTTACTATGCAAGTATACAGTTATTAGGGATACTTAATATAAAGTGGGACCATGAATTTTATGTGTTAGTTTTAGTTTATTTAATTTTAGCATTTTTGCTTCAAGTTAAAATAAACGAAATAAGAAGTGGTGCATTAGCCATATCGAGATAATTGTTTTATCGGCACACAAAGAATATGCTTTAGCTTTGTAAAATTACGGTTGAATCCCTGATGTCACAGACTATTTTACAGATGTCCTTGCTATGTCTCTGTGTCTTGGAACATTGCAGTTGTATTGCTGTCTATTGAGGTTAGAGATCTCGAATTTAAAATAAGAACATCTTAATTTGTGTTGAAGGTTGAAGGATGAACAAAGTAACTGAATTCAAAAATTAAAATTTTGGGGTGAATTAACTCTTTAATGGTTCTTAGTACCTTTGAGGACAACAATATGTAACAGTTTGCTTCTTACTTGAGTTGCTTGAGAATATCTTTTTTTGTGGCCTTGAAATAATCTACACAGGCTTTGGGTTTATTCCAGAAACATCCGCAGTAGCTCTCCGATATTCAGGGCAACAGACAGATATTACTGTGCAGTATCAGTCATATGTCACTGTCAGATTACTGGAGAATAACTCTCCAGAGGTGTGTAATTATATTATCCCTGGGTCCAATAAAGTTTTCACGGCTCACAGTCCATAAAATTCAGGAACCAAAATCAGCAAGCCATCAGAAACGAATCATAATGTTGAATTATGACGGCCAAAGTTAAGCTTGTGAGTCAAGGTGAGAATCTTAAGGCATTAAACCTTGGCTCATTCAACTTAATGATTTTAAGCAAACGAGAACATTTTTGTGTCTTTCCAGTACCCTTTGTTAGAACAGGACTTGATACTATATATATATATATAAATTGTCAAATGAACAACTAGTGAGTAATTAGACTCGTTTATGTAAGTTTATTTGGAAAGATAAATAATAATAAGCGTTTTGCATAAATGACCATCATATAAAGTTATCTAACAGGCAAAAACCCATGGTAGGAACGTTGCACGCATCAGCCCCTCTCCTAAATGGGTTCACACTACAAGAAGAAAATACAAACTGAATAACCATATTCAGAAGTCATTTCTCACTTCAGTTAAAGAATTTAATTGGAGCACAAAATGTTTCGAGACAACAGATTGTTTGTGAGAGATACTTCAAACATCAGAAGGACAGAATATGGTGATTGATATGCTCTGAACACAGATATGAGCCTGTGGTTATTCTCTCATACAATAAACAATAAAACACGTAGTTGTGAGCAGCAGTTACAGACATGTGTTCATTTTTTAAGCATAATACAGTAAACCAAAAGATAATCTGTTCATATGAGCACATGTACCCCCAGTTTCACAGACAAGGCTTAAGCTAGTCCCAGACTAAACTGCACGTTTGAGCTGTCTCAGATGAATATATCTTGCTCTGACATATCTTAAAACACGTCAGTGTCATTGTTCTGTGTTCAGATGCACACCTGTAATATTTTCTTATAAGGCATTTTTGTAAAAGTTGCTTAAATATCTTAATTTAACTAATGCCTAGTCCTGGCTTAATCTAAGCCCTGTTTGTGAAACCGGGCCATAGTTATTTATTATTTAAGTTTAAATAATTATTTAAGTTATTTAGGTTTTGACAACTAGGGTGGTGCAGTGCCAGGATGTAACATTAGTTTGAGTTGATAAGAGAAAGACAGCCTAATTTCAGTGCGCTGATGCATCACACGACAACAGTTTAGTATGAATAATCTCTTGCTGGTTATGTTTCTGATGAACGATTGTAATGAATTTTAAATTATGTAAATTTTCAGACCTACTGAAACCTATGGAAGCCAATTTCCGCCACTGAATAAAATCAATTATGACATTATAACTAACAATTGCCAGTATATATCATACAACCTTTTTCCATGCAATTGTGACTTTATATTTTTCATGTGAGTTTATATTTGATAATTCTGACATGGTAACTTGCAATTGTAAGTTTGCATCATGCGTTTCTGACTTTTTTTCTTTATATCTTTATACCTCACAAATCTTTTATGAATCTTTATAAATTGTGATTGCGAGTTGATATCACATAATTCAGATTTTATAAACTTATTTTAATAAGTTCTGACTTATTAATAACAATTTTAAGTTTATATCATGCAATTTGGAGTTTTTTTCTTGCATTTGCAACTAAATCTCACAATTCTCACAATTTTTGTCTCGCAATTATCACTGTTTATTATTATTATTATTTAAAGTTCATAGTTTTCAAAACAGATGCAGTGGTAACGTTAACATTTTATTTGTCGATTTAACTCTCATAGATGATATAATTTCTGCTTTATGTATTCAGAAACACTTAAAATCTTAATTGTAAACACAATGATATATCTGTCACGCCCTCGGGCGCTCCATTGAATGTTGTCTGGGTTTTTTATGTTAATTCCACGTGCCTTGTATTTGTTGTTT
>JAUMHP010000078.1:11941395-11966060 GCA_032361065.1 Enteromius trimaculatus | reverse complement strand
TGAATTTGTCTTAAACAGTGTTTATGTTTGAAGTGCATTTCTTTGTAGCTGATGGATTTAATATATTCACTTATCGTCGTTATACATCCTGGCAGTCAAATCTTGCTTATATGTGTGAAAATCAAACGACAGAGCAAATGTTTGCAGGTCTTGCATTACTAAATGCTGAGCTACGTTTAGTTGCCTTCACAAGAAACTCTTTAATATAATAGACTACATGTTGCTAATTACAGTAAATAAAGACAAGTTGTGAGTTGCCTAATTGTTAGAACAAAATTTCCTCATTTGGTGTTTTTCACACCTCTTTTTACTGTGTTGATGAAGGCTAACTGCTTCACTGGTGCAGTTACATCAGGCGGTGAGATCTCTCGGACCCAGACAGCACACAGCATCTATTACCGCTGCTCTGACACATGCTCACGGTACCTGTATATTAATCACACGCCACGCTAACACTGGAAACAAAGCGGCATAATGAGAAACACAAGTCAGGCGTTCACTGTTACTAATGATGTTTAAATAAGCTGTTCTGAGGCCACCAGTCACTTTTCTTTTCCATTGTGGCACATAAAAGCAAATAAAACATGAATGTTAGTATGGGTATGTATAATATTAGTACTCTGTGTGTGATCTGAAGATGCCAGAGCTCACTATACAAATGTGTGCATTATCCTTTCTGTCAAATTCTTACATTTAATCAGTAAATTCAATTCAAATAGCGGCACTATAGGGCTGTTACCAGTCAGTTGAAATTAGTATGAAGATAATTTGTGCTTGCAGTGCAGATGTGGCACAGAATCTGCATCTGAAGTGGCGTTTAGATGCTGATTAATGCAGGATGTGCAGTTAACCTGCAGTTACAAATGCATTATGAGTGTTTGATGTTTTAAAACAAACGGTTGATTAAATCGACTTCACATTTGCAGTCATTCTGTTATTTGGAGTAAACAACACTCTCGTATGATATTTATCAACTGTATTAGATTATATGAACAGAAAAAAAGTTGTATGGGGGAATTTTTGCATCATATTTAGAATTTTGGAGGATTTTTTTGTTAGTTTTTTTGCCCTACACTCAATAATATCAAATTGCATATTGTTAAAACAACAATTACGATATTACTGTTGACCAGGGTTCTTTAACTAAAATTGCTCCAGTAATGAGCCGACTAATGTTTTTGTCAGACCAGGGTATTTGCAGAATATTTAAGCTCAAATGTAATAATTCTTAAGACCTGCACAAATAAAATGTAAATGACTCCAAAAGGCATGATTTGAAGTTAAGATACAGTTTTATAAAATGATAAGCTTCACATTTCAGCCTTTTTTAAGTTTTTAATATTAATTTAAACAGTTGTTATCAATAAATGTTTATATAATTAAATAATATATATTTTACTGTCTCGATTGCATGCATTTTTAGAATAAATTACGTTCTTGTTGATCCACCTGTTCAGATGGGTTGATTTTCACATTGGTCTGAACACTGGTCCGGAGGTGCTTTCAGATCAACTGGCGAGCCCTGTTGTAGACGATATATCTCATGATCTTGATTACCCCCCGAAAACAAAGACAAAATAACCTAGTGTAAACATCGGTTCATCACGCAATTGCTTTCTTTTTTTATTCCGTGGCGACTTTGAGGATGTCTAGTAGGCCTGAAAACAAGAGAGATTCAAAGGTCTTAACAAACAGCTTTTGAGCACCTTTCAGTTTTTTTCATCTCTGCCGTCTCTATCACTGTGTATCTGGCAAACCGTCAGTGTTTTCCTGAAATCCTCTGTGCACAATGTACAGTAGATGGTAGCTGAAAGTCCTGGATCTCTGGCGGCCGGGAATGCTCACAGCCACGCTGGGAAATATGTAATGAGTGATCTCAGCTCAACTCCGCAGTGTTTACTGCTAAGCATTGTGCTTGTTTTGCTGTAAAAATGTCCCGTTTTGCTTTGACAAACAAGTTTGTCGTCCCTCAGCTCTGTTACAAAGTATGTATCGATTTATTCACGTCTGCATTAAGCATTATGAACCCCCTCCCTGCGCCGCACGCTGTCATCGATCGTTTCAGGCACCTCAGGGGGTCTTAAAACATATTAAGGGGTCCTTAGTGCAGATACAAGACACTCGAAATCTGACAGCTCTGAATAAATGCAAATGCAGCATGCCTGAAGACATGCCACGCTCTTGTCCATGGGATGCAAAGCGGCGTTTTCTTAAAGGTCTCGGTACATAGTACATACTCAAGGCTGTGTTAACATCTGCAGTGGTCAGGTAATGAATATTAATGTGGACAGTTCATTAACAAACTGTCAGATTTAGAAAATTTCCCTCAAGGCTAGACACACATTTGCGGCATGTGAGAAGCTGTGGTTTACAGATGAGTGTCGTTGTCTTCTGGCATTTTGCTTTGTCTACAATACATCAAAAAATCTTTACATGGATGATAAGAGTCAGTTTGTGCTTGACTTCTCCAATGATTTGTCATATTGTGAGTGAATCAGGGTTTTTTGTTCAGGCCAAGAGCCCCTTGATGACCTGTATGTTGGACATATTGTACATTGTGTAAAATACAGTATACAATATGGTAGAGCCCTATGATTTCAGCAATCTGGATAGAATCACAGAACCAAGTCATAAAAATTCAACACAGTCTTTCTCCAGTACCCCTGATGTGAAGGCTTGCTTTCAGTTGTTTGGCTTAATGTAATGGTTTTCATGCATATATAAATTTTTTTACTGGAGCACCAAACCCCACTTTATGCGAAGAAGATTTTAAAACACAAGGTTAATCACTAAAAATGATCCTGCTCCGTTCACGCGGTATCATCTCATTCAGAAAACATACTCCCATCCTGGAGCACGAAGCAATCGATCACGAGATACACAAGAGCCAATGGCATTTCTCAACCAACATTGACGTAAAGATTCTTCTAGCTGCATGATGAAAATTGCGCACAGACTGCAGCAGCGCATGGGAGGTATACAGAAGACTGAGACAGCGGCCGCTCTCACAAATCAATCCTTTTGCCTCAAAAGACTTGGAATATTAATATATTATAACCAGGATAAACCATTAAAACAAATTTAATGCACTCTTGCTTCACAACGGGTGGCTCTTTGTGAGTTAAATTGGTTTGATGCACAGCTAGCCTTGATTATCACTTACTAACATTCATGTGATTCCTGTTTTTCCATCCTCAAATTTAAGACCTTATAAATTCTTACACCTTTTGCAATATTTGCTCCAAAGACCTCAGATTTTATTTTTATTTGATCCTAAATGCATTTCACAGTTCTGTCTTGCAGCGTAGGCTCAGCGAGGCTCTTTTTAGAGGATGAAACATGCTCCGCTCTCTCCTCGTCTCGGATAGTCCTCAGTCAGACGGGCTAAATGTAGTCAGGCGTTCCAGGCATCGGCAGTAATTGAGCTAATGCCGTAACACATGTGGACAGCTACACGGACGGGCCTCCAGGCTTATTTAAACTTTATAAGACAAGAGAGTGCCTCCCCCCCGCGCCTTCTGGATGAATTATGTGTTTGCTCGCCGGTGCACTTCTTTTAACCCTGGTTTCTGCTGCATTATTGATGATCAACAGGTTCAGAATTTGCTTTTAGTGCTCCCTGATGACGGCTTCATCCGGGAAGCCGTGGCGAGTGCACTCATAATATCATGGCTGCTGGAGAATAGACCGGAGGTTTCTCAACGACTTTCACCAAAGTAATGCATTTGTGAGTGTGTGTGTGTGTGTGTGTGTGTGCGAGACATGCGGAAAAGAAAGAACTGGTGTTGTTTGTATTGTTCCATTAGACATTCTTTCAGCGGGGTTTGTAATGAGGACGCTTCGGCCTCATGCTGCCTTCATGTCATGTCACCATGATCCGCTCTTTGTGATGAACACACATGAATGATGTCATTATTTATCAGCAGGAAAGATTAATCATGTTGTGGAGGGATGAGCAAAAATATTAATCACAGTATTTATTTATTTATTTATTTATTTTGATAGATGCATTATTTGTGAAAGCAAACTTCAACATATTTTGGTAACACTTGAATAGATAACACTTATTAACTATTAATTATGACTTTCCCCGCCACAATACATTCCTACTGCTTATTAATAGATAGCTGCTGGGTGGGATTAAAGCAAATCAAGGCAAGGCACGTTTATTTATATAGCACATTTCATACACGGTGGTAATTCAAGGTGCTTTACATAAAAGGAGTAGAAAAATCATAAAAGCAATAATAAAACAATAATTAGAACAATAATAAAAACATATAAAAAAGGGGATAGAATAAGAAATTGATATGTGCTTAATTAGCACTAATAAATGGTTAATATTCTAGTAATATGCATGCCAATAAGCAACTAATAGCTGTAACTATAAAATAAAGTGTTACCAAATACTTCGGGCCCCATGACATTGATTATGTTCTTTATTTTCCAATTCCTTTTTTTTCTGAATTCTGTGTTTCGTGATTTAATACAAATGTATATTAAAACATGGTGTGCGAAACACGGCAATAATAAATCAGTAAAAAATGTAAACAACATAAAATTAAATAAATACTTTGTATTTTTTTTTATTAGACGTACATTTTTATAAATTAGATTTTATTGTTACATTTTACATTTTCTATTTCAATTTAGTAATTTAATATTGTTTTATTAGTTATTAATTATAAAAACAAAATTTTTGGTGCCACTTAATTTTACAGTCTCCGTGTTACACATTACATATATTTATTATAGAAAAGGCAGTGAATTATGCAGAATTGCTTGCAACTAACCCTAAACTAAATCTCATCCCAATTCAAGCCATATAGAAAGTGCATGTAGTACATAAATATTACTCAGTGCTTAAATGTAGAATTATAGTGTATCAAGGACACATTAAAATAAAGTGTAACCTTTTTATAATTTTTATAAATTAGTTTTAGAAATAAGCTTTTTAATATTGTATTATTTGTATTTTATTTTCGTTTATAGTTTTTATTGTATTCCAAGTTAAACTTTTTTTTCTTATTGTCTTAGTTCTAATTCCTACCCCTGCTTAGAACTGAGGAGATCCATTATACATGGTAAAACAAAAACGAGTGTTTGAATAATACACCTGCTTCTCAACGAAAGATGATTTTGGCAGAATAATGATGCCACATTTACCAGCAGAGGTTAACTAACTATGCTAACTAACCAAACCATGAGCCTTGGAAAGAGCTACAAAACAGCAATAGTTTGGTTGTTAGTAACTATGCACCTGTCACACACACTCCCATCTGACTGGGGAGAGGCAGGTGGCGTTTCAGTCATATGTACAATCATATGTAATTAAATTAGTTCGCTCTTTGAAGCAGCTCTTAGCAGACTAAGATTGACTAAAGTCTTGACTAAACACACACACAAACATTGAAACAATTAATGGGCAGCGGCGAGCACTTCAGCGGTTGGCCGGTTGATTAAGACAGCTGTAGCTAATTTGCAGCCGGGGCATTTTTGAGTAACGGCCAAAATTAGGATGGTTTTTCATGAGGTTTTTTGTGCTCTGCAAAATAATTATGCGGGCCAGAGAGAAGTAAATCATCTGTGACTGATGACAAATGCCTTGCATTTGCTGAAAGTATTCATTTCAATAGCGTCCATTAGCAGCGAGCTTTGAAAGCGTGTGTGGTCACTCATTCATTTGTTGTCTGTCTGGCCTGAGGTTTGTTGTATTGGACTCTTCTTTTACAGCTGAAGGTCTTTTTGGTTTTACACCAGGGATTCAGAAGCACGGCAGAGGCTTCTTTTAGTTTTCCATAGAGGTGTAATGCTCTCATGCTGATCTCTCATCACTTATTTACTGCCACATCTATTATGTAACGTGACTCGATTGAGAGAGATGAGTTCACGTTCTGCTGGCCTTCCATGAACCTGTAAGTAAGTTTGCTGTTGTATTTTGGGACATCGCATAAAAATGCTGACTGGAAACAAAAAGATGCACATATATTCATTTTTATTATGATTCAAAGATGCTGCATACATGCAGTGCTTTTGATTTGTTTTTTATGTTCCTCTTTATATCAGGTGCCTTCACTACTGTGTACTTACGTTTAAATTCATAATTTGATACAATGCACATATTGTGTACATGCTTTTACATTGTACTTATATTTTTAAAAATACTTATGTGAGATTTGTAAATTACAACATTGCAATGCAATATAACCACAATTAGTACATTGTAATTATTTCTGATGTAAATACATAGTAGGCCACTTAATATAAAGAGTGACCTTTTATTCTATTAGTACTGTGGGTACAGGTTTACCAAACACGTACTGCTTGTGGCTAATCTGCGTCTCAGCATGTATATAACAATAAATTCTTATCTTCTGTCTTTTGCATCAATATGTTGGTTTATAAGGCAGAAGTAGAAGGGTTTTGTGACATGCTGTAGGTGAGTCAGTGCTGCTCGTCCCCTCACGGCCCCCGCTGCTGCTAAAACACACATGAACTCTGTCTGCTTGTCCCTCTGATGCAGCACTTCAGCTCACTCAACAGCAGCCGCTCCACCGCAGGACCGCTGCCAGCGCGCATCAGCCTCCTGTCTTAAGGGTCAGATTAAAATATTCATTAGAAATACTACACAGAAATAAACGTAGGCCTGGACGACGTCAACCTTCAACAAAAGTCAGTGCTGTTGGAGAACTATACCTGCAAATGTCATTTCCACCACATCTCCAATTATGCATTCAGTAGAACGTCCTATTTAACAGTACATGGAGGATGTGCCGTTTTGATTATTTCCTATTGTAATATAAACATGAAAAAATGCACTTTCGAAATATAAATTTTATATTTTTGTTCTTATATATTTCAGATTTAACTTGAATCAGAATATATGTAGACAAAAACATTAATTAAAGATAATTTATTATAAAGACCTTATACCCTACTGTTTAGTGATAACCAAGGTTACCTAAAGGGATAGTTGACCCGAAAATGATAGATCAGTCATCATTCCAAACCTGTATACATTTATCTCTTCCATTGAACACAACAGGATATATTTGAAAGAAATTATAATTAAATAGTTGCTGGTAACCACTGACTTTTTTCTTTTATATTTCTTTCTCTATTATATGGACGTCAGTGGCTAGTAGCAATTGATTGTTAAAAAATACCTTCTTTCGTGTTCAACAGAAAGAAAATAAATACGTTATTTTGACATCATTGAGTATTTATTCTATGTTCTATAAAACAAAAATTAAATCCAAAATGTATTCAGCATGAATGGATATTAACTACCAAACGTCATATCTTATATACGGTAAAAAAAAGTTAACTTGCAACTGTTACCTGATTTAATTTAGCTGTGTTACCATTTTTAGCATATCCTTTTTTTAAGTGTAGATAAAGGGATGGTGAAGTTAGGCAAGGCAAGTTTATTTATGTTTTCTACACAGTGGTAATTCAAAGTGCTTTACATGAAAGGAAATCAAATAATCAGAAAATCACAACAATATAAACAAGGAACTTAAAAACTTTAAATGATTTAAATGTTGATATAAATTATTTAAAAAAGTTAATAATAGAAAACGATTATACATAAAAATACAGTGCAGGCAGTTGGAATGTAGCACAGAGCTCAATTAGTAAATATGATTCAAGTGTGACTAATGTTTTAACACATCTGGTCTCTTCTGGAAGCTGGTTCCAGGTGTGGGCGGCATAATACTGTTGTAAAAAGCGGACTCACCTTGTTTTGTGTGAACCCTTGGTAGTGCTCTGTTGCATGTCTGCAATATATTTAGGTCTTAGGCCATTGAGTGATTTATAAGTTAGCAAACATACTATTAAAATCAATCCTAAATGTCACAGGAAAATAGTTTAAGAATTTGAGGACTGCTGTGATGTGTTCAGATTTTCTGGTTCTAGTCAGAATCCTGGCAGCAGCATTTTGGACGAGCTGCAGCTGTCTAATGGTCTTCTTGGGAAGGCCTGTGAGGAGACCATTATAATAGTCCACCCTGGTTGTGATAAAGGCATGGACAAGTTTCTCCAAGTCATGATTGGAAACAAAACATCTAATTCTTGCAATGTTTTTGAGATGATAGTATGCTGATTTAGTTACTGCTTTTACACAACTTCTGAAACTAAGTTCTGACTCCAGAATCACCCCAAGATTCTTGACTAGATTTTTCATACAGTAGTTGTTTGACTCCTAGAGTCAAGATGCGCATTCACCTTTAGAACTTCAACTTTGTTTCCAAATTTCCTCAATGTATTGGTAGAGTGAATCAGTGGGGCTATAGTCATTGTGAGATAAGGCTATATAAGTCTGGATATCATCAGCACATTTCTTTTTGTTGTTGTTTGACTTGTGGGAGCATATACAGGCTAAACAAAAATGATACAAGAGTTGAGCCATGTGGGACTGCTTGGCGTCCACTTATGTTCTCCTATACTCTCACAATAACCTCTGCCTTCTAAGTGTGACATGAACCACTTGGGTACCATCCCAGAAAGCCAGGCTCAGTTTTCCTGTCTCTCTAGAAGTATGTTATGATCGACAGTGTCAAACGCAGCACAGACACCAGCACTGATATTTTTCCAGAATCAGAATTTAAGCGTGTATCATTTATTTGTTTACATTTTATAGAAGCAAGATGGTATTTTTATGAACTGTGCACAGAACAAACAATTAACTAGTAGTATGAACAGTAGTCAGAGTTTGTTAGGGAGATTTTAGATTAATGTTTTAAAGTGCTCCTATCATGAAAACTGATGAGAGATTCTAACTTTAGTCCAGTGGAATAATTTATGGCACATTACTCACTGAATCAGGTGAGCAGATCATAAGAGCTCCGTGTTCATTGTCCTTGAGAAGAATAACAAGAAAGAACTACAATACATACAGTATGCCATTGGTTAACATTATTTAGTGCATTAGATACTACAAAATCAAGGTTCATTTCACTCTATAAATACACTATTCATTGTTAGATCATGTTCATTTATTGATATTTTTTACAGCTAAATATGTGTCAAAATGTGACCAAATCAGTTGAACAAATGACTCACTCATTAAGATACATTTTAATATATTATAATATATTCTATTACAGTAACTGATATTTTATTGTTGTTAGCAGTTAAAGCTGAGCAAACTTAATAACTGCATCTTTCCACTGTTTGTATTGCTCTGGTGTTTCACAAAAGCAAAAATGGTTCTGTTGTTATGACCATGTGTTGCTGTTGTACGACGAGTCGAGAGGAATACATTCATGCACAATGTGAAGCATCTCTGTCACTGCTTAAGAATGGAAGCAGAGTTGTGTGTTTTGTTGTCAGGCCAGATCACATACGTTTTCTCTTTTTACACGACAACTGATAATAGTTTCTCTGTATAGATTCATATTAATACATTCAAGAATTTCAATGGGTTCTGCATCAGCCTCGTCAGGGAGTTGTGAGACGGTGGGACAACTGCCCAAGAAGTGGGTCATGGGAGCTGCTGAAAAGATAGCAAAATTGCTTTGCTACAATTTAATAGCATATGTATTTCCCAATGGTGCAAAAAAGAGAGGACAATTATGAACGACCACACCAACCAAGCCACGAAAGTGTTTTCCCTCGGTGGTCTGTCAGAAGATAGCGCTGCTGCAAAACATTCACCGTCAAACCTTCTGTGCTCAAGCATCAGGAACAAGAACTCGCCACAGCTGGATGAATTACATCTGCAGCACACACCCCTGTTTCATATTCACACATATTTCTGTTTACTTTCCGCTCTCTGCAGGTTAAAGCAGAATTCAGTGTTAATCACCAACAAGCAGTAATTCAGATTTCAGAAAAGGTAAAAGCATATAGTGTCATTTGATTTACTAATAAATTATTTTCTTAATTCAATTTCACTCTTGTTACTGATTTGAATCAGTAAAGCACACCTTAATGCCTTATTCTGTATGAGCATATCATGCAAGAGACAACACCATTACCGTGTATAAATATTTGTTTTTGTGCAGAATGAAAAGAAAAGTGTAATATTTTGCCTACAACCACATACAAAAACTATGACTAATATTGCATTTAACTGATTAATGGGTAATTACTCTCAACTAATAATATATACAATTATTATACATTATCCTATTATTGATTATTATTGTCACAAAGCATGTTGACTTAGACGATAAAAATGGTAGCGGCTTTGCACATAGATTTGAATGACTTCCAAGAGCAAACAAATGACAGGGTACACACACATAAAGTAATCTTAACGAACGACACACAGGACAGAATACACTGGGCTTATAAACACTAGGGCAGATGCAAGACAGATGAGGAACACGGGTGGAAAGAGTTAAACTAATCAACTTAACACGAACAGGAACAAGACCGAATAAGGACAAACAGGAAATAACAAAACCAGTGACATAGAACACAGACAAGGGCGTGACATTATCTCCCCCTCCTAGAAGGTGCGCCTTCGCACCCAGAGACATCTACAAGGGGCGGGAGGGCGTCCTGAAGGCTGTACAGTTCAGGGTCTCTAGGTTCCACCAGGAGGGCATCGTATACTCGGGAGGCCTTGGCGGATCAGGAGCCTTGGGAGGCCATAGCCAAATCCCCTCCCCTCCCACCACTTCCATAACCCATAACTCTTTTACCCCCCTCCAAAATTTTCTTGGGGAAGTCAGAAGACCATAAGGGCATAGGGGACTCTGAATCTGTAACCGGGATCGACACTCCTGGCCAAGACTCTGGGACTGTGACTGGGATCGGCACTCCTTGCCGTAATCTAGGGGTTGGAATCGGGATCGGCTCTCCTTGCTGTGATTCAGGAACTGCATCTGGGAGGATCAGGATTGGCATATCAGCCCACAAATACAGCTCCAGTCCATTACATCATGGGCTGGGAACCGCAGAAATCTGGGATCGATTTCGGGATTTTGGCACTGATGGAACCCCATATGGAGGGCAACGGAGGATGGCCTCCTGGCCATTGCTCATGAGGCCCGGGAAGAGGAGTGAGACCGTTGAGGAGGCGGTGGAGGATTTCCTCTGGGCTAATCATCCTCTTCATTTTGTAGCGTCATTCGTTCTGTCACGAAGCATGTTGAATTATGCACTATTCCTATCATGATAGGAAATTTGATCACCCACTCCTCAGAATGTAAAAATCGTTGAAGTAATATGAGATGACTTTGTTTGACTACATCCCACAGGTGACCATCCACCAGTACAACCAGGTTATGCATTAATATAAACCATGTTTATAAGATCAGACACTAAAACAAACTTTGGGCCAATTTATAGTTTGCTGATGTCTGTAAAAAGAATTGCAGCGCTGTTAATTTGGGAGCGAGACAGTAAGGCTGGGACACAGCTGCTCTCTGGATTTGTTTACAGAACAACAAACCTCCGCCAGTCCTTCCCAGCAGTTCCTCATCATGTGCATGAACTTACAAAGCATTGCACATAGCGTCGTCTTTCATCTGTATCGTCTTATAACGATTCTGTGATTAATATAATGAAAATCAATTACATTCTCTCCAACTCTCTTTTGTACAGAGACGAGCCACCCCCTCAAAATCTGTTCAGTGTCTGTGGAGGTTATTTATTTAGAGTTATAATTATAGGAAGCTGTCGTAGCTTCTGGGCTTCTGTACTCCGTCTCCACATATTTTTAGTAACGGTGCAGGAATGGAAACGCTATCACTAGAGGAATTCTGTAACATAATTATTACAGGAGCACAGAGAATAATGAGAAAAGATATGCTAGGGATCACAGTACCTATGAACCGCTGTCCGCTGTTATTAATTATTGTGAGTTCTCTCTTAAGCACTTGGGGAAATGTCATTTACGAGGGACTGCGACAACATGACGTATGTGGAGCGCGCCTCATTAACATATGTGAAAATAATGGCTTTAATAACATGAACAGTGCTGATGCCAGCTTTTACTGCCATTCTAAACATGTCAACAGAAAGCCAGCAACAAGTTTTATTTTCTTTGTGCCGGGTCTTCTTACATGACCTTCTATTTGCACATTTTGTTTGAAAAGAATAATAATAATAACAATGGTAGTTATTATTATATAAAAAAATAGCAACTTGCTGTTAAGTGATTTTGATTTATAAATTTTTAATTTATGCATTTTCATAGATTACATGGTGTATTAATTAATCAAATTAATCACAGATTAATGACACTTCAATTTGGGCTGAAGATTTGCTAAATAAATGAAAAAAATATTGCTTTAGATATGAATGTTTCGGTTCAACATCAAATTTATTACACAAACTAATATTTTTATGTTTTAAATGGGCATTAATATTTCAGTTTTTTATTTTTATTAAACAATTTTTATTAAATTGAAAACAAAATCACGTTGTTGTTTTTTCATTTATAGCAGTCTGCAAGTTGTTCTAAGCATCTTGAAAAGTAGCAGTTAGTTATTTCTTTATGTATATTCGTTCATAGGGGATAATAAAATATCAGCTGTGTTATCAGGATTTTAAACGATTGAAACTGAAAACAAACTCTAACCCTCTCTTTTTTTCTAGAAATTTTAGCACAGTGTATTAATAGTTTTTCCCTGGTTTGGTTCAATTTGATTCAACATTTTATTTGATTATTTGGCTTGAAATCAAAATGATTTATTCTCCTCCAACACACACACACACACACACACACACAATATGCAACGTATTTCCAAAAACGAATGAAATCATCAACAATGTCTGCAGTGAGTAAAGCAATCCGGTATGTGTTTTGCACATCAGCACTCTGGTGGCAAGCCAAAATACTATTTGAAGCAAAATTGTTTCTCTTTCAGGACATAATAGTTTTTATAGACAATTAGAGGATTAGACTCCTAACAACCTAAAGCTGCCTGCTGTTTTGGGTTTGTCTGCCTACTGCTGAATAAGATTTCTTTACCCTGATAAGTAACAACGCTGTACTCAGGGCCGTACGCAGATATTTCTAAATACAGAGGTCCCAAAATGGAGATTGTTAGGAGGGTTCATGGAAATACTCCCCGGAGAAAATGTACATTGTCCTGACTTAAATGTATGCATTTTAAGATATTTTAAGGCTCATAAATTGGATAATATTAATGTTTTAAAACCAAGTCAAAGAAGTATGAATTATTTTTAATTATGAGAATCAGATTAATGTTGCAGTGAATGATCCACATTACAAACTGGAAATTGAGATGATACAGTTTGTTTGTGTTTATGATTTTAATAAACTCAAGTTATAATTATCCTGGTAGCCTTCAGTAAAATCAAGTGTCTACATTTGAATTAAAACTGACAGAAATGAAACTTTGTCAATGAGATTAAACTGATATTTACATTTTATGGGCATTTTACCTTTATACAGCCATTTTTTAAATAAAAGTGTATAAGACATGCTTTGAAAGTGAAAATCAGTAAATTACAATAACAAGACATTTGGACTGTTACAAAGCAAATGAAATCAACACTCTTTATCGCAGGACATGAATTACAAATGCATACCTAATGTTTTGATATATTACACATAAAACATTAAATACTGATATCTGAAGTGATTTAAAACATGAAAATGTGAAATTAAAACCGCCTGGGGGTGGCAGCATATATCATATCCCCTAAAGATTGAGTCATTGTGATTGAATTGAATCATTTCATTGGTTGATTCATTCAGGACTGAATCGCTTTCATGTTGCTCGAAAACACAAAACATTGCTGTACCTGTGTTTGGAATTATTTTTGTTGGCGAAATAGGTGTCTAATATGGTGTCTAAAATGTAAGTCTCTGAAATGTAATAATGCTCCTTTTTGGAGAAAAATGTACTTCATATGTTACCATGTACCGTTTGTTTAATAATTGTAATTAATAATAACACAGCTGGTGTTCCTGCGCAGCAAAAAAAAACAAACAAACAAACAAAAAAACATAAAACCATATTCATATTTCTGATCATTAAATTACTAGAATGTATTCTTGTATACTAAATTAGTTCGAGCAAGTATGCTACAGTAAGGTAAACAACCTAACTTCTTGCTATGTTCAGTCATTGAAAAATAATTTGCAAACATGATGTTGTTTAAATGAATTAACTGATTTGAGTAAAGTTTCTGATGTTTCTTTGGTTAAATTCCTTTGTGTATAACTTGATATTGATAAATGACTCTTCGACGTGATTAATAGTCTGCAACTCATTATTCAGTCTAATTTGACTACAGTGATTATCTAGACTCTGCAGCTGGCCTGCAGCCTTTAGAGTCTGCAGTATGATATTAATATTACGGGCAGGAAGCGCATCATCACGAGCTGATGCCGGGTCAGAGGTGCGACGGGAAGGTGCCTTTGGTCTCGGTCTGCGTGGGACGGTGGTCTGCGAGTAGATAGAGGAGCTGCTGCGTCAGCGCTGCTGCAGATGAATTGATATTAAGCCACGGGCCGGTTTACAAGGACACATAAATAACCATGCAGAAAATATAATCAAACGTCTACAGACGCTGAGGTTAAGAGCGGAGTCAGTTATTAAATCTCTACTGTTTATCAAATATAATATTCAGTATATAGTTTGTGTTTGAGCACATACAATAGCGAGCAGGTTTTTTACTTCAATAATATAAGAGCGAAGCAAGCTAAATATATGAACGGTTCCTCAGTGTTTGTGTCCTTGGGGTTGACTTTTATTAAAATACATTTCAAGCTTTTTGTTATATGAAGATCGCATTAAACTTTTTAGAGACATTCACGTCTTCATCCTTTAATTTTGATACATTTTCTCACAGCTTTAAGATTTTAATTAAGTTTTCTTACATTTATTGATTATTTATTTTCATTTTACTTGAAGTTTTAGTAATGTTTCATGTCTGTCATTTTTTTGCAAGCCTAACAAGCAAATTACATCGATGTGTTAGGAACCGAAGCCTTGACTTTGTTGCTAGTGCCATACTCTACTGTTACCTGCAGACGGTTATACAGTAAGAGATACAGTAATATAACTCGTCTGTCTGTTACTAATAAAATTAACTAATAAAACAAAGCTAAATTTCACACAAAAAAGCTTGTTGAATGCTTTTCTTATTTATTTACTTATTTATTTATTTCAGTTATGATTCAGTTCAAATTCAGTTATGATTCAATAATTTTATTCATACTTTCAGTATCAAATCTAGTTTTTTCTTGACACAATTTTCTGTTTTTCCAAAGTGTATTCTGGGATCTTTTTCTGTGAAGGATACTTCACGAGTTTGAACTTGCCGGTAACAGAATAATAAGTTTAGAGTGCTGTCCAAGGAGAAGACTCATTGTTATCAACCCTAGCAGGCTTGGAGAGGAAAGGTACATGCGGCCCCGTCCGAACCCTGCGTGCTCCCCCCAGACAATGATTAGTGATGAGCGGGCTATTGATACCTGTGCGTGCTCCTCCCGAAATGTGTTTGTAAACATCATATGCAACACTGTAACTTGATGTAGGCCTACATGTTTTAAGAAAATATGTTTCCCTGTGTTCTCACTTCACTAGCAAAGCCATTAGTTCTTGTTTTATGAATACATCTTATACATAAATCAATAAATCAAGTAAAAAAATAAAAGTCAATACTCGCAAAATTGCGATCTTAACGTTTGAAGAAAAACCAGAGCTGTAAGCTGGAAAGTCGTTCTGATGTTGGATTTGTGAATGAACTGCAATCTGGGAAATTTTGCAGCTTGATAAATCTGGTCACCACAGGTGTGTACAACAACTAGTATTTCACCAGAGTACCTGCTCTCCGCTGCACACCACTAACAGATGGAGCGGCGATCTGAAGATCAATAAAGTGTTATCAGGCCGCCCAGTGAGTTGAGTGTTGAGGTGTTGGCGTGATGGAACTGGCTTTGAGTTTGTGTGTTTACATCTGAAATCTTTAGAATACTCAACCTGTCAAACATACACACACACACACACACGCACGCTCAGTCACGGCCCTTGAGTTTGTAGCTCATCACTCTTTCTGACACTCACTGTGACCTTGCTTCATTTGGAAGTCATATTTTATGCGGGACATTTAGTAGAATGGACTTACTGGATGTACTGTATGAATGGCATCGGCTCTGAAATATGTCTCTTACTGTATCTCCTGTTGTTCTTTATTACATTATGTTCTCTCGTTGGTGAGGAACTTCGTGCATCAGTGAAAGATCAGGTTATTCCTGGCACATGAATGATGAGTCTAACGGATTCAGATCTGAACAGGCACACTCTCATGACAATTTGTAACTGTTGCATGCAAAATACAAACATTAAAAAAAAATTAAATCAGAACATTTGACCAATTCATGTTAAGAATCTTAACTAGTTGCTTATTAGCATGCATATAGAATATTAGCCATTTATTAGCAGTAATTAAGTATATGTCTTATACTACATCACCTTATTCTGCATCCCTTATCCTACCTAATACCTAAACTTAACAACTACATTATTAACTATTAATAAGCAGTAAATTATTAAGGGGAAAACTGTAATTATTAGTAAATAACTGTTTACATTCTAAAGTGTTACCGAATTTAGATCGTCAAAATAATCAACCTGCTGTAAATGTAGAACAAATTCCCTTAAACTCATCATTAAATGAGTATTAAAAGAAAAAAGCAAGGAGAAAAAAGAAACAAACCAATAAGGGTTTGGCTGACAAAAAACATTAGGGAACAGCATGTCAGTACTGAATTACCTTCTCTTTTGCGTCTTATTGTGCTTGATAGCATGTTCAGATAGCTAGTATAATATAACACCAGCCAAAAGAATGTTGCAGTAATTTTATAAAAATGGGGGTTTAAAAAAATAAATACAAATTTACATTTGTACATTAATTTTGAAGGCCCTACTCACAATGAGTTATAAGTTCACATTTGCATACTTGTGTAAAGTGTTTCAGATCTGAGAATGACTTCCTGCATGTGTGGCCAAGTGAAATAAACAGCTGATTCTTCTGTTCTCTCTGAGAGCCTAAAGAAATTATTTGAGGAAAAATCTCAAAAACACGAATGATCGTCTTGTATTTTTAACATAGAGGCGCATGATAACAGATTTAAAGCAGCACCGCTGCATTGATATTCAGAAATCTCCTGGGCTGTCAACACCATTTTGCTGTGGCTGGTCTCAGAGAGAGATTCAAGCATGATATGCTGCCTTACAATCACGCTCATCTGCTTCACAAAAACCCAATATCCCCAAAGACTAGATGACAAGAAAAATCAGTTTTCTTTATTCATTTGTCACAGTGTCTTTGAGAGGGCAGTGTCATGTAACCAGACTATCCACACCACACCCACAAATATCATTCATACGCAGATGATGTTAATACACATATTTTTTGGTGTTTGTTGGTGCAAATGACTGAATGATAACGCGGTGATTCAAATCAAGCAGCTGTATCTTATTCACCCCCTCAAAAACACCTTGAGTATTCAAATTCAAGTCAATGTCATTAATTTCTATGCAAACATGCTTTCTTTATATGTAGATCAGGCTGATTACAGATTGCAATTTATTCACAAAACTCAATACTGTTTAAGTAACCAAGCATTTATCTGAAAGGCATGTTTTTTTTTTTGCAATTTTCTAGTGATCATGACGGCAAGTGATGGAGAAGAAGAGTGGCATTATTCAGGTGTCAATGTAACAGGATAGATCTGTGCATTTCTTTTAGTGAATCAGGCACTAAACTAATTCAACAATTACTGAACTCTACAAATAATTTTTTTTAAACATCTTTATTTTAAATAATTACTTAAACAACCAGATGCACATTTCTCTTACTCTCAGGTGTCCTGTCCCAATAAAAAAACAAACAAACAAAAAAAGATTCTCATTAATAAAAGGTTATTGATAATTAAGGTGACTATATGCCCCTTTGATGGATTAAATGTGATTTTTCTTTTATAATTTTTTTTATAACTTTTTTATGGATGTACGGAATTTATTAATTTATCATGTTAATAATATTGCTATAATAATAAGTAATTGATTTAAATATTTGTCATGAGGCCTCAGAACCACGCAAACTTTCACCTTATCACCCACGGACTCCATTTCCCAGTATGCTTCACTCCTGGACTAATCACACACACCTGGACTAATTACACACCTGCAGCTCATCGCCACACCTACACACTCATCACACAAACACACATAACAGTCAGTCTGACATTCCAGAGTCAGTCATACATACCTTGTTGTCATTTCTTAGCGTTTTTCTGTTTTGTTTTCCTGTTACCGACCCCGGATCATTCCTCTCCTTGTGAATGTTTGCTGCCTACCTTAACATTGCCTTGTTTTTTACCTTGATTCAACCAAGCCTCTGTTGTTCCTGTTTGCTTGTTCTGACTCTGCCTGTATGACTTCTCTCTGAATAAAAACACGGATCCACACGTCCCCGCCTCCGATGTTAAACACTGGTTTGAAGGGAATAGTTGTTTACACTCTAAAAAGAACATTTCTAAAATTTTACTTTCACAGCAATTCCTTAAAGAATCTTTGTTAACACTTCAGTTTAGGGGCCAATGCTCACTATTAACTTGTTGCCTAATAGTGTGCATCTTACTAGTATATTGACGGCTTATTATTACTTAGCAAACATTAAGTACACAAAACTTTCTTAGGTTCCATTCACACAGAACACATTTTTTCTATCAATGCGCTATTTTCTGTTGTCTTTCTATGTAAACATGCTAGACGGATGTATATGAATCTTGCAACATCTTGCTCGTGAGCACCCTGTTTTTAAAAGTATTTAAATGTTTATATGCAGTGTCACACAAAGTCAGTTCCAAAACCGTGGACCAATCAGTAGAGCCTGTTTTGTTTACAATAGCAAGTTGTAAATGTTTAATTTTATAGAAACATTGCAGAGGGGGAAACAAACATCTCTTGTTTTTAGTTACCTGGTCTCAAGGCATTAATGTACATGGGTGCACTTTTTAGCGAGACGACAAGCACCAACAAGTACATTTCAAAATATATGAAGGAAAGGAAGTGGCCAGGTATGGTTCCCCATACTAGGAATTTGTGCTCTTTGTTTAACCCATCTAAGTGCACACACGCAGCAGTGAGAAGCGAACAACCACACACAGGTTCAACAAAACAGTTCAGATCTGTGTAAAAGGAAGTTGAAGTGAAACGCTTGCATCAATATATTTTTATCAGTTTTATCAGTTCCTCGTTTGTTAACACTATCAGGTAGGTTTAGGGTTGGATTTGGTGTAAGGCATATTTCCAACACGGTAGAGCATTAACTTTTAGCAACAGTCCATGGATATTTTAATTCTGAACTGCCACAATACAGACTTATGTGAACGCAATAAAAATGTGCCGGGTTTTACCTTTGTTTTAGCGCAACTCAGTGGACATTTCTCTTTGAAACTATGGCAAAACGCTCTGCAAGCTACATAAAAATGGTGCCGCAAAGGTACGTATTTTTATGAGACCATGTTGGTTTTTAGACACGAAGATGCACTTTGTGCAAACGGCCTGTTATTCTTCATAAAGATATTCTAGATCCCTTAATCCACCCCATATGAAAACTAAACACTTATTTTCGATAGTCCACTTTATATATTCTTTATATATACTATCTTTGCAGCTAAATGTCAACTAGCAGTGATTAAAGTATTAGTAATGTGTCTACTTAATATCTTCTAACACTTTATTTTGATAGGCTCACAACATACTGACTATCAGAAACTTTCAACTTTTTCTACTAACCCTAAACCTACCCTAACAGCCTACTCTGAGAGTTAGTAGACATGTAGTTGCATATAAATGAGAATTAGTTGAGATGTGGTTACAAAGGGAGGGGAGGAATGGCATTTCATCATTTGAGAAACTCGGCAAGCCGACTTCTTTGTGGTAGAACTTTACTGTGCCCTGGAGGTTGGAGGGTGGTCTGTGGTTAATGTCAGAGAAGAAGTTGTTCGTATAATGTGAGCTTTCAGGGATTACACCACTGTCGCTCTTGTCTGAGCAACTCCCCGTGAAAGGAATCAATTAGTCACATTTACTTGATGACAATGGGATCAGATCCAAAACAATCCAAGGCTGATGAACAATACTTGCAAACACTCCCTCTGCGATTCCCGGGTGAAATGTTTGAGCATCTGTCCTCCAGGCCTGGAGCGATTGCTGATGGACCAGCAATGGCTTGCAGCTTCTTAACAGTCCCAAGAATGGTCTGTGATAAACAAACGCATTAGCTCGTCTGCTGAGCGGCTTGGGAGAGTCGAGAGCTTTCGGAGGAACCTTTAAGACTCATGCATCACCATTGTCTCGCTGCCCACACTGAATGGATTACAAATCAACTCTTTAGCTCCTTAAGTAAATCAGAGCGGAGTGCAGTTGGGAATTGTCAGCGAGCGCATGCCATGATTGCAAAGAGGACGGCGTCTCTGCAGAATTGCTAATAGTGCTGTAAAAGGAGCATTTGTGTTTTGGACCGGATTGTTCGACTTGGAGCAGAGAAAGAGCTAGGAAAGGCGAGAGATGGTCGGACAGCAGGCGTCCCAAGAAGAGCAAATCATTTTCAAAGAAGCGAAGCTCAGCTAAGCGCCTAATCTTCAAAGCTCAGGGAATACAAATGATCCAGTAATCGTCTGCAACCTTGACATGGAGGAAGAAGGTCACGATGTTGGGCCGGGTGTTCGTGTCTGCTGTTGCTTTATGGATGTGCTGTAAATAATTAGTAAACCAAACGACACAGGCTGGGATCTAGAGGGGAGGCACGTATGTTGTGCCCTGTTGATCAGATTTTATTATTAACGTTTGCCATTCTCATTCAAAACCCATAACACAGAGCGTCAAAGGTTAGCTTGTGTGTCACTGTACAAGAATCTGAAAGCGAATCTGAAAACTTTGGCTGCATGTCATGTTGCTTAATATTTATCAGAGCTGTTGAAATTGGAGAGTCCAATCAGCACAGCACTGAATACCAAACATAAGATAAAATCATCAGATATAGTATCATAAATGAAACCCATTTGCATTCTAAGTGTAGAAACTTAGCTCATATCTCAT
Source organism: Enteromius trimaculatus (assembly GCA_032361065.1). Taxonomy (NCBI): domain Eukaryota; kingdom Metazoa; phylum Chordata; class Actinopteri; order Cypriniformes; family Cyprinidae; genus Enteromius; species Enteromius trimaculatus. The sequence goes on along the minus strand of JAUMHP010000078.1, from coordinate 11,945,013 downwards.
CCTTAGATTTTCTGATGATAAAGCATACAGTCTTATTGTTTAATGGAGAAAACATCACGGAAGCGCACGATGAACAAAGGTCATTAAGAACATCTGTACAATGGAGTGAAGAAACCTTGCTACTCTGGATACATATTGTTTGAGTTACACATACCATAAAAACACTTTTTTTTTTAATAAACTGTATACTTAAATGAACTTGGCAGAAAATATTTGTACGTGTCCAGAGCCATGAACTGAGAAATCCATTGCACCTTGATCTTTTGACATGAAACAAGTCCTCTAAGATTCACAACTGTCTCACTATTTTAAAAACAGCTTTTACTGAAACCAAGCCAAAAATGATCTCATTATGACACCATGCTGCGATGAAAGACTTTCCTGCAGAAGAAAAACAACACCTGCCTGTACATAATTACCTCTTTAGCCCCACCCACTGATTCATGCTTGTAGGAGGAGGAGAGGAAATACTAAAGAGATGCAAACATAAGAATTACTTCATTAACAAAACCATCAAGCCTCAGAGAGACGTTGAACTTCCTTCCTTTCTTGCGATATTAACATCTTATCTACATCGGATGCAAGACTCGCAAATCCATTTCTCTTTCATGTCAGCATGAACACTTCATGGGACATCGGTTTACTCTCAGGGATTTGTTGTGTCAGTCTGTGCCATCCAGCGTAGACAGAATCACTGATTATAATGGGTTCTGTTAGTTGTCTAGTGTAGACACGATGATGATGCAGATGATGCAGTGCTCTGTTTGACTATATTGGACATATGTGTTTTTATTACTATTGCATTGTCTGTTACAAATCGCTTCATACAGTATAAACTGAATACTTATACGTTTTTAACGTGTTGTTTTCAGAGCGCATCACTGCAGCCTCCATCTATTATTGTAAACATGCAGTGATATGACCAAAAGTTTGTATTTATATAGTGTTAAGTTGCTAGGGGTATATTTATCCAAAAATACACTTATATAGGTCAAAATGATAATTTTTCCAAAACTCACTAGGATACAAAGATCATGTTATATGAAAATGTTTTGTAAATTTCTCACTGTAAATATATAAAAAACTTTAGTTCATGTCACATTATTGTTATTTTTGCTGGAAATTCCAAAGTGCTCTTATATGACCTACAAACATGATTCAACCTGAGTCACAAGATCCCAACAGTTTACAGAGGAGCCTATATTGTTTTACGTAGTGCCACGTAATCTTAACACATTCATACCATTGAAATGCATATGTAGTATACTGTGTATTAGTGTAGAATTCGGTGATGGCGATCTGAGTTTAATCTCATTGTCATTGCTCTCAGTCAGCGGTCAGGAATTAATTGGGAATCATTTCGTCCTAGCAGCTGTCACCCGAAGAAAGTAGTAAAACTGGCATGGACATGCACTAGTCCAAATCCAGCCTCTTACTCCAGCAGGAGTTTTCTCCTGCGGCTCCGGAAAGAGCGTCCAGACCTCAGCAGCTTTTGCACTGCCAGCTCGAGGAATCATCAGGGAGCGAGATTTTACACTTGGCTGAGAAACTTTACATACTCTCTGGGATAGAGTGAACCAAAGTGTGTCCAAACTGCATTACACACATGCTGTTCTGTCTTTGTTTCACTCATTGTGTGCAGGTTTCATTTCATAATGAGAGATCAAAAGAAGAAATTCAGAGAAATGCATGGGATTCTATATATACAGTAGTGATGCAGTCCTGACATCCAAGACCTTGAAGACTAATTAACCTTCAGATTTTTTCAATTAATAAGAAAATTAAGGATTATGTTTAATTGGGCGTTTGATTTAATATACGCACTCACACAACCAAAGTTCTTATGTATTTTTTAGAAATATATATTTATGAAAAATAAACAAACACATTACAATGTGCATTTTCTGTTTGGGTGTGGGTACTTCATCTTCCTTCATTTATATTGCACACATAGGCTACATGTTGCTCACATTTCTGTGGCAGAGTTTGTGCTGAAAACTGAGTTATCAGCCATTTTTATGTTTTTAAGAAAAAGGAAACAGAATAAAATCTAAACTCCTCCAGGACTTAAAGCCCCCCTCAGACCACAAAATACCAACCTACTGAATTGCTAATATCAGTTTTTTTTACCTTATAATATACATGAAGAATCAAAATTCACAAACCGCAAGCAGCAAGCAGCTTTTCTGCAAGCTGAGGGAGCAAATACAACACACACCTCATGGTAACTCATGACAACATGACACTAAAATAGTACATTAAACATTCATTTAATAATATTAACGTATATAAGATAAGAAAGTGACACAGCTGTGAAGAAACATGAAAAAACATCAAATGTGAAGTGTCACACAGTTTTGTTCAATTCATGTTTTTCACTAATGCCTGGTCCTTTTCCACTTTAAAAAACTGTAATTATAACACCTTTTGTTTGTTTGTTTGTTTTTATCAAAAGTAAGGTTGAATCTATTACAATATAATAAGGAAACGTTTTTACCATAGCAGTTTTATTCTTTTCTGATTAAAATCAATGTCCTTTTCTACATTGCATGGTTTTGATGTTATGACAGGTTTTGTGAAAGCAAGCAGGGATTGATGACTGTGACTGAGGGATTGTGTTTTTAACATTTAACCTCTTCTCTCTGCAGACGGGGGTCCGTGCAGGAGGACGTACTGTGGCCGGGGTCGGGAGTGTGTGGTCAGGGAAGTAACGGGCCGTGCCGAGTGTGTGTGCCAGGAAAGCTGTCACACTTCTTTCGTGCCCGTGTGTGGCTCCGACGGACATTTTTATGAGAACCACTGCGAGCTTTACCGCACTGCTTGCCTGACGCGGAGGAGAGTCTATGTGGTCCACAGCAAAGACTGCTTTTTCAAAGGTGAGGTGCATGTTCCTCTAGTGCGTGCTGTCTGTACTGACAGTCAGTGCATCTGCTGCTTCTACAAAGAAATGGTTCACGGGATCATTTACAAAGTGATGCTTGAATCCAGTTCACCTTAATGTGGATGTAAGCTATTCTCTTTGAATGTGCAAGACCTCTGATTCATTTGCACTACAAAGCAGTGTGAAATTAAAGAAGAAAGTGAAGTTACAGTATTGATAAAAGTGTAGTTTGTTCAATTCAGTGTTTTTGTTATAATTTTGTCAAAAACAGAGGCAAAATAAATAAATATCAACATATTGGTTTATCATAAAAATAAACTAATAAATAAATATATAACCATGTGATATTGCTTTATATAAGCATCAGTGTTTAGAGTGATATATACAAACACTGACGGGTAGGGTGACCAGACGTCTCGAAAAATTCGGGACAGTCCCGAAATCTAAGCTGCTGTCCCGAATCTCGCTCTAATTGTCCCGAAAATTATACTGAAGCAAAATCTTAAATAGGCTAGTTGTCTGATTAAAACATAAAAAAAAAAAACTGTACGTGGAGCGAGGTTGAGTCATACTGCAGCCTGGCAACCAGCCCCCGCAGGCTGCTCATTGGCTGCAGCATCTTGTATTTTTTATTTTTTTTTAGATATACCGTAGGCATGGATTAAGATATGCACTGATAAGCAAATTTTCATTCATACTGTTTTAAAAGAATTAAAGTTAGCTGTCAAGGAATCATC
>JAUMHP010000078.1:11900335-11914967 GCA_032361065.1 Enteromius trimaculatus | reverse complement strand
CTGAGATAATTAAGTCGTTAATTCAGAAAAACAGAGCAGATATTTTTTCCTCAAGTGAATGCAATACGCTTCCGTAAATTCTAAATGTGACTGTGATATATAATTATTAATGAAACCATGTAATGCATTAAAAGCTGCATTACAAGGCAAGGCATAATTAATGCATTAGAATATATTGCATTATATATAAAGGTATCAGCTAATATAGGTGGTTACTAAAAATCTGTGTGTGCGTGTAAAGGCTCTATGCTGTACATGTTTCCTTTTGCATTAAATATATGTGAAAAGGATTTCTGTAGATGCCTTAACGCTGGGCTAAATCAGGCCACCTAAGGCTGTTTCTACTGTCTCTTATACTAGTTCTACAGTGCTGGACTGTACAGCAGCACCACCATCCACTAACTAACACTCCTGACAGCTTATATTTCTGCCTGGCATGGTACAGAGGAAACCGTGTTATCTGAGACAAGAGAAAAACTAGAGGAGAGAAGATAAGATGAAGCGCAAGCGGTTGAATAGGTCATAACCGAATGAGGTCTTCTGACCTTCTTTATTATTTAGTTGATTTTTTAATTACAGTTCCCAAAGCGAGTTAACGAAAGAGGCAGGAATGTTTCTGTCTCTGTATGAATATGTTATATAATCAGGATTGTTTTTCTATAAGCCTCATTTGCCGTTTGAGAGGAAAATGTTTTCCTCCGATTATGAAAAGCTTTGCCGTGTCTATAGGGATTCGCTTCCCTGTGATTACCATCCTTGAAGCCTCAATTATTGCGAAAGGCCAGCGATATCACTGCATTAGGAATTTTAATTTCCCCTCTGAAACCGCAATTTATTGTATGAAGCAATGCATTTAGAATGCTGATTTATCAGGACTATCAGAGGGATTGCAGGCGAGAGCACGAAAGACATGGAAAATCATAGCAGTTCAGCAGGATCAAATAGATCAAACACATCAAATAGACTGCATTTTGCTTCATGGCGATGTGCAGAGCATTTGGATTAAATAACGGTTCATTGCTGAATGAGAAATGGAATCTGTAGGAACACCAGACTTTTACATTTCTGAATCAATGTTACTTAAAAGAACACTGACTTGTGGAAAATGCACTGCGTCTTCTTTCTGTGAAAAGTGTCCTTCTAGATGTGTTTTTTCAGCAGGTGAATCAGGTAGGAAAGAAGATAATGGTTAACTGATTTTCTTATTTCATCCTAAGAACAAATAAAGAGAACAAACAGCAGATTTAGTCACAGCACACAGCGAAAATGACTACGAGAAAGAAAAACAACTGGTATGTTAGCTGAATATTTCATGTGTTCCACGTTTTTCCTTAACACAGGTCAGAGCTCACACAAATAGTTACCAGATTGGGATGTTAAAGTAAAACACTGGGGAAAAAAGACGCTGATTGGTGAATCTGAACTAAACATCTGGCAACCATAAATGCTTGCAGAGGCATGTTACCAATGCATAATAATGCAAATGCCGAATTAAAATAAATCGTATTCAAGATAGATCACCAGCAGGCACATACTGTATATTCTTAATATTTTACGAATGGCAGAAAACGTGAAATGAATTTATCACGCAGCCTTGGAAGACTGCACATCTGATCACTTAAAGTAAAGTAGCAGCACACTTTCCTTAACAACGCAGATGATTCGAATAATCATTCACGTTTGAAACACAAACAGGTCAATGCACACGGTGACCTTTAAGGCGTAACGCAAGAGGTTTGAACACATAATTATTCCTAATTAGTTATAGTTACAAACGCATTTATAAATTTAGCGCACGCTACGTGTACAAATGCATCTAAATATCAGCTATTATCAGTGCAGTTTCACAGTCTATACACAAAGCGTCTTTAGCATTGTGAGGGGAATTTGTGTTCCAGCTCGTCTAATGGAGGAGGGTTCCTCTGCAGCTCTCTAGAGGCCAGACGGGAGTGAAAAACACAAAGGTTTAGGAGATGGCCTCAATATGTGACCTGCTTCTGGCCCGAGGCTTTCATCCCTCTTCCAGAAGCAGCTCTGGCCCAGTCTGGGTTCAGATGGTCCAAGCCAAGACCAGCGCAGGCAAAGATATAGTGAGGAACAGGATGTCCCCAGTTCCTTGTATTATTCATGGACTGGGTGGTGCTAAAATGGACACTGTTTCTGTTTTTTTTTTTTAACCTTCCTAAAATAAAACACCAGGACAGGGAAATCATCTTTGTTTCTGAAGGTATGCAGCTCAGCATTAGACCAAATGTGAAGTGTGTTATGAGTCATTTTGTATTTAAAAAAGAAAATAAATGTGTGGAGAATATGTCAAAAATATTGGTGGATATGGCAAGTGTAAATAGTGGTAGATGGTATTGATGTGAAAAGATCGATGTTATTTGCACAGTGAAATAACAATGGATTTTATTTATACCATGCAAAAATAGCAGTGTTTTACAGTATTTACAGTTATTTAAGTGCACATATTCATAGCTTCATGTAACTAACTACTTAGTGACAAATAGCTGCAGCTCAGTATTGTAGTGCATTATAAAACAGTATGTAATAATCATTTATTAAGGGTAAATGATACGTTTTAACAGTAAGTAATTTTGCAACTATATCAGTTATTAGAGTATTAGTAGACTGTCTGCTTAATATCTTCTGACACTTTATTCTGATGGGTACACAACACACTACTGTGCATACTGACTATCAGAAACTTTACAAGTATATGTCAACTTATTCTACTAACCCTAAACCTACCCTAACTGTTTACTCTGAGTTGTGAATGAATGAGAAGCAGCTGAAATGTAGTTGATGTAGTAAGTTATTTAAAGTTAGTAGAACATCTAAACTGGACTATAAGCCACATTTTTAAATGGATGCTGACTTGTTGGGACAAAAAAAGCCCTCCCTACACCTAACCATAACCCTGCCTGATAATTAATGTTTAACTTTTCGATTAATATCCTTCATTTTTACTGAAAATAAATGTCCTCATGCTGAATGATGCTTCTGCGATTTACTGTAGGCCAAAAACACATGAATGACTCAAAACCTATCAAGTGAGCTGCAAGAAGAGACAAAGCAACAGCGATGACGTAATGAAAACAGTAACTGCACTTCGGTTGTGATATTACTGTGGAATCCAGTAAGTAAAGATTTAAATGTACACTACTGGTGCCCTTTCGGTGTAATTTAGCACAGCTGTTTTTACACTCACATCAATACATTAGCTCCCGCTTCACATTGTACCCAATACCAAACTTCAAATAAGTTCTTCCTCATCCTGACATGTCTGTGTATCTGTCTCTGTTTTGCTTCAGTTGATCACTAGTAGTGTTGTCACTGTCAGTGCACCGGTCTGAAGCACCACACACACACACACACACACACACACACCAGCTGCTCCAGCGCTGCTTGCTGTCAAGCTACAGTACGCTGAATGATCACTAGTAGACGTACCTACAGTACTTCTGAGGGCCACTGGAATGCTTATTGTATGTCAAATCAGTCCTGACATTAAAGCTATACATTGTGGAATGGATAATGTTATGTATAATTTGCACCAGTGATTAGTGTTCATTTTCAGTTTAGTCAGTTTAGTCCCGTGTTTTTATCATATTTAGTCAACCTTATCCTCTTCTTTTTTTACTCAAGTTTCAGTTTATTCAGAGTTTCAACATTTTAGTCTATTTTTAGACAAATAAATTATAGTTTTAGTAAACCCTGTAGTATTTTGGTGTAGTCTTATTCTTGAGTCTTATTAATGAAAACTTAATAAGATCATTATGTATTAACTACTAATAATTAATGTTTTTCTCGCACTAATGAAAGCTTGCACTGAAGAGGTTTGTAGAGCAGTCCACAATAACATTTCGTCTCCTTTTTTGATAAAATAACAAGTTTTTCATTAAAATTCCTTTTTTTATTTTTTAAATGCATTTTAGTCTCGTCTTACCGCGTCTTGGAAATTTTGTCATCAAAATTTTTGTCAGTCTTTGTTAACGAAATTAACACCAGTGACAATGCATCATATCTCAGATGGAAAATCAACATAATACACATTTAAATAATACCACATTAACACACAGATAGATTAGTTATCATAAATACAACACACGGTTTGCATTTGAAACGGTTTTAAGTACTAACTTGCTACAATTTCTGTATGTTCAGAGACTCATCATATAAAATCATGACAGTCTCACTGCAAGCTGTACTGTCGAGCTGATATTCCAAATCAAAGCGCTATGAAATAAAGGAGTGCAGTGACTACAACACACTAAAGAGAACCATCTGGAGACTCCTCAAGTGTGTGAGGCTTTGTGTGTGTGACTGTGTGCACAAAAAAACAACCAGTTTACCTCGACTTGTTCTGAAATGGTTTGAAATCACTTGAATGTGTTAATTGAGTATTGAATGATTTTCTCCGACATTTGTTGTTAATTAGGCAGCTTTCACTTTAAGAACTAAATCCTGGATCAAACTGAAAGCACATCTGATTTTCCAACACAGTCTCACGACCAGTTCACACGAGGTGGAACATTCGTGCTAATTTGTGCGAACTCACTTGTACGATTTTGTACGATTAGTCTATAATCCCCGATGACGCGTAGGTTTAGGGGCGGTGTTAGGTGGAGCTCATTCGTACAAATTCAAACGAATTGGCAACTCATAAAACACATATGATTTAGCAAAAATCATATGAATTCGTATTCATACGAATTTGTACAGATTAGCCACCTCGTAAAATGTGTGTAAATTGCCGTGAGACTGGGCTGGATTTTCTCGCTCTCTATGTGCACTTAAGACATAACTGTGTATATTTACATAAATACTGTCATTTTGACACACAGTTGTGTGTTTTCGATCAATCTAGTGCAGTACGATGCCAAAAAGCAAGTTTTTGCTTAAAACAAGTAAAGACTAAATATTAAGTCATTTTGCTTATTTAGTTTCTATCTTGATTTGAGAATTTTTTTGATGTTTTGACTAGAAATGAGACAAAAATACTATGCAAGATAAGCCTTACACCGCTTTTGTGGTGTAATGGCAATAGAGATGATATTTCAAAATGTATACAAACATTTCAATTTTGAGCTATTATTACAGTATGTCTGAAAAGAACTAACAGTTATAATAGTACAGTGTGTTGTTTATTATAACCTCTAATACAGTATCTTGTTAATGTACCAAATGAGAGTGTGCCCTGTATTGTCTACAGCACTAGTTAGGGGAGATTTCTTTTACCCATTATTATTGGTCTGATATGGAGTATAACACATTTGCAATTGTTTAAATGAAAAGCGCTGTTTTCATTGCGGTTCTCCTAAAGGCCTGACAAAAATAAAAGAATTGATTTCGTTTTTTCCTTTCACTCCCTCGATGCGTGCCTCGGCAAGATTTCAGCTCTAACCATTTGCCGATATCTGGGATGTGCCTGATCACTGGGACATCCTGTAATTACATTTCTGTGTGTTTGAGTGGTTTGAGTCACACTGGAGAATTGCTCATCAGTGGGAATATCGTCACCGTTGGTCAAACACTTTACTCATTCTAGATTAAGATCAATACTTCTGTCACCTTTGCTACAATCTGTCTCCAATTTTTCCCAAAACACTCTGCGGTTTGCCACAAAGACCACAATAATTACAGTGATCACATGTTCCCACGGCTGGAGAAAGTGCATGGTGATGGATGTCAACACAAAAGCCTTTTTTCTCTTCTGATACACCCTCTGCTACATAGATAATTGGGATCACACGGTTTCTTGTCACTGGATTTAAGGGATTATCTTTCAATTCAACAGCCGGCCTGAGAGAGATAGTAGAGATAGAAGGAAGACTCATTAATGCTGCTGATAAATAGACTTCATCTCAGATGAAGGTGCCACTGCCCTTTAGAAGGTGACAGAAAGGGTAAGATATATTATAATGGTAAGATAGGAATAACTGACATATACAGTATACATGTATGTATATGTCTTTCATTATCTTTTATATAAAGTGCATTTTGCATACACACACATATATTCTTCTTTCATAGAAATACCCATAGTTATCTGTGTGTGCATGTGGTGTCACGGTGTATGTAAAGTAGTTTGGAGGCTTGATCTACAAATTGTTCTGAAACACAGAAATACAGTAGTAAGGCATTACTAACCTACTCACGGATGTACTGTAGGTAATTACAACTATACTGTAATGCACTATAATAGTCAACATTCATGCTGTATTGTGGGGCATTATGTTATATTGCACTCTTTAATACCTTAATTAGGTCTATTTTATTTTTTATATATATATATATATATATATATATATACATTCTGTAAGGATTGTGCTGGCATTTATGTGGTATAAAAAAGGGTAAAGTGTTATTGTGGAGCAGAAAGTCAGTCCGTGAGAGCAAGAGACTGCTGAATATCTGGGGAAACCCTGTTGCTCAGAAGAACACTGACGTAAATGCCATAGGCTCACCATTCCCTTCAGGTTTGTCTGGAAAAGAAAGGGTTTTGTGTGAAAATAGCACAGACTGGCCGATGAGGAAACCCTTGAGAGGCCATCATTACTCCCAGCGGCACTGAGAGCTAAGCCAGGAAGCTGGCAGAAGTCTTGTGGAGCCTGAAGATCTTCAGTACACTAATAGCGACCTGCTGGACCGAACGCTGCCTTCGCTTTTGCATCGTCTGAATAGCATGCCTCACGTGATTTCTCAATCATCTTATCTCAAGACATGGGCTGACTGGTAAAGGCAGCTGGTGTTATTTGGCTTTTGGCCGCTGTTAGAAAAACAGAAGGTGAACTATGACCATGAGGCTGAAACAAAGACTGCTTGGGTGCCTCTGCGCGTTATCTCTGATTATTTCAGCACTTGGTAGGGCTGCTGCCACATGGTTACTCTAGAAGATCATTATTAATTTAATTGAATCTGCCCAGGGAGGTGTAAGAAACCACTTCCTTGAGATGCTGTGTTTGGCTTGATGAGAGCTGGCCTGTGTTTCTGCTTCATTGAGAGGGCAGCCAAGTCTTATGGTAGCGGCACCCAGCGTTTGTCAGATTCATGCAGAGCAGCTGTTCTTCCTCGGGTTTGTGTGCTCAACACAAAGAGATCGAAGTCTGTTTCTGATTACTGATTACTAATAACATGACTAACACTGTAGTTAAAGTCATCCATTACATGACACACTGAAGGTCAATCAGACTGATTTTTGACTCGTGTATAACCAGTGCTGGAGGTAACAGCAGTTACATAATCAGATTACTTTTTCAAGAAACTACTCCTTTGTTTTTCCATTTATACGGTATGTGTGTATGTATATACTGTTTGTGAGGTGCAAGGCAATTCTTTGAGGCTTTTTAAATTCAATCATTTTAGAGGTTTATTAATTTCACACAATATTGTAATGCATATTTTTTCGTTTTGTTATGCATTTCTTTTAAAAGCATGTTTCCCCAACACTGATGTATGCATTGCGTGATTAGTGATGAGCGCGGAGGGAGAACAAAACAAAACGCCAGTCATCAATGAGAAGCACAAACCGAGGATTTGTAAATAAAAGTTTAGGAGGATTTCGATGTTAGCCAAAAGGAGACTGGTTTTCCTTTTGCTAAAGTAAGGAAACGCTGTTTCCTTTAAAACTACATTTCCCAGAATAAATTGCATACATCTGCCGGGACCGCTTCCAGTGTCCACAGACAGAGAGAAAAGTGCTTAATAAGATTGAAATATGGATATTTATCATACAAAAACACTTTATTACCCCCTCCTGGAGCCATGTGAGGGACGTTTTATTATAAATATGCGCAATTATTTCACTTAACGGCTACCACCTGGTTAAGCCCATTCAAAGGCTTGGAGGGGTCTGGACAATTTTTTTTTAGAGCTCAGATTGGATTCGGATGAAGGAAGAAAGTCACATACACCTAGGATGCTTTAAAAGATCATTTTCATTTTTGGGTGAACTCCACTTTAGTATTTTTTATATTCTTTCTGAGCATATAGGCTGTGTTTACAACAGGTTTGTACAAGATTTGCCTCTATATGCCAAAATATTTGACATGTGCATTTGTTTTACATCATTGACCACTTTATGGGTGCTGCTGGATTAGATTAGATTTTAACCAGAAGGTTTTGAATTCTTTTTAATATAAAGACTGCTACAATGTTAGTTAAAAAATATTTATACTTTGAATCAGTCAAATGCTCTGAAAGAAAAGTATTTTTTTAAATCAATTAATACATTTATTTATTTGTTTTTAGTTTTGTATTTATTTTGTCTGTATTTTGTCCCAGTTGTATGCTCACCAGGCATAAAACTCATTACTCATTAAGTGGCATCTGTCTGGAACGAATCAGAGATCTCGAGTTACTGTGTTTGACATTTACTGTTTATAACTATAAATGCTGTCTTAAAAGCACAGTGCTTATAGCACAAGACAAGTGTGCAAATCCTCCATGTGAGGCATACAGAAACCAAACATTTTTCAATGTACAGTGGCTTCATGCTGCCAGAATCCTGCCTCCAACATCTGCATTCCAGTGAAACGCTTTACCAACAAAACAAAACAGCCTGAAATACTAAGCAGGTCTGGAATTAAGGCGAATCATCACGTCAAAGATGAATCTTAAAGCTGTTTACTTGCACTCGTAAATGAAAGCAAACAAGCGTGACAACTAGATGCATCAGCAGGTGTACAGGCATCTGGTCAAATTCCCTCTGGGTCCCGAGTACATTACTTATTGAGATATGCATTATTCACCGGTGTGTGTGTGTGTCTGTGTGTGAGGTTGGCACAGTCCCCTGCCATCAGCCTGGCAAAGTGCTGAATTCATCGGGAGGAGGAGATCTGTTTTAGGAAGAACACCAGCAAAGTGAAAGTGTCATGGGCTTATTAAATCATGCGGCGATGGGCCGCCAGGATCAGACCGCGTTCACGTTCATGTTCATGTAAGGTGACAGAGTTTGAAAGCCACAGCTGCTGGAACAGAAGGAAATCATCATGATGTCAGACACGAGAGGGCAGAGATGACAGGCACCCGTAGCCCTGCTGTACTGAATGACTGTAGGAAGCACGTTACACACTAATCCTTACTGTTATTCATAGAGGGTGTCCTTCCCAGCAATCATAACATGAGCCTGAATGCTGTAAGGAATGAGCAGCATGTTCAGTGCAGCTAACTGTCTAAGGCAGATGCTGAAGGGACCTTTTAGTTTAAAGGGGTCATGAAATGCAGTTTCAGATTCTTACATTACATTTCTTGGGGTTAGTTTGTAGTTTGTTTGTTTTTTACACCAAAAAAGTCAGATATTTGTAAAAAATACCCACTGCCATGCCCTCTTTTATAGAAGGTTGTGTGTTGTTATACTTGAGATGGCAAGAGCTGTGATAGATCTGTATTTGTTTGGAGAAATTGAGACAATATAACTACAAAGACTTCAGCAGTCTGTTTCAACGTGGTTGTATTTTGTGCTTGCATCGTTAGAGTTTCAGTCGTTTACAGTCAAGCAACTCTTTCTGATCCGGGTATATGTACTAATTTTATTGGCAACACTCAAATAGTGATATTTTCAGAGTAACATCTTTTATTTGGATGCTACTATTTCTAGGTTAGCATTTTTCTCAGCGTAATTTAGAAAGAATCCTTTTAAATTATATTTAATGTTATATTATATCATTATATTTCAAATGATATTTTATTCCAGTCTATATCAGTTTATGACCCTGTATTCCATTGTCTTTCTATTGGTGAGTAATATTTGCCTTTTTATCTAGTTTCATTAAGTTTTCTCTGCTTCAATTTCAAAGGATAAATGTGTAGATCTTCTCCCTGTGACTAAGACCGTCACTAAGCAGAACATGAAGTAGAATAACACATTTGACAGACCTTTTCATGTGTAATATTGCTCAAGAGACTGGCAATTATATTTTGGCAGTTCTGCTCCATTTAGAGAGGTCCAGAGCACTCTTGGGTTTGACGTGTGCTTATGTATATAAAGTCTGTCCTAGCTTATGCCCTTGCTCATATGATCTGCCCAATTAGGACATGTTCATGAATCACCGTCATGACAACATTTAATTGTGTTACAATATAACAACATTTTATTGTACAAAATACAATAGTCCTCACAAACAGATGGATTATGCATGCAGTACATCTTCTTTTAGCAGGCAACTAGATTTTCTTTCAATTTAACCCTTGTGCTGTACTAAAAATACTACACCTAATTTGGTCTCCAGATAAAAAATCATTCTTCCACAATGATTCTCTTCTCATGAAATTGGTGAATATGAATGTGACATATTATTGATAGAATTGGGATTAGAGATTGGAATGTTAATCCGGGAGAAGTATAAATAAATAATTAAGTATAAATGACTCTCTTTGATGCTGTAGCAGGGGTCATCAGACTTGATCCTGGAGGGCTGGTGTCCTGCAGAGTTTAGCTCCTTTAGCTCACTTCAAATCACCTGCCTGGGCATATCAATTATACCTAGAAAGACCTTGATTAGCTGCTTCAGGTGTGTTTGATTAGGACTGGAGCTAAACTCTGCAGGACTCTGGCCCTCCAGGACCGTGTCTGGTGACCCCAGCTTTATAGTAAAACTTTAAGCAGTGGACAGTAAAGTCTCTGTTACGTATGTACGTTATGTCGTGACGACAGACTGGGGTCTTGCCTAGAGCCCTGATTCGCTCTGCTTATGAGAAAACGCTAGTAAAAATTTGCAAGTGGTTAAACAATCCTGAGCCACTCCCCTTCATCCAAGTATAAAGAGGCGACAGGTGCAAGCACTTATCAGATTTGCTGAGGAACTGAGAACGAGCTCTTAGCCAGGGTTTGAGGTAGTGCCAAAGGGACATAACGTCTCTGTTCCCTTGAGCCTGGCGTCAACTGCATCACCCAGTCTGACCACCGAGGATGCTGGAGGAATCTCAATCAGGGTTTGCCACCTGGGGAACTGGAAGAGTACACAGCGTTCTCAACCCCTGTGAGGCGCATCAAACATGACACCGGCCAGTTCTTCTAGCCACTTACCTGTAACCCAACCCACGAAAAGAAATCAATCAATCACTTTTATTTATATAGCTTTTTTAACAAACAGCTTATAGCAAAGCACTGCACATTATCAAATAGGAAAACAAAGTGATGGTATTAAACTAATTAAACTATTTATTTATCAAATGCAGAGACGGTCTCTGTAATCAAAACGACGATAATCACTAGAAATTAGGTGCCCCTGAGTAAGCAAGCCAGAGACAGCGGCAAGGAACCAAAACCCCATACATGAGAGAATGGAGAAAGAAAACCTTGGGAAAAGGTATAAGGAAAATATATTCAATATTAAGCGGATGTCAGATGAACTTATAGTATGGGTGTTTGCGTGCATTTGGTTCCGGTGATTTGTCCACAGTGCTCATCTAGGTGTTCTGGTCTCCAATGAAGATCATCTCATTGTGCTGATACACCATCTGATCTGGATACGGACTGAGAAACAGAATAAGAGAGAGACAGACTAGGCTTTGGGGACATATCCGAATGACAATGATGAATTAATAATAGACAAAAGAGGATCTATGACTTCTGGAAGCAGCTCTTTTAATAGTTTAGATGAAATAGGGTCTAACATACAAGTTGTTGGTTTAGATGATTTAACAAGTTTCTACAATTCTTTCTCTTCTATGGTATAGAATGAATGGAATTTTTCCTCAGGGGATCTACATCTGATGCAATACTATAGCTGACGGCTGCACAGTTTCTAAAGTGACTCAACGCGAAGATTGTAGTATCTCGCAAAAGGTGTTTGGTGTTGCTCAGCCCGCAGCTTTGCAAATGTCTGCCAGAGAGGCGCCGTGGGCCAACGCAAAGGAGGAGGCCATGCTCTGAGTGGAGTGGGCTCTCACCCCTAGGGGGCACGGCTCAACTTGAGCCTGGTAAGCCATGGTGATGGCATTCACAATCCAGTGGGCCAACCTCTGCTTGGAGACAGCCTTCCCTTTCTGCTTACCTCTGTGGTAGACAAAGAGCTTCTCAGAGCTTCTGAAGCTCCGGGTGCGGTCTACATATATGCATAATGCTCTTACAGGACACAGCAATGCCAAGGCTGCATCCGCCTCCTCCCGGGGAACCTTGGGCACGTATTCCAGGCCGGGGTCTCAGGACAACATAAGAGTAGGCCGGCCTGAACACAAGGCACTCTTCGCTCATGGAAAAGGCCTGTAGGTCCCCAACCCTATAGATGGAAGTGAGTGCTGTAAGGAGCAGCTATCTTAGCAGACAGGAACTTCAGCTTGACTGACTCAAGCTGCTCAAAGGGACCTCCCTGAAGTCCAGCCAGGATTCTTTGCACAGGGGAGAGCTTGCACTTTTCCCAGTTGACCCGAAGCCCCAACTGGCTGAGGTGCTAAAGCACCAGGTCCCTGTGCTCGCACAACTTCTCTCGTGACTGGACCAAAATGAGCCAGTTGTCGAGACTTCCCTCAGTGGGGCAGGGGCACCCTCTGCGACCTTCGTAAAGACCCGCAGAGACAGGGAGAGCCCGAAGGGGAGGATTTGTACTACTGTGTCTCGGAAGAATCGACACATGGAAGTACGCATCCCTCAGGTCGATCGCTGCAAATCGTTTCTGCATGAGCATTTTGAATGGAAGCTTGTGCAGAGCTCGATTTAAAATTGCAGGATCGATCGAAGGCCACCACCTTTTTTGGGCACGATGAAAAAAGGGCTGTAAAACCCTGCCTCCATCTCGGCCGGAGTGGTTCTATTGCATCCTTTGCCAGGAGGACGGCAATCTCTGCAAGCAAATGGATCACAAGTACATCGCTGAACAGTCGGACTGAGAGGTGCAGAAAGCATAGCGCTCTGGTTGTCCACCGTCAGACTGGTGTTAAGAGCTTTAAATGCAATATTTCAGTATAAATTCAGTGCAATATTTCTATAATCTCCTACTCATTAATATAAACTTCAGGGTCTGAAACGGTTGTGTCAGTTTCTCTATTAAAATGCCCATTACTTTGCTGAAATAACTGTCAATTAATGCAGAACTGGCTTTGTCTTCAGGTTCATTGATCTTAACCCTGCAATGCTTATGTGACATCAATAAATGCTTACGTTTGCTAGAAATGTCATTATTTACTGACCCCTAAGTTGCTCTGTATGAATTTCTTTCTGCAGATACAAGGGAAGATATTTTGTGTTCTTCAGACGAAAGAAAGAGGTTTGGAACAACTTAGTTGGGTTAGTAAAGAATAATTTCTTTTCCCTTTTTTCCCTTATTCTCTTAAAGAAATGTTTTATTGTTGCTGTGCCAGTCAGTGTCAGTTTCACTGTTTTCTAATGAAAAATGTAGAGTTCCTTTGCTCCAGAATCCTGTAAAACGAGTTCTCTGTTCAGTGTGCTAATTGGATGCGCGTTTTCATGTAGTAAGTTTTCTTTGGAGTAATTGAATGAAAACAGTAGTCTCATGAGACCGACTGTGGTTGAGCAATTGACAGCCTGTCGAGAAATCCAGGGCCACAGGAAGCTTGTGAAAATCAGGAGAGACTGAGTTTGACATCTGTATTTTTGTTCCACCACTTCATTTGCGCCTTCTCTTTGACATCTCACTTTAGGAAGGTCTCTGCTATGAGTGCATATGTATATTCCTGCAGCTCTCTGAGCTATAGTAGAAATGTTTACATGCATCCTAATAATCCAGTAATAATCTGACTAATAGCTCAGTCAGACTGAAAGCACTTAAATCAAATTCAGTAACACCCTGCATGCATGCTGACTGCAGTGATGCCACTGCGATTATGTTTATTCACAGAAATGTTCAGTAAAGTCAACATTTTCCTGATATATACATTTACTGTATATAAATGCCAGTTCTGCTTGTGTCTGTGCCTGGTGCACTGACATTTCCTTACTTATAAATGGAATGCAATATTTTCAATATTTGCTAAATTTAGCATACCTGTATAAATAGTGCACTTTATGAATCCTCAGTCAGACTAAAATCCTCAATTATATTCTATTTTTAGCATTTTGGTTTCTTAAAGCTTTGTTTTTATATTTAAAAAGATGTCAAACATAGGTGTTACAAAAAAGTATTTTTCATTTGTTCATAAAGAATAAAGTGCTAAGCACACATCAAACACATTTTTTTAATGTGCAATGAAGGATTACAAACCAATAATTCCTTTAACACATGTACAAAGCTGATTTTTGTATGTCAAGTAGATTAGTATATCAACATTGTATCATTTTTATGGAATGTTATTATTGTTAAGCTGATTTTTTTATTTTCTTTTACTGTTACACTTTGGTATAAAGACCAATTCTCACTCTGAAGTATTTGCTTATTAGCATGCCTATTAATATATTGTTTTTTGTACGGCATGAGAATATTCAATATCCCTAATCCTACCAAATACCTACTTTAATGATTATTATTAAGCAGCAAATTAGGTGTTTTTTTTTTTTTTTTAGTTTATGGTTTGTTAATATTGAGAATTGAAATGTAAAATATACTGTGAGTGACAAAAGTTATATTTATAGTTAGTTATTACTGCGTTCATTAAACCTTAAAGGAGAAGTTCACTTTTAAAAAAACTTTTGCTGATAATTTACTCACCCCCATGTCATCCAAGATGTCCATGT
>JAUMHP010000078.1:11886013-11898357 GCA_032361065.1 Enteromius trimaculatus | reverse complement strand
TCATTTCCAAAATAAATAAAAAAGTTTAAGTTTTACGAGCACAAACGCTCGCCTTGCTCTGTTCCGCGATGCGCGTTCAAAAGTGAACTTCTCCTTTAAAAGTTGTATTTATAAAAAAGCATTGTTTATAAAATACTGTAACACGTCAGCCTTTAAATCATTTTAAAGAAAAAGATTATCCAAATTGATCAATCATAGGCATTGATTTGTGTTTCATAAGCAATTCTATGGCTACCTTATTATATGAAGGTGTTGAGATTTTTAGAATGCATATGAACTTGTTTTTGATTACAACACTTATGATTTACAACAAAAAGTATAGTCCAATTTTAACATTGGCCTTAACAAAAAAGGCTGAATGAAAATGTAAATCCACCATCTGACAGCAGGTGACGCTAATGAAACAGCAGAAAGAACTGTTTCTGGGTAACTTTTGTAGTCAGGGAAATGCTGCACTTATAAACACTGCTTTATTAGGCATTACAAGAAAGGAAGATGCAAGTCTTTTGAGAGAATGAGGGCCCCTGGTGGTTTGAGAATCTAATACACCTAGGATGACTGGCGCTGACATCGCTTACCCTGCTTAAAATGACAATAAACATGAATGACATGCAAACATATGTTTTCAAAACCAATCCCGTCCCTGTAGGACTTGACTTCCTTGGCTCTTTGTCTGGTTATTATGTCTCAACAATGGCAGTATAGTAAAGTCCATCAGCAGCTATCTGTAATGTTGCTTTCTAAGGGCACATGTGTGTCTTCACTCAGCCTCTTTCATTCCAGCATAATGGCAGTGTTGAGAATGAGATACTTTTGTCTGGGTTTTAATTAAGAGTTCAGTCAATGGAGCCCAACTTCCCTCATTGTGTTCAGATTAGCCAGCCGACTGATGATGAGGATTGTGGGAGATGAAGCTGGCTCCAGGGGAAACATGTGTTCATATTATCAGTCAGAGCACATTTCCCCCTCTCTGTCTTTCTGGGTAATGGAGCACGCTTTGCGGCACGATATTAATTGAAGGAGGAGAAGAAGCTAAAAAAAGACAGAAAATGGAGGTATTGGCATAACATTTGCGCAATGCATAAATTCAGAGCTTGGAGAGCGTCCTCATTCTGCGTTTAAAGCTCGCCAGCCGACAGGCTCAGAGAATAGAAAAGCAGCTCAGTGGATCATTTAAAACATGTCTTCCCATCTGATGCAACACAGCTAAAGGAGAGTCTCTCAGCGTTATTATGTTCACCTGACAGAGTGAAATGGAGCAATTGAGTTGAATTGGCTTAAAGATGGCAATAGGGTGACTGTGAAACGCAAAGTGCACGTCCATACCCCATCTTTATTATTTTGTCGCTATTTAACAATTTTGACTATTAATTATTAGGCAAAATGTTAAAAAAAATGTAATGGAAAGGGCATTTACTTTTGCCTAAGTATATACAAAAAAAAAAAAATACAAGCAAAAAAATAATAAAAATACAAGCAAGGTAGCCAAGATGAGAAAAAGTTACATTACAATAATATTACTTTCCATAAAAATGCATTTACAGTTACTTTTTAGGGAGTGATGAAATATTGTAATGCATTACTTGTAGAAGTAACTTTACCCAGTTGTTTTTGTGGTTTAAATCATCTAGAAATAGCTAAGATAAGTGTAGGTAGCCAATTGTACAGTGTCTAAAGGAAACAACAATTTTAAATAGCTAAAATATTGTTTTCTGTCAGGCAAATAACCTTTTAAACACATTAATAGTTCAGCTTCAGATCTCTTCCATTGTGCTAATTCATAACTACGCTTGTGTTGACATGTCTGTGAGGATTTGTCCAACACCGAGGGACACGTTTGACCCAGTTACGTTAACAAATGAGACTCAGTTGTTGAGAGCATCATCTGCGTGTGAATGCTGATTTATTAATTAGATTGTTCATTAGTTCTACTCCCCAGCCGGAGACTTTCACTCACCCTGTTTACCTGAACGAGTCTGGAGCCGTTCATCAGTGTGGAAGCCTCTCGGGGACAGAGAACAGGCTCTGGACCAACTACTGTTACTGAAGAGTGTTTCAGATAAATGGATGTTTATGTGCTTGTGCCCCACAGTTTATTGAAATGAGACTGCTTGTTCTGAGGTGTCTCTAACCTTGACTCTCAATAGAAAATGTAGAATCGCATCTGCTGATATTATTGCTTTTTCTGCATGCTCTGTATTTTATGTCACTGCAGCATATTCTGTAGTGATTTCTGTGGGGCGAATGGGAAAATAATGGCTCTGATTCAATAGCAAAAGGAAAAGCAGTGACAGATCAGCCATATTTGCGGCTGCTTTTGATAAATATGGACAAGTACATTAGTTGCTGAGAGAAACACAGATTATAATATATTTTTGCTCTACTTAAGTTGCGTTTATCACATGAACCTACAGTAACTTCAAAGTTAAAGGGATAATTCAACCCTTAAAAAAGTGTTGTTGATTTACTCACCCTCAAGCCATACAAGATACTGTATATATATATATATATACAGTATATATACTTAAGTGCCATAGCTGCTGACTGAAAAATCACTAAGGCCTAGGGTTTAGATAAAAGTCTTTACTGTTCTACCAAAGAAAAACAAAGTCACTATTTTCATTTTTGGGTGAGCTATTATCTGATTCACTAATATTAATTTCTATAATAAGATACACATGTGATATATACAAATATACATGTAATGTGTATACTAACAGACACATTACTAAACTGCATTGATTTTCATATTTACACAAATGTGAGCTTTGTGAGTTTTATTCATTAAATAAAAAAATACATTTTCTTAACACACTGTGCAATAATGTCAAATTAAACACTTTACCTTAAAGTACATTTCAAATCAGTGTTTTAACTTTTTGGTTTATTTTCTTTGTTAAATACAACTAACCCGTGTTAACAATGGTTTGTTATTTATTATTACATTTATCCATCTGCTCGATCCTGCTTATTACATTTCTCCTTGACACAAAAGTAAATAATTAGACACAAAACCTTGTTTCTTGTTTGTCCAGGGTTAAGCATATATGTTTCATAAGTAGTCCTTCACAAAGACATCTAGCACTCTCTCACATCTTTGCTCTATGATTGAGGATTTGGATGGCTTCCTATACACAGAATGGGCCGATGTGTCCAGCAGCTATTGTTAGTCCATTTAAAACCCAGAACTCCTCCAAAGGCTAAAGGCTGAGTGCTATTGATTGAGCCCTAGAAGCGCTGAAGTGCACATACAGTGTCCTGCAGCAGCACACGGATGCTGAGACTGTAATCAGGCCCTGTGCTGCTCCTTCTGCTCTTAATCCATTTAGTGCTTGACAGCCGTGCAGTTGTTTCCACCTACAAACCCTTTGTCAGGTGACAGATCTGGGGTCAGGAAACTGCCAGGTGAGTCTCCTTCTGTCTTGGGGGGGATTTATGTGGTTATTGTCCAGTTGTGTAATGCCTGGGAAAAGGGATCACCTTGGTGCTTGTGTTACATTACGGTATGCATTGCTCAGGTGTACATGAGAAAGAAGCATTTATTTCTGGTATTTATTACATGCTTGAAACATCTGAAGAGGCAAGTATTGTGTTTTGATCTTAAATGCCATGCCTGACAGGATAATAGGAACCACTAGTTGAGACCTAAATATATGCAGCGCTTCTTTCCCGCAGCTTGTGACATTTATCCACAGGGATTAGCCGTATTGCTTATAACCTTATATATGTACAGAAACTGTCTGCCTGACTGTCAAAGGCCAGATCCTCTCACTTAATATACTGAACTAAATGGATAGATTTCTGCTTCTGAAGAGTTCCTTTTCGAACTTCAAGAGTGCGCTTTCACAAGTAGTTTCATGCTTTGCTCTCAGCAATTAGCACAGGAAAAGCTTTTTGATCATGTTGCCGTACAGACTGCAGAGACTTTGCCAGCACTATAGAGAAACAGATTGTCAGTTGATTTCAGAAAGTGAAATCGCTTTTATTCAAGTCAAAACTATGATTTTAACGTGCCTGAATCAGCCTGACTGCATTAGGTTGCAGCGATGAAAGTCATTAAGGGCAGATCGGGTAGCTCCTCAGGGTAATGACCGCACATTATTATTGTGTCCTTATGATATGAAGGATTTAGATTAATTAAACCTGATGCACCTGGTTTTATGGCAAGCCATTTCTATTAAATACTAGTAATTATTCTTTAGCTACTCATGCTTATTACTACCAGTACATTTTTAAAAGATGTAACTGCTCGTTCATTAGATAATTCTTCTTAAGTATTAGATACTTGTACTGATCCATTAAATAGTATTATCTATTAAGTAGATATTATTACCTATTATTAGATACTAGTACGTAATCATCAGATATATTGCGGGTTACAAAGTCAGAATCGTGTAATTTAAATGTGCAATCTTGAGAAATTGCAAGATATGCTAAGATGATTGCAGGATGACATTTTCAGAATTGAGACATGCAATTGCTAGTTGTAAACGCAGAATTGTGAGACATAAACTCGTAATTGTAAGAAAATAGTCTTTTTTCTCAGAACTGCAGTTTATACCTCCCAGTTCAGAAAACAAAACTGGACGGAAGAAAATGGGAGACGTAAACTCAAACTCAGAAGTGTGAGAAAAAAATGAGAATTGCGAGTTTATATCTAGCAGTTCTGACTTTATTTCTCAGACTTACTGCATATCCCACAATCCTGACTTGTTGTTTTTAATTGAAATTCTCACAATTGTCCAAAAAAAGGGAATTGCAACTTTTATCTGAGTTAGAATTGTGAGGTGCTTTTGTTTGTTTATTTTTGTGGGTTTTTTTTTTTTTTTTTGCAAGAATTATGAGAAAAGTCAGAATTTCGGGATATACAATAAGTATAATAAAGGTTAATAAAAGTAGCAATAGCAAATACATTTCATCAGTGGCAGAAACAGGCCTCGATAATTTGGAATAATAAAATTCTGACATAAGACTAGGAAAAAATCAGTTGTGGCTACTAAAATAAAATAATTGTTCCAAGTATCAATTACAAAGGATACTACTACTGTCTAATAAATAAGCACTAGTGTCTAATGAATTACTACTAATATTTATTAAAGACAGTATGTATCTAATAGGTCACTAAACTAGTAAATACTAGTATAAAATAAGAACTAGTATCTATTAAAAACAATACCTTTAGTTACTCCTACCGAAGGAATTAATGCTAATAACTGATGATTAAATACTACCTTATAGAATAGGTATTAGCTAATAAGTAAGTTGAATGAAAATACATACATTTTTAGGATTAAATGTGAAAATGGCTTGCCATATGTTTTATTCAATGTATTCACCATAACTGATTGATCATACACGTCCATGCACGGCGTCCTGCTGTGTAACTCGAGTCGAGGACATACTGAACATCACTGATCAGTTATTCATCACAGCGTGGCTTCACGGGCGTCCCGAAACACTCTGGAACATAAGAGCTTCTGCTGATTGCGCTGTGAAATCTGCTGTTTGATTAGATAACACATCTTTACATTCCCATCAAGTCTTTATTAGTCACACAAAATGCCAATGAACTTTTCTTTCTTGGTAGAAATGAGATGTAAACAGAAATATGTTAAAGGTCAGAAGATATGGGTTCTAAAGCTCCAGAGAAATCAGAGAAGCTTGGGATCTCTTGTTCTGGATGAGCTAAAAGCTGTTGGGTAGCAGCATGACAGAAAGACGGAGAGAAACTGATCTGAGTGAACCTAATAGAGCACTGAATCGGTCACTGCTGTTTTTATAGGTCCAGTGTTTAAACCAGAGCTCTGTCAGCATGCCATTGTAGTGTCTGCTCAGCCGTGTGATCTGACTGTGCAGTTTAACCTTAAAATTGAGTTGCGTTAATAGTGTGTTGAGTTTATTTAGGGCCATCTTGCCCAGACAAATTAAAAAATGGGTTTGCAGAGTATTGCCTTCCAAAACCTGCATGGTCTGATGGCATAAACTTACCTGGGTGCACTTATTAGCAAGACATGAAATATGTACCAACAAGTACATATTAGTGCAGTTTCCAAAAGAAATGAATACAAGAGGTAGTAAAACTCTGACACCTTTTATTCCTTTTCACATAAAAATATAGTTATGATTAAGAAATTACTTGAAGAATAGCATGTTATGTCTTCAAAACAATATTAATATCGCGGGAGGCTGGCCAATACAATACTGACAGAGCAGAAAGAGAGGAAGAGCTATACCGTAAGAGACCTGTGTGAGACCTTTCATGGAGAAAAAAGGATATATTTGAGGATTAACTCAGATTTATGGCATGTCATAACAATTTATACGTTCCAGCACTGACCTTTCCCTTAGCACTTGAGTGATAGATGTACTTCATTACCGTGTTTGAAAAGTACCAAAAGGAACACCTTCCTGTCAGAGGCGTCCGTGATTGATCAAGGTGGGTAAAAAGAGCAGGCTTGTGTATGGAGATGACCCTGATGCCATGTTAACTGACAGACTTGACATTGAGGTTATGTACTGTACAAATATGTGCTGAAGAAGAACACGGAAAAACAGAAAGATTTCTCCTGTAATGAATGAGAAGCTCTAATATATCTTCAGCTGGTGTAGATTCTTTAAATATACAGATATTTTAGCATTCATGAAATTCTTTAAGAGAATTGTCACACATTTATGGCCATGCATGGCCTGAAATTAATACTCAGCAAGTGCTAAACAAGATAAAAATCGTGCACAGTTGTTAAATAGTAATAATAATATATATGTGTGTGTCAAATAGTGTGTGAGAATTGTGAGATTTCACAATGTTTCTCAACATTTCTCAAAGCTGACCTTTCCAGATAATCAGTAGTGTTTGTGACACCTTATGGGTTAATATCAAGCTCATCCAGCAGTTTAGCAACATCGTTCTACTGTATGTTTTCCTGCGATCTCATTAAGTTAGTGTGGAATATGAAAATTAACATTTTTGTACAAGATTTTCTTTTAAAAACTTGTATTGTTGCTCATCTATATATGTAGCAGGTTGCTAACATTAGTTTAGCCACTGGTTTAGCCGACAATCACACAACCAAAGAGGAGTTTTATAAATATTTATCAAAAGTAAAAATCATTGTATGATAATGGTTTTTGTTGTGTGCATCAGTTTGGAGGCAATTCAAACTGAAAATAAAACGTGAAGTGTTTAATAGATAACTTCAGTTGCCATTTCACTTTTTAGAAAATGCAGGTTGTAACAATCTCATTTGCAGAAATACTATAAGAAGCAAACATATTTAAACATGTATCAGAGATGTGTCTCTTCTGTATGCGCTTTCAAGAAACCACAGAGTCATAAAGGTGCAATTCAACTCATTAGTGTTGCCAAATCTTGCCATAAAAAAACTAAACAAATAAGAGCAAGCCCATATTAAATTCAAATCCAAATGCATTATCTTGGAAATAGGCTCCATAGTAAAATATCAGCACCTGCCTACTTTATTAACTCTATAAAACTTGAGCCCAAATCAACAAGCCCAATGAAGCTTAATAATAGTAATTTCAAAAAAATAGTAATCCTTTCAAAAGCGCACTGTGCAAAGCGGCTCTGTCAACGGTGGTGTAGTTCAAATCTGTGAATGTGATTCTTTCAGCAGCTGCTCAGAAATAGCACGGTTATAGTTTAAAGCTTTCATTTAAGGATTTCACATGCAGCGTCACTCCTGAAAGTTTGCAGTATGCTTGCAGCCGATAAAGCACACCGCACACACTTCCAGGGTGTGTTTGAGATTGTTCAGTTCCTACAGTATACTGTGGTGGTCAGACGCTGCCGGCATTCACTATCAGTTACTGTTGACTGCTGTTTTCTTCATTAGGCATAGCGAGACTCCTCTCAGCGGGTGGCTCTGATCCGTCGCGTAGAGGAGTGTCACCTAATGACTGATTCATACCGCATTTCCTCCTCTCATCAGTCGAGCAGAGCTTTGTATACACTGTCGTCTTCTGCGCTGCCTCCGCGCCGGATACAAGAAACAATCTTCCTCCCACTCGAGGGGTCTTAAAGAGCACCTCAGCGGGTGGGCTGTGTTTGCATAATTTTATTGCCAGTGAGGAATAAACAGTCACTACCACACTTGATTAATCATGGTTCTCATTTTCCCCGCCGTCTTTTATAGACATAAGTGCTGCGGAGCCACACGGGAATTAATGTGACAGTTTAAAACATGCTTGCTAATCCCTCGCCACCGAAAGAAGCTGTGATACAGCTAAAGTGTCTAAATGAAAATGTTTACCTTTTGTCTTGGGTGTAAATCGCAGGATTACAGTGAATTAATTGGGACCCCTGTCCAAAAATGCAAATCGCAAACACGCACCCGTGCATAAATGCAAATGCATAAATGCCTTCGGTCTATCCAGCTAATTAAATTCCTCTGGTGTGCTTTACAGGAGACACGTGCACCATGGCGGAGTACAACAAGCTGAAGAGCATGCTGCTGGACATGCAGCCCAGGACCTCCACGGAGGGCAAAGTAAACGCCATGGACCAGAGGAGGATCCTGGTGGACACAATGTTCAAGTATATAGACAGAAACCAGGACGGCCGTCTGAGCAGTGAGGAGCTGGCAGAGGTGAGGGACCCATGGGATTGTAGTTCAAGAAAATATGAGTAAGGGATGGTGTACCTTCAGATGGTCATTTCACTCCACTCCAAGGGGTTGATTCTTCTATAATGACCGCCAGACTGCTTGTTATCCTGGATATTATGTCAGATATTTCTGATTCATTATTTACAGAATCATTCCAAACCAAGGATCCGCTGGTTTTCTGTGGAACCCAAATTCTGTTCAGTTCATAGCGAAGGTGCTTGTAGTCCAGCTACTGACCGAATAAATAAATACACCGGCGTGAAATATTCATGTTTTACAGTTTTACCTGCTTCCACTAACCCTTGTGAGTAAAGAAAAAAGTATGTATGCACTTCTTAACTAATGTAAAAGTCATTGCACTTTAAGTCACTGTGCTTTAAACATCTTTTGTCATACTTTAAAGCATTATTTAATAACGAGAAAATACATGTAAAGTACAATATAATTTTAACTGTAGGGTCATTTGATTTTTCATTTGTGTTATTTGTTATTTGGTTTGTTGTTTAGAATAGAAATGACATTAAAGTACATTTTAATTCAGTTTTATGAATGTGTATATAAAAACAAATAAGAAAATAGATAAATAAATAAGCACTGTTAAGTTCAGCTAATTGCATTTAAAATACTTTTAAACTTTTAAAATTTTAGTAGTTCACCTAAAAATGAAAATGTCCTCAGGTCATCCAAGAAGTTGATGAATGAGGGTCCAAACAGCTGAGAAAAACATCGCAATAATCTACAAAGTAATCCACTCCACTGTGGCCTGACAGTGAATAAACTGTCCACAAATTAACTATCCCTTTAAGTATAGTCTTTTAAATTATGGTTTCAATTATATTACTATTAATAAAATTATGCTTAATATGTTCTTCTTTTTCACAAGGGAAGAAAAATAGTCATAAATCAATAGTGCAGTATATTAATACTAATGCCCTGATTTAATGTTTGATATAGTTGATAATTGAGAGTGTGAGACTGAAAGCAGCACTGGTTTCACTATATCTTCTCCTCTACTGAAGCTCATGTTTAACCCGAATCAGGTCCTGCTGACTCAGATTTTGCCATGATTGAAATCTAAATGGCACACTGGTTCAGACCGACGTATGGGTGAACAATTATTGACAGGTTTTTAATTTTGGGGTGAATTCTTCCTTTAACACCCATATATTGTGTGGCAACCAATCAGCATCAACAGCAGTGTCCTGGTACAGGAGAGTTTTCATTATATATTAAATTAATCTCACGAAAGTGCATATAAATGTATATTTATATGCACTTTTTGGGACTCTCTCTATTATATTACCAACATAAAAAAAGAACAGCAATAACATTACATGCCCAAAGTCTTCCAAGTCATCAATGACTTCACACACGCACTAGCAGCTTGAGATGTGCTTTTCCCCTCAAATTCAGAAGTTTGCAGATGTATTTATACCACATTTGTGAATATAGTTAAAGTTAAATGACACACATGAATGATTATTTTAATGGAAATTTAAAACAGACAAAGTATTAGGGAGAATTGTGTGGATACTATGCAATCATGTAATCAATAAAAATATAACTGTATTCTGATTATGAACATTTTAATACTTTAATTACAAATACTTCATTTTTAGAATCTCATTAAGCAATTAAAATGTCATCAGTTACTACCAGTTTTGGGTGAGTTACTCAGAAAAAGTAACCTATGTGCCCTGCAAAGTGGACATCACCGGATATCTTGCCATGATTACAGTTTGAAGCAAACTTATACGTTCCATTTAAAGTGCATTTATGTGTGGAAGACTTCATTTAACTTGTATTCACTTATGTACTGTACAGCGCAAATCCGTGAATGTATGAAGTAAACTGTAACGGATTTCCCCTGCTCAGGGAGAAGGGAGCAATGAACACTGTGTAGGGACCATGTCAATTGGAACACAATACATGAACGGAGCTCTCTTCTAATGAGCTGATTATCAGAATCAGGTGCGTTAGCAAAGAGAGACAAAATATGCACAAGGACCAGGATTGTTTACACTCACCATAGCGACAATACCTTTTTTCGTTTTGTAAATTTGAAAAACCAAAACAAATAGACTGCATTCTCAGTCTCTGTGAATATCTTACTAAAACAAGTCACTAAAATAAACAAAAATGACATGAGAAATATATCTAAAGAAAAAATCGATTTACGTCATGTCGAAATAATTATTAAACTACACTAGCGCATTATAAAAAATTACTGTGATTTTGAGCTCCTTCTACAGTATATATGTTCATATTTAAAAGCTGCTTGTGATGGGCTTTGATTTATCATGTGACTTTCCCATCACCACCTACATTTGGTGCACCTACATTCAGTGTATTTCAAAGATACAAAACTTTTGAAATAAATGTCAGTAATTTAATAGGTTGGTATATTAACATGATATAAGTTAGCCTTATGAAATTACGTTATTTAACAGTAAATTTATCTCAAAACCAGAAATGTTGTTACGGTATTTCTTGCGTCTCCGTTTTTTTACAAAATTAAAGATTTTTTTTTCTTTTTACAGTGCAACTGGGTTACTACCCAGCTCTTTAGATAACTGAATTAAATTCTTCTTGTTCTTTTACAGATCTCCATAAAGGAGCATTTGGAAAATATCTTATTGGAGTGCACCATGCAAGACCTCCTGCGTTACGACGATTACAACAACGATGGTCACCTGACTCTTCAGGAGCTCTACACAGCCTTCCGTGAGTCCTACAGCACAAACGAGCCGCTCTCACCGTGTGGCGGGTCTGCAGATTTTTTGTCTGCCAGACACCATTACGTCTCTCTCTGAAGCGCTTTGCACATTTGCGGTGAAGCGAGCACCTGATCCTTTGGGCCAATGAATGCTAATCATGGCCCGGTGATGAGAGATGAGTGCTTTTGGCTGAAAAAGAGAGATGAGATGGCAAGCCCAGATTATCTCGTATCATCCATCGTCCCACGCCGCATAAAGCAAACGCCCTCATTTCATTCGTTTCAGGAATTGCCAATGCAGCTCGCAGTCCCAGTTCTCTGAATGAGCAACTGTGACTAAAATTATCCATCCATTTCACCAGGAGATCAATCAAAGCATTAGAGATGCGACCCTTACTTTAAGTTTCAACTACTGGGGCAAAAAACAGGGCTCCATTAACCAGTGCCAGTCGTTAACCTCACTAATGACGGGTTTTAGCGAACTGCTTGTTGTCATTATACAGTCCCTTTGCTTTTGTGTCCAGCTGGCCAGTGTTGGTTCTCAGGTGAGGAGGTTGAATGTACGAGTGTCGGTGTAATAAAACATTGCGCTGGTCAAGCCCTTCTCAAGGTTAAGCGCGTTGCCGCAGTGGGATTTTGGATGGTGTCATCTGCTGCAATTGACCGACTCAGGTGTTTCATACAAACAAACGTCCCTCGAGAGACCCCACTCCACGCTCCTCTGTTTGTTCGGCACGCTTCTGTCCATAGGGAAAGACGCTGGTGTTTCCTATAGTTCTCTGTGTGTAACAAAATCTTTTTCATGCTTCGTTATGTGCCTTAAGCATGGCGTTCAACCATCTGTGAGCTGGAGAGGAAACATACAAATATTCATGAGCTTTTAATTTTTAACAATTTTGTGACACTTCAGATTATAGCATACACAGTAACACTATATATGTTTTATAGTGTTTATAGTGTATTATAGTGTTACTGTTATAGTATTATAATATATATGGTGTGTA
>JAUMHP010000078.1:11869420-11885913 GCA_032361065.1 Enteromius trimaculatus | reverse complement strand
CTTGAAAAACATTTCTGTGTTTTGTTTAACTTTTCTTTTTGGATGATAAATGAGTCTTTACATCTCTTTTATAAATGCTTAACACGGTATAAATAGTCTTCACTTGATGAGTTCACAAAAACTGAGCAACTCTGGCAACTACTAAATGCTTCATAACTACCTGACTTAATGATGAATTACAGCAGAAATATGTGTTAATAAAGCATTTATTAACATACTGAACAGCTATCATCATGTGTCTAATTAATACTATACATGTACATTTAAATAGGTTATTAATTATTTACTTACACTGTGTAAATGGTCTTACTCTACACTGACAACTCTTAAATAACTGCTTTGTAAATAACTTATTAATTTAGAAATTATAATCTAATTGTCAATATGAGTATGAAAAAGTATGAAAAAAACAATTATTAAACATTATAGATATGCTCAAGAACAAAATATGCATAGATGTATTTATAGACTGCTTACTAATGCCTATCAATGTTGGAACAATGCTTTATAAGTGATTCATTGACTATTTACTAATGCTTACCTATTGATTCCCTGAATATGCAAATTTGCAGTTTATTAAAAGACAGTCGTTAAGTTTAGATATAATTTAGACTCAAGAGATTAAATTATGCAGAATAAGTTAATTAAATTAAACAACTACTGTACTATAAATTAGGAGTTTATTGAGGCAAAGATTGTAGTTAACAGTGTAATTAAGTATCTCACATTTTCCCCAGTGTTAGGAGTTTGTTCAAATCACTAACCCTACTTAAGAACAATAACAATAGTTTTCTACTGTTGTCCTATTTTTGTCCCAGAACTGAGGTTTATCATTAGGCTTATGCTTTATTTTTGGTGAAAGCACTGAAATCCAGCACTGTCAGATTAATTCAAGCTGCAGTCTTTTCAGATTAATGTTATATGGGCTTTACTCATATTTATTTGCTGCATGATCTGCTCTTATAAACCCGGCGTCTGAATAAACTCTAATGCGCAGCGCAAATTTAACAGCGAGTGACCCCCACATAAGATTCCCACATTTTATTACAGATGAATTCCCCTGACTTTCCATGACCTTTCTAGAAGTTTACATAGTCATAAACATTCAGTTAAAAAATCTTCTTTAGTCCAAATTGTATGGCGGATCACATGCATTTCTGAAAGCAATCCAAAAATGCATTTTGACAATTGACAAAAAAATTAAATAAGTTACTTCAGTTAAACAGAAAATAAGGTATTGGGTTATTTTGACCCAGCGGTTGCGTTAAATGTTTATCCCGCAGGCTTCTGAGTACCAACCCAACCACTGGGTCAAAACAAAAGCTGTCCATATTTTACCAAGCAATGGGTTAAATTGTATGTTTTTAGAGAGCTTATGTTAATAATTAGCATTATAAGCAATAATAAGCTACTGGTATTGCTTATGTTACTAACATATTATTGTAGCCAAGTTTGTGCAGTTTACAGTGTTATTGGATTTTAGCCACTTGTTTATAAGCAACTGAAAAAGCACAAAAGTCAAGTCATGTCAGAACTTCTCCAGGCCCGCAAAACACCCTCAGCGGAGTGAGAACTGGTTCCTACTGTATACTAAAGGTTAAACTACCCCTTTAAACTGTATTTTTAGCCAGCAACTAAGATTATGCATGCACATTTCACATAATAATGACATCTGAATAAAATAATTCTGTTATTCAGATCAGGGATCACTATTCTCATCATGCATGTTACCAGCATATTGGCTGGTTATTACTTATAAAGCGCACATTAAGTATGGTGTGAATTAAAGGATCTGAATTATGTTCATGCAGAATAATATGTGCTTTATATGAACAACCAATATTCAAGTAATATGCATGTTAGTTAGAGAGAAATGATTTTTAAAATAAAGAGCAACTGTTAGTCACAAAAGTCATTGGCTAATTTACAATCCAAAAACGTATGATTGCACTTAGTTGAACTTAAGAGTGCTTTTTGAACCACTTAATGTTTTAATGTGCATGATCATATTTTAGATCCCTTGCAGTATCTAAACTTAACAACTACTGTATCTTACTAGATATTAACAAGCAGCAAATTGGGACTCTACTAAGGCAAACGTCATAGTTAAAAGTCTTCTTTTAGAGAGTACACTTCTTAACACATTGTGTCAGTACAGTACAGTACACCTAAGCTGCCTTTTATTTCATTTATATCATATCTGAAAGTACAGTCTGTTCTGTTAAGATTTGAAATACACCATAAGTGAACATTTAATAAAACTAAAGTGCACTTATTCTTCACAAGCGCAGGAGTGGGACGTGAGAAAGAGTGAGCAGATTTCATCGCTCTGTTTTCACGGCTCCCGTTAGCGCTGGAATTATAAAGACGTTTAGCTGCGCTGTCAGGGGCTGTCCGCATTAATCCAGAGTCTGCATGGGAACCAAAAAGCCTTCACTAGTGACTATCCCGAGCTGTGACAGGACAAATATAAGAGCCTCCAAAACATAATCACCGCTACCTGCTGAATCTAACCAGCCGAAGCCTGACCGGCTGAGATCAACGATCGATGATCTCCGACAAAGTGTCTCGCTGCCAAAGAGGCAGAGATAAAGAGCAGCTGGGTGCAGGAACGAGTGAGCGGGTGTAATTGCTTGAGAAAGAGGTCCCGCTGAGAGCAGGGCTCCTGCGCCTGAGAGCGGCGCTGAAGGTCTGTCCTCTCTGACCGATTCTGGCGGGTCAGGAGAGGGTTTTGCATATCAGAGGGGGTCGCGAGTCTCACTAGGGGCTAAATTACTGAATCGGACAAGGAGTTAATTAAACATGTCTAACAGAGACACCAGCTCTGCTGTCAGCACCTCACTTACTCGCTCAAGTGAATCGCTCAAGTGAATCGAAGGAGCCGTTCCAGACGCCACAAAGAACCTGGATTCGTGATTCCAGTCAAGTCTGATGTCAGCATGTGGCTAATTAGCTCTAATATGAAGTACTCCTATGTTCATTAATATATGCTACATGCAAATATTGTGTCGAAGGGTGCATTTTTATTAACATGGACAAAGATAGCTGACTTGTTTTTTGTGCAAGTTCTGAGATTGATTTCTTATAGGAGATGCTGCTTATATGAGGTGTATTAGAAGGCAGAATTATGTTTTTGCGTGCTTTCAAAGGAAGAATGCATCTATTAAGCCTCGAAATGCTGTCAAGATCACCCTTCTGAAAACCATTTTAGCATTGCGTCACCCTCAGCATAATGTAGTTTAGAAAATATACTTCAATGTGTACTAAACTAATTGCAATTAAATGCAAATGTATACTATTTTACATTGATATTAAATGCACTATGTCTGTAATTTCATAATTACTTTTGTTGTTTTTTTTTTATAAATATGGTTAAAGTGCACTGTTAAATGTACTAACAAGCATTTATGGTCAAATTAAATGTACTATAACGTAATTTACGTCACAGTTGTAATGATGCAATAAATTTTAAATATAATAATGTTAAATGTATAATATAAAATTATGTACTAGAGTTGAAATTATAATTGCATTAGTCAAGTACTTTACTCAGCTTTAGTATGTTAGCTAGCTAACACATCGAACTAAGTATGCTTTAAAGCATGACAAATTTAGAGTAACATTTTTAATTTGTGCAATTAGCAATAATGTCAAACATAATCATTGAAAAACACTCTAATTCAATTAAGAAGCCTATTATTTCATTAATATTTTACTATTTGCAAGTACAATGCTACAAGTGCACTTTAAATACAATTAAGCAGACTTCTTTTTCGCTAGGGACTGTAAGTTGTTTATGTTTGTGAATAAAGCTTGATGATTTGATTACACTCCAGATGCATGAAACACAGACTGGGTTTGAGGCGTACATTTGCATCTTGCATTTTGGTGCTTTAGGAAGTACTCGCGGAATACAGTACATTTGTTTGTTCTCTCTGGCATGCGCGTGAAGTTGCTCTCTGGAGTTGTTGTTTACCCAAATCAGCTTTTGTGACTAATTGCACCTGGATGGGTTCCGTGGTTACTAAGGAAGCCAGTCGTGCATGTTTAATGAATTAGCGCGTGTCTTGAAACGGCTTTAAGTTTTAATGCCCTTTTCTCCTCATAACAGATGGGCACAAGCCACTGCTGTCATTACCGATGTTGTCTTGTCCTGTCCTGCATGCGCTGTGGCCCGATGTGAAGAGCCAGCTGTCATCCAGAATAAAATCAGCCATGCGTCCTGTTACGCGTGCCACAATGTGAATCATCCAGAAGAGTCTGAGCCATCGCTATCTCTGTAAAGATCTCATTTGGGCGAAGGAGGAGGAGGTGTAAATGTGCATCTGGGAATTCTCCCAATCCTTAACGGGTTTCAGAGGCTGGCAAAAGGTTTGATAAATGTGCATTTCTGCAGCCACTTTGGATATCAGCAGGCTCGATTCATTCACCAATGATTCCTCAAATCATATCTGTTGTTGAGGAGAGGTGTGCTGCTAGTTTATTTAGCGATCAGATCCACACTGATGTATCTGTACCGGCGTGCTTTTATGAAATGAAAAGCCATCCGATTTAAATCGAAAAAAAATAGCTGACTCAAATATGAAGTGCCGTAATCGCTTACTTCAAAACTGTATCAGCAAACAGGTTTGTATGCAGCTCTTTTCTTGCTCCAAAAAGAGCCATAAAAGAGCTCAAACAACTTGCCGTTTTCCAAGCTGTCTGAAGTCACTCAAAAAGGCAGAGTTTAAAGAGAATCAAATGGAAAAGCAGAATCAAAATATTCTTGATATTTACACATATGAGAGGTTACTCTACAATAAAATCGTTGTCTCAGATGTCTCAGAACTCTAAAATATGAATTATTCTTTTCTGTGCTTCTGAAACGCCCAGATTATAAATCAGGACAAACCTTGAAAAACATTATATAAAGGTCACATGGTAACACTTATTCACTATTATCTATGAGTTCTCCCTCAATAAATTGCTTATTAAAAGTTTGTTAAGTTTAGAGTAGAATTAGGGATGTAGAATAAGGCATAAATATGTGGTTAGTTAATACTAATAAATGGCTAATATTGTAATATGCATGATAATAAGCAACTAAGGTTACCAGTCACAGTTTATAAACAGCCAATATACTAGTACTATGCACGCTAGTAAACAACTAGTTAATAGCAAGAATTGATCTTTAAACGAATGTGTTGCCAATATAAAAATTTGGAACTGCATTTCATGATCATGAGCTGTTATGGGTGTATTAGTATCTGCATTATGAAAAACATCTGTATATTGTAAATTTCACTTTACTGTGAGAAAACGAAGCAGCACAAATCTATCAATGACTTGACTTCAGTTATCAGTGTGTTAGTTATTATAACTGACTAACACACTTTCATACAGTATAAGATTTCAAAGTCTGTTCAAAGGGTTGATGACTAATAAACATAAAGTAAAGTTCCAACCCGTTCTCACTCTCAAACATTGGTGGGGAAAGTTACTTAAAAAAAAAAAAAAAAATCCATTAAAAAGTAACTGTGTTACTTTGTTTCTCTTAATGGAAATTAATGCATTATGTTACTTTTGTGTCCCTTTTTCTCATCTGAGCTGGGCTTGCTTATGTATTTTTTAATAACAGCTTTATTTTTGGCTACAGTGCAGGACATGATTTTGTCCACCGGGAAATGATTGTTCGATTGGATCAGTGTTGTTTTGTGTTGTGATCTCATCTGAGTGACAGGCTGCTGAAGCCCTCACATCATCAGTGAGGGAAAGGGAATCTTGATTAAAGATTACAAAAGCACATTAATATAAATCATTTATTTGATTGATTAATCAAAATAGCAATAATGTGAAAAAGAATTCGCACTTCATGATAACGTTTATGTCATTGTTACATATTCTATAGGGCTGAGTACTATGACCAATATATTAATGCAATTTGTTTTTTGCATTAATATACTACCTCATATAATATCTATATTATTTTCATATGAATTTAGCATTTTTTGGTAAGGAAATGCCTTCCATGTTTTTGTTAGACCTTGAGAATTAATGTAAACTTAGTATATCTTTTAGTTTTGGACCCCATGGATAAATTTAGTTTTTCCATAAATTATGGGTTTTCCATTTGATTGATTGATTGATTGATTGATTGGCTGGTTGATTGATTGGCTGGTTGGATTTGGTGTTTTGTGGCAATTTAAATGAATCATAAAAATGTCTAATTTAACAAAACTTTAATTTGCTCAATATTTTAATATCTAATCAAATGAAAATATAACAAATAAATTACAACACAGCACTGCATTTTTGTCAAATAAAATGCTGCATAATTAAACTCTATGAATTAAATTGGATGAAAAATATATTGGTTGCATAAAATCCCTTAAAATAATATCAATATTAATTAGCTTAATATGATATTAATGAGCTTATTGCTCAGCCCATAGCCTCCTCTCTGATAGAGCGCTCTCGCATAATGGCCATGAGTTGAGCATCGGAAACACTCTTTTTTTAAGGAAAATATTAAGTTTTCACATTTTTAACTTGACAGTTTCGTAGTTTGTGTATCTGCTCGTCTTTATTCTTTTACATGTGAGCTTTGGCAGCTCAGAAGAGCGTTTAGCGGAAGGAAATGCACTTTCTCACACGTTTTGCATTTGCACACGAACAAGTGCTGCTGCAGCATTCTGATGACGGCGGAGCGGCTCCCGGCTGTTAGCTGCTCAGCATGTGGGCCTCTTTTATCTCAGCCTCCGACTTGGACTGCATGAAGGAAATAATTCATTACCGTAGCTGCATTGATTTATTCCTTCTGCAGGCCTCAGCTAGAGTCTGACTTCAAACAAGTGCTCGAGGCGATGGACTGTTCAGCTCTTCCTAGTGCTGCCACCTTCACACACACAGACACACACTGGCAGCAGAAAGACCCTGTAATCTGCTGAAAGGCTTCTTGTCACGGAGGCAGAAAATGCTCATGATACAGCAGTTCAGGCTCTGATGGCGGCTTTGTTTACAACTACTTTTCTTAGTTGTAACTGTTCCAATTACTTTCATCTGTAGCGCTGTATATTAAGTATAAAGCAACAAATAAATCATTTGCAAACTAATAGTTTATAATCAGTTTAAAATCTGTAGTATCTACATCATTAGTACTGTACATTAAAGGGTAATGCACTAATAACAAGTTCTTTGTTTGCTCACATATTTTTCACAAGCTTCTTAGGACTCATATCACAAAATATCATCTAAAATGCACTTAAAAAAAAAAAAATTCACCATGCTTTCAATTACTTTAGTGCAAAAGTGAATCACAAAGTATAATTTTTACAACACAAAAGTGTCTCATCTATAATATCTACACTAAACGGCCATAATAACTGCCTTTACTATGAAGCTTTTAATTTGCCTGTTTTCTACAGTTAGGTAATGTAAGTGTACTGTATTTGAAATGTGCAGTAATATCTAAATATTAGATCAATCAAATAAGTGTAAGAATCATCAAAGTGTGTGGCTGACTAAATGATAACAATACTTTCTTTCTTTTTTTGAGAACTCCTGCTCTAATTAGTTAGTGCGCTGCGCAACTGAAGTGTGATGTTACTATGACCAGCATCTGTGCATCATAGTTTATGGTCATTGTCAGTCTAAAAGCATCAGACGTTCGTAGATGTTGCTGTGGCAACTGTGTGATGCGGATGTCACACATGCACAGGTTGAAGATGCCTTTAGGCAGAATTGATCACTGAATCCTTGCATGGAAACGGATAAAATAAATCAGCAATCAGTCCAGCTTGATTGCACGTGAAGAGGAAATCGTGAAGCACTTTGGCCCACTGATTATTTCATAATATAGCCATTTTGAGCAATGATTATCAGCTGATTAATGGTGCAGTGTTCAGACTTACAGTGTGGGTTTGAAGTGTTGCTTTAATTTGGCCACTGGCAGTTCAGGAAAAATCACATTCATTTTCTCCAAAGAAACAGATTTTTAGCTATAATGTATGAAGCTTTCAAGACAGACCTACAATGTGCTCTAATTACCAATGACAAATCATTTACTTGCCCTCACCATACTTTCAGTGTACATATATATTTTGTCATAAAGTACTGTACTGTGCAAAGAATTCAGACAGTCTTAAGGTAGGTTTAGGGTCAGTTTACCTATTTATAGTAAGGGTTGTATAGAGGTGGAATATTTGCAAGGAAGGTAAATTTTCAAGAAAGTCAAGCTGGGGAATTTTTGTAAATGTTGGAATAATTCTAGAATGTAATTCTGTTATCACTATGATTGTAATTCTCTGACTTCTATATGTAACAAGCCCACAGTCTACTCAAAATGTAGACTGATTCCAAATGTTTATATAAAATCTTAAAAGGAAAATGCGAATTTGCTAAACTATGAGTATTGACTGTATTTCTGGTATTTTTTATTATTTTTTTGTTTGACTGCAAAACCCTACACAGTCAATTCATCAATCAATCAATCACTTTTATTTATATACTGTAGTGCTTTTAACAATACAGATTGTAGCAAAGCACTGAGACTCTTTACACAGCACAGAGTCTGATTTTATGAAGGTTTTAGGTGATATTTTAGTGATGACTAATGCTGGTAACAAAATCCTATTATGTCAGTCTTAAAGGTGTTTACTGGTTTGGACTTATTTGTCAAACAGTGGTTTCTCAGTTAGTATTAGCAACTACTCCTCTTTTCTAGTTTGTTTTTCTTGTTGTGTCCTTCAGGGCTTGTTGTTTTTCTCAATGTACATTACCTGTCGGTTCAATATTCAGGAGATTTGTTGTGTTGGTTCATGCTTACGATACTATATATACCGTTAAAATGTAATAACAAATATTAAATTGTTAGTTCTAGTCCTTGGTGATGATTGGTTGTTGACTATTGTTTCATTCACGTTAAAGTGACCATTTCAACACAGTCTCACGAGCAATTCGTACGTATTTGTACGAGGTGCCAAATTTGTGCCAATTCGTACGACCTCACTCTTTTTTGATTTTGATTTGTCTAAAGTCACGTGATGGGTAGGTTTAGGGGCGGGGTTATGTTTAGGTCATTCGTACAAATTCATACGAATTGCCATCTCGTAAAATACGCACAAATTGCCGTGAGATCAGGTTGACCGTTTGACCAAAATTAACATGTTTTGTTTGATTTTTATTGATTATTATAATTAAAACATCAGACTTTTGTCGCTCATATCATATGATATAATGCAAAGAAACACACCACAGTTTAATTTTTCCTAACCTACAATTTGGCGCAGATGCTGATATTTATACCGTCAAACATTAAGGTGAAATTCTGATGTTTGTAATGTCAGTTAGTGTGATCTTTATGACAGAAGAGCACAGGGATGGGGAACGTTGACCCTGGAGGGCCTGTGTTCCTGCAAAGATTTGCTCCAACCCTAATCAAACACAGTTTATCAAAGCTGAAGTTGGACTTTTTTTCTTTACAATGACTGTATATTAAAAGACCTTTCATTTGCTATTACTAATATATTTTGTTTGTTGGAATAAGTTTGTGGAAACGCATTTGGCAAGAGTGATATGTCTGTGATATGTCAAGTTTGTGTGAAAGATCTTCATATACTGTATGTCTTGAAGTCAGCAAGTATCACCTAATGTATCCTGCTGACATATAATTAGGTAAAAACCCCAGGCCGCTCATTATCCCATTATAGCTGTGAATCTGAATACAAAGTGCCAACGAGTCTATAATAGCTTGTCAGCGCTTCTGATTGCGTTTGACATGAGTGCACTGAGACGTCAACATCACTTTCATTGCCGTCATATTACCTTCCTCCAC
Organism: Enteromius trimaculatus; assembly: GCA_032361065.1. Classification (NCBI taxonomy): domain Eukaryota; kingdom Metazoa; phylum Chordata; class Actinopteri; order Cypriniformes; family Cyprinidae; genus Enteromius; species Enteromius trimaculatus. The sequence goes on along the minus strand of JAUMHP010000078.1, from coordinate 11,876,102 downwards.
TTAGCTGCTCATAAATCTCCAGAGTTCAGGTCCACATTTTCTTTTGACTGTGTTTTGACTCAAATCATATTTTCTCAATATAAAATCAGCGAGCTTTAAATTTCATCATCGTTCGTTTTACTTAACGATAATTGTACTGACTTTGGTGTGTTCCTGGGTAAACATATATTGTTGACCCTGGAACAACATTTAATACAAAAATGTAGCCTTGGCCATTCTCTACACCTAAACCTAACCTTGAGTAATGCCTAAAATCAGAGGAAATGATAGATGTCTGACACTGCCGTCCAAGCACCAAACACTGATTGCAAGCATAAACCTCACAAAAACTATAAATTGGTTCTTCAAATCTGATTGATTAATCACAATATTGTTCCAGCGTCAACAAAGATGTTGATCCAGGAACATGTCACACTCAGAAAAATCAGGTCCTGCGTACAGGCTCATTGTGAATAAAAATGGCTCCCATGTGTGAGATGTTACACAAGTGTAACTGTTATGCATGTTTATCTAGCACTTGTTTACATATATAAAAAAATGCTTTATATTAAGTGTCTCTAATACCTGTGTACTTGCATATTAACTAGATGTGTATCTACAGTAGTATGTAACCACAGTGTAAGTACACATACTGTAGTACACATGTAACAAACCTCAGAATGGTGTGTGTGAGTACAAAGGTGTAACAGGACATTTGTAACAACACTTTTTTCACTTCACTGGTAGTGATGTAACAGGAATTGCATAGCTACATATTGTAACGGCAGTATGTATAATAGTAACGGGAACAGGGGGTGGTCAGGGGGTGTAGTTGGGTAGGTTTAGGGATATGTAAAGTGGGTGGAGTTGGTGCAGCTCTGTAACACCAGTGTATACACATGGTAACTCCTCAGGAACTGACCACTTAATATGAAGTGTAACATTCTGGACACCAAACACAATTTATATGTAAAGCCTAATTTGTGTAACATCAGAGTAATTACATACTAAATCCAAAACAATTGTCTATTTAATATAAAGTTGAACACTTTATTTATCAATAAGTGCTGTTAGTCCTGTTACACCTTTGTACTCACACACACCATTCTGAGGGGTGTTACATGTGTGTAGTTACAGAAATACTACAGCTGTAGATACTATGTACCGGTGGCTACTTACACTGTGATTACACACTACAGTACATGCACATCTAGTTACTATGGAAGTACACAGGTATTAGGGACACGTAATATAAAGTGGGACCAAAAATTTTGTTTACCCTAACCCTTCCTGACATTTTCTAATTTCTAAAGGTTAAAAACACAGAGCATCAGTGGAAGGAGAACATCTGACCAATTTCATTTCACATCACAAAGTTTTCCAAAAGCATTCACAAATCATTTTGTTTATTAACTGTACACAGATTCACCTTTAGCTTGTGCTTCACTTTTTGCTGTGAAATCTGTACTTATTTTCACAAGGTAAACATAAGAATAACTTATATTTATATAGTTAGTATTTCAATATGAGCACCTGCACTGAAGCAGCTTCACTTTACTTTTTACTTTTATTTATTTGTTTTTAAACATCAGTGCATGTGAAAATGCTTTTGGGGAATGTTGATTTATTCATTTCTCAATCATCATTGCATTGCTTTGCATTGCATTATCAAATGAGCATTCAATATCAATTCATCAATCTCAACATCATACTGTATATCTAAGACATATTATCATTAAAATTAATTCTGACCATATATAAATATCAATGTTTGTTCCCTATTTGATATTTTTGCTCAGTTCAGGCTTCTGAATAAAACTCAGCTGCATTTTCTTATTATATCATACTATAAATGGATCCTTAAAGTAGTTTATCAGTGTACTCTTATCATCAGACTCTGGGACCTTACTGTAGAAATTGAAATGAGCATTCAGTGTTGTTCATTTCTGTTAATTGTCTGCTAGTCCACTTTATTTATACTTAATGCAGCGAATCTGGGGCTTTATCGATTAATGCAGCGTGTTTGCTCTAGAAGCAACAAAAAGCAATCTCCTCCATTCCAGTGTATCCAGCTTTGTCATTACAGCCGAGTCCAGCACTAAGCCGAGTGGAAGACGGGATTTCTGCGTCATATTGCAACAAAATGGTTTGTAGGCCTTATATTTGATCCGAGTAGAGAAAACTCCTAAAGCAAGGTTAGATTGACCTTTTTTCATGATATTGCGCTTTCCGAAAACTGATTTACTGTGGACAACACGCCGTTGATTTTCTGTCTGATTGCTGGAGAACGTGGAGGGTTGCTGTTTTTTTCTGACCGAACGTGTCTGTTTCACCAGAACAATCTGCTTTGTCTAAATACTGTACAGTAGGTCAGAAAATACTCACATTAGTATGTTCATAAGCACAACTGGAAGCTCTGACCATCTGTACGAGTCACCTGACCGCTGTTGTGCCCTCTTGAGCGATGACACATGTCGCCAGAGTCTGACACAACATGATCGCTGCTGTTCCCTGGGTGTGTGTGATCCTCTGTGTCTGTTTCATTTGAGGAAAACTACTGGAAAATACACACTGAAACTCACAGATCTTCAATAACAAAAAAAGCTAACACTTTATTTTAAGGTTTCCATAATACAGAGTAATTACCTAGTAAGAACTTAGTAATAGCCATTGTACCTAAAATGTACTTATCATGTAACTAAGTTATGGAATAGTAACAGTTTGTAATGATGTAAATGTAACAAGCAGCTACTGTTACACATGTTACTGACCGAGTCTGTAACACAGATACTTACACTTAAGTACAAACTTTATTTCAAGTAACTTGTCTTTGAATATGTTCTAGAATTTATAATTATGTTGCATGAAGTCTGGAACGCTTATGCAACAGTTTTTTGGTTACATAAGTAGCTGTGCAACAGACTCGGTCTGTAACAAATGTGTAACAGTAGCTGTCTGTTACATCTGCAATTATTACAAACTGTAATTACAGACTATTCAGTAACTTAGTTACATTGTAGTTTGTTTTTATGTAAATACACTGGCTACTACTAAGTACTTACTAGGTAATTACTCTGTATTATGGACACCTTAAAATAAAGTGTTACCAAAAAGAATAAAAACGGACAAAATAAAACCTAATTCGTGTTACATCATGACATGATTATACTACTGTTGTTTACTAAAATATACTTCTCAAAGTTTTATTATTTTTATTTAAAGGGATGTCACATAACATTTATACAGCTCTGCTTTATGGAGCAAAAATATAAATGCAATGTTTTGTTGTAAATTGTGTATGTATTTTCATTTGATTGCATAGAGACTCAATTGTTAGTTTTGTTAATGCATTCCATTAGACAACATGGGGCCCTAAATTAAAAATGTGTGGAGTTTAATTTTGAAAAATAAAGCTTACATTTATTCTCAATATCTGAGATACATGAGCAAAGCCCATTACCTTCCCCATTAATGCTAAATGAATATTGTCAAAAATAGTAATATTGTATGATATGGGAAAATATATTACAATAACATTTGTAGCTGTGTTTTCCAGCTCTATAAATGTAGCATTGTGAAACTTTTTAGATCAGGTAACATTGTCCTTATTTTCTTGAGTGAAAAGCCAACACTCAAAAAAGTAAAGAGCTAAATTATTAATATTGTCCCTTTTTAGTATCTTTTTTTAATTCAAAGTAAAAATGCTACATTAAACAGGATGACGGGCAAATGTCCTACAATAAATTGTTGACACAGCACACCGTGAGATAAGCGAGCACTTCATTATAAACTGTACTGTAAGTTTGCTTATATTTGAGCACTGAACATTTTTGTTTCATTGCTAATGAAATGCTTTATTACAGCTGCAGTGGTTTATTACTGTAGGAAATGAACAAATCAGTTCTTGGTTCTTCAGCACTGGTCCGTTTAAGCAGTTTTTGCCAGTAAACATCATTTCTGCTTAGTGTCAGACCAAAAGTGTTTACAATACAATAATCAGTGGTAATTTGCCAGAGTCTGTTTTCATTTGTTTGAAAAGATAAGGGGATATGAAGACTGTAATTGGCCTGTTATTGGAAGCTGTGGTAGTAGGAGCTGCAGTTTAAGTCAAGCCAAATTTATGTGCTTCTCACAATCAGCATGGAGTTAAATATCGGTCAGTTTTTTTTTTTTCAAAGAAAGAGTAAGCAATATTCAACTAGTACACAGGACGTATCAATGATGTGTATTTAGAAATGAGAAATAGACAAAGAGTTTGATGTGAGTTTAACATTTTTTTAGATGATGTTGAGAAACATAGTCATAAGTTGATTGTTCTGTGTCTGGTTTTGGACTTTAAGTTGAAATTTTGGTCTGTTTCCTGTTTTTGTTTGATAGTCAGGTTGTAGTTTCTTAGGCCCCAGGTGTTTCTTGTTTTACTGTACTTTGTTAGGTCTTGTTTTTTGCCAAAATATCGAAAAGCGTCTTAAATCAAGAAGGATAATTTTTATTTGTCTTGTAAATCCTTCTTTATTTAAGAATTTCTAGATATTTTGGCTGCAAACAAGATGAGAAATCTAAGCTAGAGAAGCATTTTTTGCAGTGAATAAGCAACTAATAGGTGAACCATAAAATAAAGTGTTACTGTATTGCTTAAAATTTACATACACTCATTTTTGATGCAATTAATGTCTAATAAAGGAAGCTTGTAGTTTTAATTTAGTATTTCCTGTTTATTATGACTTAATTCAACGTGAGAACTATTTACTTTTTATAAATCATTAGCAACTCCTTCACTGCTGTGACAATTAATAAAGAATGCACTGAGCAACTGATTATTATTAACAAATTTAACCCCTTGTTGGTCATTTATGCACCGATTTGACTGTATTTTACAGACTAGCTGTTTAAAGATGTGGTGAGAACATGCCATTAGTCTGAGCATGGACATTTAGTTTTTTTTCCATTTACAGGTTAGAATTAGGTAAGTGTTCCAAACCTGTCCTGGTTGAGCAAACAGCCTTCGGGCAGGTAATTAATCACAGCGCTTGCCCTTCACGTCCCACTGCGGTCTACAGGGAGCAGGTGACATGCAGTGCTAAGCAGCGTTCTCTCATCTCGTTTGTTTTAGAGCGCTTTAATGCATTGGATGGCAGCTTTTGAAGTTTATGTGGTTTTAAATTGTCGATGAACAGCTTGAAGGGTTGGTTTATGTTGATGCACCTTTGGGTTGGGTTTTGAACAGTGTGAAGTCATCAGTGTGGTGTTCAGTGTTTTGTTTGTGTGTGGTAGAAGATCAGCAGAACATCAGCGGGTAATTAATCTTGATTCAGCAGGGAACTGGTTCTTCCCTAGTTACATGCTTTTTGACAAATGAGTTTTCACAAACTTTCCAGTCCTTTGTGATGAATGATTTTTAATCATTTTATTTTCTAATTTGCTATTTTTTAGACCCATTTAAGGCTTTTTGCACCACTCTTAACCACAGGTTATCAGTGTTTGAGAGGAAATGGCAAACTGGAAAATGTGCATTGGAGTAAAGAAGAAACTGTTTTGGAGTGTTTTAGTCTTTTAGTCTTTTTCACTTTTTACTGTGGCATGAGCTTGTGAATGCACAGGACTGAAATCTCTATTTTGACACATTGTGGTCCTTCGAAAAGAGATTGATTGACAGGTAACCTGACCAATCATAATGCTGGATCTGCCATTTTGTCTGATACACAAATTAGACAGGAGATTCCCTTTGGTGGACTTAAGCTTGAAAAAATTGTATTGGCATCTTTAATTACGTTCTGATGTTCATTCATGTTTATTTTGTGCTTTAAGTAAATATGTGTCGCTTAAAGTGATCTGTCACAACATTAAAGAGCCTCAAAACAAGATTTATTGCTTGAATTTCTTAAAAAATGACAGAATTTGTAAACCGAGACAGTTTTTCTTGTCAGAAGTGACTGTCTCGTCTGTCAGCGTGTTTTCTTTTTCTTTGTTTTTGCTCTGCTGTGCATTTTTCACTACTGTGAGTTTTAACTCAAATCTTTTATAGTTAAATATTAGTTTGTAATGAATTAATTGTAACTCACACCACTGCAAGAACTACACAGCTGCTGTCTTTAAAAATAATGAAACATGCAGCATCATGCCATTGTTTTTGTTCCATCCTCAACATAAACACAGGCTCAACTCTTCTGTGAAATTGTAGCCCTGCAAATCTCAGACATAACAAAAACCCTTTTAAATCCCATCATAACTGAATCTGCTTCCATGACTTTTCCAGGAAAACAACAGTTTAAAAATATGTGATATTTCCAGCTTTTCGATGACTGTAGGATCCCTGTTATGCCATCCCATCTTTCTTCAGTCGGTTTTCTGTTTCTCTGAGCCAAGAAATACTAAAACTGATTGTTGTAGCAGGACGAGGTGCACCATAGTTTCTGTATCAGTCTTCACCTGCTGTACTCATATATAAGAGCACTTTATATTACTGAGAAGAGACAAGACTGGAAAACAAAAATGAGAAGCAGTAAAGCATTTGGAGGCATCCATATGTGTGTGTGTGTGTGTGTGTGTGTGTATATACATACAGAACAGGCCAAAAGTTTGGACACATCTTCTCATTCAATGTGTTTTCTTTATTTTCATGATCATTTACATTGGTAGATTCTCACTGAAGGCATTAAAACTATGAATGAACACATGTGGAGTTATGTACTTAACAAAAAAAGGT
>JAUMHP010000078.1:11859247-11869320 GCA_032361065.1 Enteromius trimaculatus | reverse complement strand
TATATATATAAAGCAGCCTCCGAGAACACATTTGCTGATGTCAAGTTATTTTTATTTCTGGGGATGGAAATTAATTGGTTCCATAATTGAGGTTGGCCCTTCAGGGCAGGATGGTAGAACAAATGTCAACATTCCTTAAATGCAGAGCGTGACAGATTCATCCGGACCCTGTGGGCTTGTGCAATCCTGTGCATTATGAAAGACGATCTAATCAAAAGTGTGATGAGCCTTTCTTCAGCTGGGACAATAACCACATCCTCACAAGGGTCTCTTGTTGATAATCATTTTAGCAAGTCTACCACTAGGATCTCCTGTGCTTCCAATATATTTACTCTTTTGTGTGCCTTTTTTGGCATATTTTTTTTTACATATATTTAAAATAAAGAAAACTTTATATCAAATGTTAATAAACATAACAAATCTGATTCAAATTCAGCTACTTTACAATGTTCCAAGAAAGTAACAGTAAACCATTATAAACCTTGTTTTGATCGCTCAAAATGTAGTCTAGTGTTAGATAAGAAAAGTATTGTCTTTCAACTGAAATGCATTTTAAAGTATATAAAAGTGTGAAGTATATGAAGGTTGAACCTAAATTGATTTTCTATTTCAAAAATATGTTCAATTGAGCTTTGCTATTTACAACATATTTAGCAGATATATAGATATGAAATTAGTGTATATATGAACAGTTTAGCATCATTTTGAAAAAAAAAAAGAATTAACTGCTTAGTTCTACAAATAAGCAATCACAATCAAGTAAATTGATAAGTAGTGAAATGTCTTTTTTCTGTTGTTTCAAGCAGAAGGTGTGTGTGCGCAAGTGCTACGGAAGTCTCAGCATGTTCATTTTCTCAGGGGCATGAACGTCTAGCTATATAAAGAAATAAGAGCAGTTTGGTGTGAAAGAAGTTGTTTGTTGTGCTTGTGTTAGCAGCCCTGCAGTTACGCTGTTTGCACTCAGGTGTTGTGCTTTATATTGGTGTTGCTGTTTATTCTTATTTTAGGCACAAAGCACACTGAGACACCTTTAATAAATCCACATGCCATAAGTGTGAGAGATCTGACAGCTACTGTGTGTCACATGAGAACGTCTTGGTTACGTATGTAACCTTCGTTCCCTGAACAAGGGAGTGGAGACGCCACGTCGAATATGACTGAATAATTTGGTTCTCATTTCGAGAGGACCGATCTACTTTGTGTGTATTCAAACACGCCAATGAACATTGGCATGCACTGATTGCATCCAGCTGCAGCTGATCACCGCATGAGTATGAACAGGCAGCGGATGCATGCATCTTTAGGTTTCCATTGAGGAGCCGAGCCAGTGACCCAGCCGCTCAACAATAGTACAGCACTTTTGGCGGCAGGATGTGACATATCCATTCCATTCTTCAGGAAATAAGGGGTGACATACATAACCGAGACGTTCCTTTTCAATTGTTCACTCCAAGTCACGTCGGATATGAGAGACAAACTGGGATCCCAACCAAAACGCCATGGACACTGACCCTTCCAGTGTCCTGCGGGAGTTTCCCAATCCCTCTCTGTCTGGCAAAGGGCAGGACTCACCACAAGAGGCCAGATACTGTTTTAAGCACAATCTATTCAGTAATCTGGAGCACTGAAACATCCCCATTTACTGAACAGAGACGTACGGAAGTTCAGTCTTCCCGTAAGAGGTCTCAGAAAGAATACACATATGGACAGTATTTCAGTGCATGGAATATGGGAGGTGATTGAACCCTCTTAGATAGCAGGAGTCTGCCAGGGAAACACGGGCTCTAGGTCTTAACCGTGGAGTACACACATGGAGTCTTCTTTGGGTCCCTCATATGAACCCCACTGGCCTCTGCCGGATCTCCTTTCAGGGATTCAACGTGAATCAACGTGCCTGGCACCACATGCTCCGCCACATCCAGCTGCTGAAGGGGACGAAGGAACTCAAAAGGTCTACATGAACACTCTGTAGAAGTTAACAAGCCGACCCAAACCGGGCCTCGAAGTTTACACATAAAGCGGACGGCACAGAACTTGTGGGGAGGCCGGGCATACATAGCCGAGTCGAATGGTCCGGAGGAGCCACCGAGACGGCCTGGGGAGCTCCATCTAAGCTTCCTGAGGCCAAACTAGTGGCACCAGCAGGACCTCCGATGTGCCAACGTTGAGGCAGCGAGGCGGACTGCATGGACTTGGCAGGAGGTGATTTTCTGCCCGTCGCTCCGTAAGGGGAGGGAGTGGTGCAGCTCCTTGCATCCCTGGGTCACCCATCTCAGGGCGTCTGCACCCGCGCTTGCCTGGGTCCTGGACAGGCTGGGCGGCTGCCTTCCTGGTGAAGGACGAGCCACTGGGACAGTTTCTGGCAGTAAAAGGTGCCATCCACATCCTAGTGAGCTCATCATACACCTCCAGGAAGAAAGGCATCGAGGAGGGGCCCTGTGCACCAGCACAAGTTACCACGAGCAGCACGTGAGGCAGCGGCCGTGACGTCACCCGGTTACCTGCCAGGTTACAAAGACGTACCACCCATGAACTGCTCTTTCAGAAAAAGCTTTTTCTGTGTGTGCTGAGGTGCACACAGCAGGGGCATAGTGCGGTCTGCTATGGCAACCACCGTAGATGCTGTACCACCAGCCACTGTCCGAACTGTAGATCGGGAGGAGCAGAACTTCACGAAGCTCAACTTCAAAGCGAAAAGCAAAAAATGCACACAATTGCTGCCTGTTTATACTCACACAGTGATCAGCTGCAGCTGCATGCAATCAGGGCATGCCAATGTTCATTGGCGTGTTTTCACACACGCCAAGTAGATTGGTCCTCTCGAAGTGTGATCCCAATTCGTCGGTCATATTCGATGTGACTCGGAGTGACCGACTGAAAGGGAACTGGTATAAACACTCAGGAACACACTCACTAAAGCTTCAGATCTGTGGATGCAAATCTCAGTGCTCTTCCTCCTCTGGTTTCAGTCATGAAACACATGGAGAGTATAAATAAACTGTTCTAAGTTGTTGCATGTCTTCCTCCCTCTTTGCATAATTTATTCAGAAAGTTTTAATATTACAAGTCTCCTGAGGCAAAACAATTTATTTGTGACTGGAATATCATTTTAAGAAGGCTTATACCTTTTTAAGCCTTACATCAGCCTTGGTTGTGAAATGCTATTGGCTCTTGTGTGTCTCATGTCTCAGCTTCTTTACTGAATGATTCAGCATATTTGAACAAATACAGTGATCCATTCATAAAGACAGCAATGCATCAGTTATTTGGATGATTTGGACTCCCTTATTAAGGCAGTCACTTTCTGACACCTACAACTGATTTAGATTCATATGCAACAGCATTGTTGTGTTTTTAACAACATATAATTGGTATATTCAGTTGCAGTATTTAAAACAATAATGGGATAAACAGGATAAAACTTAAAAAATTAGAACTTTGTTTTTTTATTTATTTCATTATTTTTTGCTCAAGATGAGAACATTTTGATAACTTTAGCTACATTTTTTTTAGTAGATATATGCTTTTAAGTAAAATATTTTAAATAGTCACATGGCCTTGCATGCATCTATATGTAAAAATATATATGTCATTTTTTTGTTTGTTTGTTTTTTGTTGTTGTTTTTGTACATACCTCTGCTTGTAAAATATAGAGTCTAAACTTTAATTGAAAACTCCTTATATCATAAATAAATTCTCATAAAGAAATGCTTTATTTCTATGGGTTTGTAATATCTGTCACGTTTCCTTATGTGTCATGGTAGATTGAATTCTTGTTATAGAGCTTAAACTTGGAAATGTTATAACTCAAACCATTTGAGGTCAGTTTTGCAAGATTATTTGGGTTTTACTTAAGCGGTTCTGGATTCCCGACCGTAGTCATTGTATAGGGCTGTTTTAAACACAGAGCTGTAAACAGCATCAGCCTTATCAGCTGCTCACAAACTGAGCTGTTGTGCCACTGTGGAGAGCTGTTGTTCAAAATCTGTTATAGTGTCATATATAAAGACGCTGTGGCTGTCGATGCACCTCTTCTCTGTGATTGAGGAGGCTCTTTGACTGTGCTTAGCATTTGTCTGAAAAACCCTGCAGGAAGCTTTCATTAAGGTGGGAAATGAGCGCTCTCGCCTTTGGCTGGTGCCGGCAATAACACCTAGCTTTGATGGATCAATAGTTTGCAAATCCTGGGCAAGTCAATTACTTGCGAGGAGGGGCTATTTTTGGGCAAGAGGGGAACACAAAGAGTCATTACAGAGATAATGTCATGTCAACCCTATCCAGCAGGAGGCCTGCCATGGGCAATGGATATGTCATCCGTCTGTCTGCATCCCTGCCTCAGAGACTATTGTGTGTGTGTGTGTCTGGGTGGTAAACAATCTTAAACCAGACCTCTTCTGCTAGGGAAAATCAACATGGTGCCGGGAAAAACGAAAGTGTTTTTATTGCTGGAGGCTAAAAATGAGAAGCACAACGACAAGGCATCTGCTGAATCCTGAAAGGGAAATGCTCTGCTTTATATTTGCTTTAAAATGTGCAGCTGTTTTTGGGTTTAGGGTTTGAGGGCTGAGGCGGTGCGTGGATGCATTCGCTTTTAGACTCCTGTGAGGAGAAGTTGCCTTCGCTTTTGTAAAACTTCCTCGCCTGATATGCTACGTACACACTACGTGTGTAAGCTATATTTGACAAAAGAAATGTCATCACCAGGGGGTGTGGTAATGAGGTGCTGCATTTTGTTATGCTGTCGTTTTTTAACTGTTCTCTCTCTCTTGATGGAAATGGCACCACTGGGCAAGAGTGAAAGCTTGTCATGATTTAACCTTGTAAAGCCGTACAGAATTTGTTTTTGTTTATAATAAATAACATTTGTACTAACAAATATTTTTAAAAGATGAGAGAAGGCTTGATAACAGATTGTGTTCAACAGGTTTTTCAAATATTTGCATGTCAAGCGTGGCATGACTCCATTTAAGGGGTCATATGATGCAATTTCAAATTTTCCTTTCTCTTTGGAGTGTTACAAGCTGTTAGTGCATAGACAAGATCCCTGAAGTTGCAAAGACTAACGTTTCAAAACCAAAAATATATTCTTTATCAAATTTATGACTTGTCCACGCCCCCTAAAACAGCTCATTTAAACACGCCCCCACTATTCTTCTTCACAGAGTGGGTTTATTTTCATAACACCGCCCAAAGAAAGAAGGCAGTACTATCATTCTCACTGTAGTGGTACTGTTCTGGAGAAGCTGTGTTGTTGTGAAAGTAAACCAAAAACACACAACTAGAAATCAGTGTTAAGTTAACACTGTTCCAGAACAATTGAACACAAATACTAGAGTGTGTTCAGCACATTTACGGAGGACTGATTCCTGATTCTGACAGAGCAGTCTATGCTGAGACTAGAAAGTGAGGCAATTCTACCTCTGCAAGAACAGTTTGCTGCTTCTGACTCACAGCCTTTAAGTTACACTTTCTTATTAAAAGAACCTGCTACTTATTATTCAAAAGAAAGTTTAGAGCTTTTTGTGTTTTGATTCTCAGATCACAAATGCAGACATGCTGTTATGTTTACAAGGCATGATGCAAAGCAACATAGAATGATAATCAGTAATTATGTCTCGACTGGATGCAATGCCTCATTTGTAGTGTGTTTCATTGTTTTTACGTCTACGTGCTGGGACAAGACATCCCGTTATGGTAAGGCATGTAACATTTCCGTCACATTCTTGCAGTATTTAGCCAATGACAATGCATAGGATAGCTGGCCAATCAAAGAACTCCTCGCTTTTATAGAACGATAAGCTTTGTACAACTCAGCCTGTTTCAAGAGGCGGGGCTTAGAGGAGGAACAATAATGTACATTATGTGGAAAATAACGTGTTTTTTGAAACTGAAACCACATAAACACATTGCACTACACCAAATAATATTCTTTTTTAATAATATCATATGACCCTTTTAAGATACTGTACAACTTTTAAACACACACAAACGTTTCTCAAACTAGTCACCCAGATGTTAAAGGGGTCATACAAACCCAGTTTTCCTATCCTTTCCTTTCCAAGCTAATATGATTATTTAGGGTCTTGATGGAACGTTTGTAATATAGTTTGTTTTAAAATTTCTCAAAGATAGTTTTAAAAACGCAAATTTTACCTTGTCATAAACAGCTCTTTTGAAATCACTCTGTTCTGTGTACTTCCTCTTTAAATCTTCACGAGCTCCGCTGACTCCGCCCCAGACGCTCTCAGAGGATAATTTTTAACCGTATTCATAATTAGAATTAGCACATTATTGGGAAAAGGCGATTAGCAAAGATTATTTAAAAGACATTATACTCACTGCTTCTGTAGGTGAGGCTGGATCATGAATGATTCAGGTGAACATAAACTCATTTCGGTTGATCAAGAGCGCATTTCCCTTCAGAACCAAACGTAACGTTAATCCTCCGCGTCTTCAGTCACTCAGATGTCGGGGGTAAATCACTACTGCTCTGTTCATTAATACATTCAACAACAAAACAGCTCAATCTCTTAGGAGTCTTGCTTGTCTCTGCGTCTCGGTCTGATGACGGCTCACTCTGAGGTAACACACCAGTTCAGTCTGTGTGACACGCTGCTGTCAATCAAATACTGTGGGAGTGGCCTCTGTTTGTGTGACGCCACACCAACATGCATTTGAGAATGGCTTTATTTCAGAAGGGGCAACTTATTTTTATTACATTAAAAGAAAACTACTGGTGTATCTTTATCATTGTAGGGTGGTTGTGTACACACACTCTCAACACACATTTCAGTCCAAACAGCTTGAAAAAGTGCATGTAGCACCGTATGACCCCTTTAAGTAATGGTTATTACATATTGAGTCTTTCGGCAAAAGTCAGAACCAGCAAGTCAATTTAATTTAGTTTCAAAGACACACATTTAAGGACACTTTCTAGTGAACTTAGCAGCAGAAATACACTGCAGCATGATGAAATGAGTGAGAAGAGCACTCTAACAGACGTGCGGCGGAGTCGGCTAACGCTCAGCTTTCACAGGTGTCTGGATCATGGTGGATCACAAGTCATTGTCAGTGAATAGTCGTGTGTGCGTTGGCTGAAGCGGTATACAGGTCGTTCCTCTTCCTGCACCTGCTGCATTTTCTGATCTGATGGCTGCAGTTTGACAGGCAGGTGCAAGAGCTAATTTTCCCTCTAACCAGGACAAATCAATGTGTTCAGCAGCGCAATCCTCTCTCAACATCACCTAAATGACCACTTTTCATTTGAAAGAATTAAATCCACCTGGATGTGTCAGGAAATCATGCAAACAACATGTTTGCTCCAGGAAGACTCCACTGCAGCAGAATGCTAATGGACACAAGCGTTGAGCCGTCGAGTCTTAGACTGCCGTCAGCACACCAACACTATTATTTGCAACCTAGCTGTGAAATGACTGGTCTAAAAGCCAGACTGTTATTGACCCGAGGTCAGCCGGAGACATTTGCGATGTCTGGGCCGTTTTTGTTTGCACACTTCAGACAGAGCGTTCATCAAATGATCAAATGCCTCATCAAGACAGGTCATCTTTCTTATAGTGCTCTATACAATATTGAGTTTGTCAAATAAAAAAACAGGAAAAGAACACAAGCAATGATGGAAAATAGGGTGGCACAATAAATCACATTTTAATCGCGATCTTAATTTCTGCTGCTTTCGATTTGATGACTCTTTCCTTACCAGATTTTTTTTGTTTGTTTGCTTGTTTTCAATTTTATACGGTAGGGGGTGCTAGTACACATCTTCTAAAATCAAAAACACAGGTGAAGAAGCACAAACAAGGATCACGTGTGTAAGCAGATGTCAAATGTTCAAGCCATTAAACATTATGTTAATGTTACAAAATGAAACGTAAGTCAGGACTGTTAGGCTTCAGAAGTGTTAATGAACTCTATGCTTCATCTGTGTATTGTTTATTGTTTTGAATCCTGAACAGATTTAAGTGTGTTTAAAGCAGAGGCTCTGTTCTGCCTTTGACAAACTGTATTGGATGTTCAGATATTTATCAGTTGATAGGGTAAGAGTTAAGCATGCTGGTTACTTTTCCTTAATGTGCCATTCATATTATCCTGAACTGGTAACAATATGCTTTCTTAAATTACAGCTGCCAGATGTCAAGATTTTAAATTCCCCAATCAGAGCATTAATTTTGATTCAGTAAATTTTCTGCCCACGGTTTACTTCACCTTCCCAAACCTGGCAACCATTCTTTATTTAAATATCCTGCTTAAAAGATTTGCTGTTTGCTGTAACTAAATCTGCAATCAAATCATGCAAATTGACAAAAGAAAAGCTAATTGTATAACAAAATACATAAGTAATGTATTAATGTAGGTGGTGTGTACGTTTAGCTTGGATGTTCCAACTGAAGAATCTACCTGAATACACTGTACAGATTGTACAGAATGCACCAGAATACAATGCTCCATGTAAAAGCATCGAGTGTTGCTTTTTTTCTCTCTCTCTCCTTTTTATAATTTTAAATAACATCAGAAAAGCATTTATTTTAAATAAAAATGAAAGAAATAATCAAAAAGTTGAAAATAAAGTAATGGGTAGGGTTAGGGAGGACTTTATTTTCCCAAAAAAGGTGTCAACCATGGCATCTATTTAATGATTTGAATTAAAAGGAAAAAAAACTCAATAAGTTGCATGCTGTTTTATAATGCACTTCAATACTAAGGTGCAGATAATTGTCACTTGCAATAAGTGTTACAAGGATCAGAAAATGCTATGTGCACTCTGCATAAATAGCCGCTGCCAAAAATAATGATCCCAGAATTAATTATCCATATGAAATTGTCAAATATGAAAATTATGTAGCAATAATTGATTGATGTTTGACGTGGTGAAGGCAATTATGTTGTTTTTTTAAATGTGTGATATGAAGAAATAATTTCAAAAACGGATTTACAGTATTCTAAATTGATTCTCAATTATTGAAATGACTAGACTATGTTTCATGTTTTATACCTGATTTTTATATTCTACTGCAAATATGTGGTGGTGTTGTATTGTTGTTTATAAAGGATTAATTATTAATGAAAACACACACACACACGCACACACAAACACTATTCCTAAAGCGAAAATGTTAAAAATGACCAATCACAAGCTTGAGGAGTGAGCAGGGGTTGAGCAGCTAAGAGAGAATAGAGGGTCGAGCATCGAGCGAGCGCTGCATAGCGCCATTCTCGCGAGAGCACATTTTTGCATGTGCATAGAATGGTTTTCTGCACAGATAAGCACACGTCTTGTTTTTATGTGCGCTACATTTGAAACTAGGCTATTTAAACGCCATAGTCACAGGTAGGCTATGATAGATAATAGAAAACCGTTTTGGGGCACAGATTAATTTTTTTTCCCCAATCAGGCTTGTGCCACCCCCCACGTGTCATGAAAAAAATGCCACCCTGGGCGGCTGCCCCGTTCACCCATGCCTAAAACCGCCACTGGTTTTTGCAGTGCCTAGTAATGGCAGCCTTTCGTAAAAAAGTAATATATTTAACATATATTTCATACTAAGTATACTAAAAGTAAGTATAACATATCTAAAATATAACTTGTACCTAAAGTATACTTGCAATAAATCCACTTTAGCACACTAAACTATATCTTTAAGTGGACTTCAGCACTTCTGTCAGACTGACTGTAAGACTACTTCTGCATAAATAAGTGCATTAAGAACAAAACAAACAAAAAAATATTAGCAGACTTTAAGTACATGTATACCAGTTTAGTATACTAAAAGTACAATTGCATTTTTTTAAGTACCTTAATATGAAAATGTATTTGTAATATACTAATATATTATGAGTATATTTAAGTGTTTTTTGGATCATTTTACTAAATCAGATCTTTAAATCTCAATCGACAAAATGAACAAACAAGTCTCCTAGTCCAGGAACATGTCTTCTTCAAAAGAAATTGTACACAAACAAAAAAAAAGATCTAGTTAGTGTCACGATCAGCTGGAGGGCCAGCTCAAACCTCCACGAACTCCGGCACTCCAGCACTCCACGAACTCTGTGTGTGT